>CP119668.1:1540000-2055000 GCA_030078075.1 Crithidia sp. LVH-60A
CACGATAACAGATGCACACTCCGCCTCACAATAACGAATGAGAAGAAATATTTCAGCGCAACGAAAGATGGTCAAAAACAACAAAAAAAAAAACATGATGCAACACACATATTCAAGCGCACCTAGTCAGTCGAATCCATGTGCGTAAACTTCAGACCGTAGCGCGGCGCGACGGCGTTGCCAGCCTTCGAGAATGGCGCCGTCATCGTCAGCGTAAACTTCCACATATCACCAAAATTGCGAATGCAGGTGGCGGTGTAGGTGCCGTCCGTCACGTTGGCGTTCAGCATCACACGCGCGCCACACGGGGAGCGGCCCTGTACGCCGGCGATGAAGCGCTGGCGCTCCGCTGCGATGGCGGCGTCCATGTACTGGTGCAGCGGGATGCGCATGTGCACCGAGAAGCCGTTGCGCAGCGAGTACTTGCCCATCAGGTCACCACGCCAGATGTTGGGGCAGCCGTAGCGCACCATCACAGTGGTGAAGTCGAGCACGCCGCTCCGCTTTGGGTCGTAGAGTAGCGAGGCTCCAGCGTAGACCTCGGGGCTGATGCAGGTGGTCGCGTTGAAGTCCGTCGCCCCGCCGTCGAGCAGCGCCGTCTTGCAGCTTGCCGTCACGACCGGGTGCTTCGCCGACACCTTTACCGTGCCGGCCGCCGCATCCACCTCGAGCGTGTCAGCCGTGCCGTTGATCTTGGTCTTGTAGGTGATGACAGGCAGGTACTGCCGCCACGACTGGAAGTGTGGGGACACCTTCGAGGTGAACGTGGTGCTGAACTTGGCCCAGTCGTAGGTGAGGTAAGCGCCAACCACTCCCTTGCGAGCGAAGGGGAAAGCGTTAAGGGTGCTGGGCTCGCCATCCTCCTTGGCGTCGAGCTGTACGCCCTGCACCTCACTGCCCTTGGTCAAGTAGTCGTTCACCACGTTGGACAGGTCCTTGTAGCTCGGCGGAGGAGGCATCTTGTCTGCAAGAGGTGGCGGATATTTAGTGGTTTAAAGCTTTTTTGTTGTTGTTGATGTTGTTGCTGCTGCAGTTAATAATGTCACTGTCGTTGTTTTTGATGTGGTGGCTACGTAGCTGCTGCGAGGAGTACACCTACTAGTGCAACACACAGTCAAAGCTACAAAGTTGTAAAAGTAGCAAAAAATGTTGGAACTGCGAGACGAATAAAGCGAACGAGCGTGCTAAAATAAAAAATTGCACTTCACAAAGGGGTGGAGTGGAAATGTGATAAGTACGCCAGGGAACTCAGTAAAGGTCACTAGAAAAGGTGACAGAGAGAAAGAAACAGATGGCTTAGAGGGAAGAAAGCGAAAGGAGGAAGTTTGTGGGAACAGATACTTCTGTGGCGGTTATGTCGTGGCACAAAAGCAAAGAAGAGGCGAGAAGAGAGAGAAAAACAATACTGTGAAAGATGATGATGCGGAAACTAACATCTGTGCGCAACGTGGGAGGAAGTGGTGCCGCGGCCGCGACAGAGACTTTTGTTTCATTGTCGTTTGTCGTTGAGGTTATGCGTCTAGAAGACGGTACCGCAGATACTGCAGCCAGCAACCGCTGAAGAGAGAAAGCAATAACATTTTTTTTTTCTTTTTGTCCCTCAGCCACGGTCCTCACTCCTAACGTCGTGCATACGCTGGCTCCTGCTGAAGTAAAAGCCTTTCATTGCATGGCCTCTCGAAAAGGGTGAAAAAAGTGTCGCACATTAAACGCATGTAGACAAGCGGCTCTCGAATGCCTCGTTGAGCCACTTTGAAACCACGTTTTCCTTTCTTTTTTTGGTTTAAAAGACGCAAAACTTCACAAAAGCACGCGACTCTGCTCGCCAGTTTCTTTTTAAAGTTCCCCATATCACATTCTTTAGGGAGGCAAATGAAACTCAGAGGCGAAAAAAAAAAAGCAACAAAGTATGAAGTGAAGTATGTCGTCCGAGCGTACAGAACAAGAAGAATAGAGAAGAAAGACAAAGGAGAAGATTGAATCGCCGATACAGATGTTTCCCTGTACCTCTGCCGTGACGCTACGCAGCGCGGCAGCAGAGAAGGAAGACGATGACAGATAGCAAAGATAAAGAAAGAAAAAAAAGAGGTGGCGGCGATGGAAGTCTGTAAATGGAGTGAGCCTACTCTACCCTATCGTACTTCATTAACTCCAGCAACAAAGAAGTGTGGTGAGGAGGAGAGTAGAAAGGGCACGAAGCGTACACACAAATATACGTGAGCACGGATAGAGGCTGCCAACTTCGTCAACCGCTAACCCATAGCCGACAGAAAACAAGCACAGAGAGAGAGGCGAAAAGAGACACAGACCACATCACCAGCGGTGCGACAATAGCAAACAGAGTCGATCCCATAAGTCAACCACGTAGGGCATTGCTCCACAGACGCACGTCTTTTTCCCCGCTCGCCTTTACGGGACACACGCTTCCATGTGTTTTTCCCCCGCCGTCAGTTGCCCATACGACCCTCCAAAAAGGCGTCGAAGTCGTCGTCATCCTTCGGCGGCGCCGCAGCTGGAGCGGCGGGGGCAGCGGGCTGCGGAGGGGCCGGCGCTGCGACTGGGGCCGCAGGAGCCGCCTCGACAGGTGCTGCCTCGTCCGCCTCCTCCTTCTCCTTTTCTTCCTCCACCTGCTCGGGTGCAGCTTCCTTCTGCGGCCTCCGGCGCCGGCTGTGCTGTCGGTGCGGACTTCTCCTCGTCTGCAGCAGAGGCGGCCTCTTCAGCCTTCTCCTCCTCCTCCTCCTGAGCCTTCTCTGGTGCCGGTGGGGCTTCGTGTGTCTCCGCTGCCTCCTCAGCGGCAGCAGCAGCCGTCGGAGCCGCGCTGGACGACGCCGACGCGACAACACCTGACGGGTTCGCCGACGGCGGTGGCGGAGGCGGCAGCGAGGTGTCCGTACTCGTCTCCGCCGCACTCGACTGCGGCACGGGTTGGGACGGCGGGGCCGCGTCGGCCGCCACGGCGTTGGAGGAGGAAATTGAATTTGCGGCGCCGGCGTCTCCGAAGAGGTCGTCCATCGACGGCGGCCGCACCTGCGCGACGGGAGCCGCAGCGAAGGCGGCACCGGCAGCCACCTCAGCACGAGGCGGTGTGGCGCGAGAAGCACCGCGAAGCCCCGCACCACTGCTGTTCACCGGCGTGTGCTGCTGCTGCTGCTGGTAGTGCTGCCCCTCGGTGTCGCCAGCAGAGCGGACAGGGGTGTGCTGCACCGCGTGAATGAACAGGAATGTTCGCAGAGGGCTGCTGCGGCGCTGTCGCACGGCTCGCAACGGCCACCGCCACCTCCTCCACCTTTGCGAGCAGAGCCGACTGGCTGTCCGAGACGGTGCGCAGGACGTCGCGGTCGAGCTGCAGATTCGAGGACAGCAGCAGCGTCACGTACTGGTGGTCCGCCTTCACCTGGGACAGGTAGCTTTGCACCACCTCGTCCTCCGTCAGCGGGCGGTCGCTGTTCATCTCGGCGTTGTTCAGGTACTCGGAGAAGGTCATGCAGACGTCCAGCATCGCCGATACCCGCTCCGACGTCGGCAAATCGACCGCGATGGCATCCACGATGTTGCGCTTCTCGCGGCGGTGCGAGGCAGCAGCCGCACGCGAGCCACCAGCCGAAGCGCCACGGGGATCGGCGCGGGGGTTGGCGCGTGCCGGCGGCGCGCTCACTTGGATCCGCACCCGCGTGTTGCGCTCCGGCTCGATGCCCTCGAAGCAGTTGGGGCCCAGCTGGTTGCGCACGTCGTCGGCCAGCGTCGTGAGGATGTAGCACTCCTCAGCGGGGTGCCCGCGGAACCAGATGGAGAGGTTCAGCGTGAGCAGCAGCGCCGCCTCCTTGGCTTGCATTGCACGTCCTGTGGTGGGCTGCATGCACGCGACATTCACCAAGTCACGCAGCAGACCCTTCTGCGACGCCACCTCAATGTGGAAGGCAGTGGGGCTGTTCTTGATGATCGACTCCAGCAGCTGCACCGTCAGGTGCTTCACGGCGACGTCGTTGTCGGCGATGCGGCGGCGCAGCGCACGCACCACGTCGACGATTGCCTCCGGCTTCCTGGTGACCGTCTCACAGAGAAACTTGACGTGCTCGTAGGTTGGGATGAGCAGGTGCGGCGCGGTGCACTCCTCGACGATCTCCATGTACGCCGTCGGAATGAGGCGTGACGCCTTGTCCTTGATCTCCTCCACAAACGATAGCTGCACCATCTTCCGATAGCGTAGTTTGGTTTTTTTTTCTGTTTTCCTTTGAGGATGGGAAAAGGTGGAAGCTGCAGTCGGCGTACGAAGGAAGCAATGAGGAGAAGTGAGAGAAAGGGGGGAAAGAAAAGGCGAACGCTAAGAAGGCGAACGAATCAGAGAAGAAAGAATACGTTTTTTTTCTGATAGCTGAGAAAGAAAAAAAAAGAGAGTTGAGCTGCCGACAGAGAAGGCGAAGGGAGAGAGAACGAGAGAAGTAAAGGTGACAAAGCGCTTGGACAACAACATGCAGAGTGGATGCGCTATTTTTTTTTGTCTGTTCTTCCTGTCATTTACAACAGCAAATCGAAATTTGCAGGTGGGTGTTGATAGCTTCAATCTTTAGGAAGTGGTTTACGTACGTGCGGAGTTTGCATGGGCGGCAGACGAAAGAAGTGTCCCACAGAGAAGGCACACTGCGTCTGAATCGTTAAAGAGGCAATCGATTCCGAATCGGCTGCGCACTTTTCTCCTTTGACCGCATTGCCGACAATACTGTCAAAAAATAATTCTTTATTCCCAGGATCCAAGATCAGACGCGAGAGAAGAACGCAAACAGAGCTGCTGGGTAGACACCTCAATGTTGTGCTCTTGTGGGGGACAGTGGTGATGTACAGGTCATGCGGTGAGAAAGGAAAAAAAAGTCTACGTTTGAGGAAGAAGAATGAAAAAAAATGGGTGTACTTTCAAAGGGGGAAACAACGCAAAGGCTCAAAACGGATCACAAGAAAAGGCACAAAAATGCGAAGAGCGGACCAGCAACGTGGCAGACGTCGACGATTGAAACGAGCGCAAAAAAAAAAAAAAAAACGAAGAACATGGCTGACGAGAAAGGAAGAAAGCTTTTTAATTTTCGTTTTCTCACTTTTACTTTTTTTTTAACGCACGCACTACGCTACTCTCTAGTTTCCTCTAATTTGGGGGAAAAAGGGGTAATGAAAAAATCTAAAAGAAGAGGTACAAAGAGAAAAGGAGATCATATAGAATTCAACGCTTTTTTTTTTTTTTTTTGAAGGGGAGAGAACGCAATGAACGAGAGAGAGAGAGAGAGAGAGAGAGAGACGGACGTGTACCTTTCAACGAGCACGCGGACAAAAAGAAAGGCGGTACAGTATAATGGAAGAGAGAGAATCGCGAAATCAATAAAAAAATGAAGAGACTTGTACACCCCAGACAGCAAGCGCGCTGCCACGTCTTGTGTCGCTACTTTTCCCACAGCCTTACATGAGCGCACACTGGCATTGCGACTTCTTCTCGTCAATCTCGCCCTGCAGCCGCCGCATCTCCTTCTCCGCGTCATCGATCTCCTTCTGGTACTTAGCGATCTCGTCCTCCAGCTGCTTCTTCTCACGGCTTGGCGCACTTGCCTCCTGCGCGGCGTCGTAGTCCGCCTGTAAGCTGCGCACCTTCTCCTCTGAGTCGTCAAACGCCTTGGCAGCCGACCGCTCGTGCTCGATGCGCAGCATCTCCGCGTCGGCCTGCGTCTTCTCCTGCGACTCGGCAATCAGGATGGCGCGCTGCTCATCGGGAGAGGCGAGGTTGAAGGCCTCGAGCTTCTCCACTGCCTTGTCCTCCGCCTCGTAGTCGCGGAGGCGCTGCTCGTAGATGGCGCAATTCTCCTTCTGCTTCTCCACCTTCTTCTCGGTGGCATCGGCGCGCACCTTGGCGTCGTCGGCGTCGCGCATCAGCTTGTTCGTCGCGGCCTGGCTGGAGGTCTGCGTGGCCTGGAACTTCTTGATCTCCGCCCGCTTCGCGTTGAGCTCCTTGTCGATCGTCTTCTTGGCGAGGTTGGAGCGGTCGGCCTCCAGGTTGCGGCCCACGGTGGCGAGCTTCACGTTGTGCTGCGACTCGATGATGTCGTTCGCCGTCTTGTTGTAGTTCGCCTCCTGCTTCATCAGCTCCACTTCACGCGCGTTGAGCTCGTTCTGCACGACGAGCATCGCCTGGTTTTGGTTCTTCTCCTCCACCTTCAAGTCCTTCAGCTCATCCGCAAGGCGGCGCATCTCGACCAGGCTCTCGTCCTGGCTGAGCTTCGGCCGCCCCTTCAGCTGCTTCACCTTGAGGCTGAACTGCAGCGTGTTGATGTCCTCCCGGCCGTACTCGTAGTAGGGGCTGAGGCAGGAGACAAAGTTCAGGTGGAAGCCCTGCTGGAGGAGACTCGGGTAGAGACGGGTGAAGGCGGACTCCCGCACCGGCACCTTCGCCAGCGGGTTCTCGTCGCTGTCGTGCTCGACGGCCACGTCGATGCAGCGCTGGAAGGCGGAGGGCATGTTGCGCATCAACACAAAGAGCACCTGCACCCGCCGCGACTTGCTCACCGACTGGTTGCAGTTCTCCGGGTCCTCGAACTCAAACGTCTCGGTGAAGCGGATGGAAACGGTGTGGGTGCAGTTGCGCTTCTCGGTGATGCGGAAGAGTTGCTTGATTGTCTTGCGCAGGTCATCGGCGCTCTCGAGGTCGACACGGTTCACTCCAACAAGACGGGGGACCGGCGGGGGTTGCCTGCAGCTTCAGGCCATCCTGCGCCTCCGCCGCGGGACGACGCCCCGCAGCGAGCAGATCGACGTAGGCCTCGCCCAAAATATCGATCGCCTCCAGCTCCACGCTGAGGCTGCTGTTCGTCTGCGCGCTGCGCTTAAAGGCGTCGAAGATGTCATCGGCAAACCGCGGCAGCATGCCACGCCCGGCTCCCTCAGGCTCGCTGCCGTAGAGGGTGTAAAACCGACCGCTGCTGCTGGCACCGGCGACGCAGAAAGCCGTGTTGTAGCCCTCCACAATCGCCGGAATCATCGGCGCGACGACCTTATTGTACACGTCCTGCTGCGTGGCCACCTTCTTGTGCGCCGCCGACGGAACGCTACCGTCCGGTTCCTGGAAGGACCACAGCACGTTGCCGACGGGGAAGATGGCGTTGCGGCGCAGCTCGAAGTTGTTCTGCGCGTCGAGGACGCAGATGGTGTCGTCGCCGTCCCAGTCGATGATGGTGCGGGGGATGGCGTGGCCCTCGGGGCAGACCTTCGCCTCGGAAGGCGTGTACGGGCGGACCCGCACAAAGCTGCGGCACGTGCCCGAGCTCAGATCAATGGTCGCCATAGCGCTGAGCAGCCTGTAAGAAGAGGGAATGGGTGAAAAAAAAAAAAGGGGGGGAAAACAACTCTGCAGCTGAGAAGTGCTGTCCACGCTATCTCGTAGCTATAGGTCGCAATTGAGTTTTTCTCGAAAACAAGCTTCCAAGAAATACAATACTTTGCAGGTGTTTGGTTATCGAACGTGGAGGGACACGCACCGACACAAACAAAGAGAAAGGGAGAAAATGGGAAGAAGAGAGACACGACAACAATGAAAGAAGGGAAGAAAGAGAGAAAAGAAAAACGCTTTTTGAAATTAAAACAAAATAAAAAAAGTGAGGGCAACTGGAAGGAAAAGTTAATCACAAAGTGAGAAGATAAAAACGGCACAGCAGAAATGAAGCTTGTATGTGAAAGTGCGTGTACGATGGTGTAAATGTGTGAGAAAGGGGGAGTGAAAAAACTTGAAGACGAGGAAGATGCATGCGGTACAGAAGTCATCGAACATTCTCACAGAAACGGTGGGTAGAGGAAAAAAAAACTCACCAACAAGACAAAAATTGTGGAGCCTCACTGTTGGACAGCAATAAGCACTGCGGTCTTTCTTGGAAAACCGAAATGCATTCTGTAGAGAGAAAGGAAGTGCAAGAGCCGAAAATAAGCCTTGGAAAAAGCTCGTGTCATCGTCAGCAGTTGCCGCAATCTGTTATAGGCTCGTCTTCTTTTTTTCTTTATCTCACATTATTACCATTGGTAAAAGCTCGTGGCGCAACTCATAAAAAAACAAAAAAACACAAATCGTGAAAAATGCCGTCCAGTCCAGCACTTCCTCTCTCACCTCTAGTACTCCACGCGGCTCCGCTTGTGGGCGGCCCGCTGCTGCTCCAAAGCGGCACGGAGCGGTGCCGTCAGCTCCGATAGGCCCATCGCAACAAAAAGGTTGATGGCAGCCTCCAGCGCCTTAGCGTCTTGATGCAGGGGAAAGAGCTTCTGTGTGTGCCAGCGCAGCTCCTCGTCCTTTTGATAGCGCTCCACCACTGCCGACATGCCCATCTCCTCCGCAACGCCCTTAAAAGAGGTACTGGATCATCAACCGCTGCGACTCGTTGTTGTCGATGATGTCCAGGCAGCTCATGCACCGGCTCCAGTAAATGGAGTTGGTGCGCAGGAGGTGGCTGTAGACCTTGCAGGTGAAGTCGATCTGCTTCAGCGTCAGCACCTCCGCGCCGTCGTAGCGTGCGTGGAAGGCCTCGACGAAGAAGGCCTGGAAGCGCGAATTACTCTTGCACAGGCGCTCGGCGGCCATGCTGTACATTTTGCGGTACGCGCGCTCCTCGCAGCAGCCCTCGATCACCATAAAGCAGATCGTCCGCTCCGACTGCGGCTTCATGCAGCGCAGGATCTTGTGCACCGCCTCGTCGGCGCGGATGCTGCTCCGCATGGCGAGGTAGACATCGCGTCGCAGCTGGCGCTCCTCGGCGTCGATCAGCGTCTTGGACGCGTCGAGCTCAGCAGCCGTCGCCGCCGCCGCTGCTGCTGCCGCAGGAGATGACGAAGACGCTGCGGTGGCGCCCCCGTCGGTCTCGTGGCCTTCACCCACCTCCTCGCCATCCTCCTCGCCCTCCTCATCTGCCGCAGCCTCATCAGCGTCGGCTACCTGCTGCAGCAACTCCAGCTCCCAGTCCTCCCCCAGGATCGCCTTGCGCAGCACCTCGTACTGCTCCTCATGCGTGTCGTAGTCGGCATCGAAGGCGTAGCGGTCGAGCGCATCCTCGGTAGGGTATTTCTCCTCCAGCTCCAGCTCGTGCGTCTGCTGACTGTCGAGTTCAAAGAGAATCAGGTAGGGTGGGATCACCTCTTCGCTGTCCTTGCGCCGCTCCCACGCCTGCACCTCCTTCAGGCACGACTCCAGCACCGCCTGCGAGCGCGTTGAGAGGCGCAGCGCCTCGTCATCCATCGCGAGGAGGTCGCGGAAAGGGGTGAGAATCTGCTCGTGAAAAGAGCGGCGCTCGCGCGTCGACATCACCTTGAAGGTTTCGCGGAAGAGTTTCGCCGCCTGGTCAATGTCCTCGTCGCTGCGCTTCTCCGACGTGAGGTGCTTCAGCAGCAGCTCGTAAATGAGGTCCACCTCGACCACCTGCAAGAGAAAGAGCCACCCCAGGAAGCGGCTGGCGTTTTCGACGTAGCGCCAGTCCTTGCGGAGGTAGGCGCGGCCCCACTGCACGACAAGGCGGCGGCACAGCAGCTCAACAACGGTGGGCAGGTCTTTATTTAGACGGCTGACCAGCGCAGCCAGCACCGGGGTGAGGTCGGGGTCGACCTGCTGGGTACGCATGAGACTGCGCGCCAGCAGCCCACGGCCACGCACCAGATTCTCGCGAAAGAGTTCGATGGCGGACTGCTCGAGGTTATCCTTGCTCACCTTGTTAATGACGCCCGTGATGCTGCGGCCAAGCGCGCGCCACGCCTCTTGTTGGAAGGCAGGAGAGCTTGTGGAGTCGAGGTCGGCGGACGAAGAAGCTGCTGCATCCTGCCGTCGATGCGGCGGAACATAGAAAGACATGATGTGTGGCTCAAATGTAGTACTTTTTTTCTCAAGTTGATTGGCTCCCGCTTCTGTTGTTGTTGTAGTAGACGGTAAATTAGGATATTCGGCTCGGCTTTATGTGTGTGTGTGGGTGTGCGTGAAAGCAAACTTAATCGTGGTTTTCTTTAGTGGAAAAAAAAAAACGGTTTGACTGATGGATGCGTAAGAGAAGGATGCGCAGAAAACTCTAGCCTTATTTTTTTTTTCCTTATTCTTGCGCCTACTCGACAATAGTGGGCAAATTGGAATTCTCTTTTCTTTTTCCTTTCTTCCGTTTCCTACGCGAGTGAGGGAAGAAAGGAGAAAAAAGAGAGAGAGAGAGAGAAAGATGGAAATAGAGATGTGAAGCAGGAGAAAGTTGCGGACTGCAATAGATGACGGCACACATCCCCTCTTGAGGAGCCGACACGAGTCTCTTCGCGGCGTCGATCACCCACTACTACGATTCGTACATCATCTAATGCAACCACACTAGATAGCAGGAGGTCATTCACTGACTCAATGGCAAGTGAAAACACACTCAAAGAGCCGCCCGAGTACCACTACTTTCGCGACAACAAAGAAAAAAAACATAGATACAAAAAAAAGAGGGTGAAGAGTAGCCGGACTCATTTATGAGAGTTGCGGTACTCTTCATCGCATGCACGTCGACCGTACCTTTTCGTCCTTTATTCAGGTTTGTCTCCTTCACTCAATTGACGTCGGCAAGAACACAACATGGAAAGGGCCGCCACCAGCAGTCATCTCCAATAATAGCATACACAACTACACTCGCACAAAAAAAAAAAGAAGAATGAATAGAAACTAGATAGCACATATAATAATCGCATCAAAACACACGTAAAGCGTCCAGAATAGCTTGTTTTTAACATTTCCACTTGCTCCGTCCTCCACAGAATACAAAAAAAAAAAAGGAAGTGTTGAAGAGGGGAAGAGACGAGTTACCTGCAGCACACGTCTGCGGAGATACAACGACAAGCAAAAGCAGATCAAGGCCGCCAAAAAAAAAAAATCAAACAAGCGTTCTTTCAGCATCTGACGGCCGCACATCTATCTACAGGAAAAAAAGAGGAGCACGTGAAAGAAGAAAAGAGTTTGTACCTGCAGGGGCGGCAAGAGGTAAGGCATAGACGGAGGGAAGCAACAAAAACAAAGAAAAAAAAAAAAAGACAATGCATGGTGAACAACATCCAAAGAAAGCCAACATGCCCTTCTCAGCGCCGCTTCGACAGCGTGGGGTCGCTCTCCAGGTACGCCTTCAAGCAGGCATAGCCACGCTCTAGATCGTAGGCGAAGTCGCGCGTGGCGGCGTCGTCGAGCATGTCGGCCGCATTCATGCCATCGAGCCGCCGCTGCCACGTCTGCAGCCGCACGCAGAAGTCCTCCTTGTTGAGCCCCAGCTTGCCCAGCACCTGCAAGAGATCCCCAAGCGGCGGGTTCAGCACGTCCACCGAGGTCTGCTGCAGCCGCAGCGAGTCGAGAAGCGTGATGAAGTGGTCACTGCACTCGACAGACTGCCGTGCGAGGAAGCGGGCGTTGTTCTCGTTCGGGCTGCTCATCGGGCCGTCACGAATCGTCGCGCGGGCGGCGAGGCAGCGCGTGCAGTACTTGTCAAAGAAGTCATCAATGGTGGTGAAGTACGGGTTGCGTGCGCTCTGCAGGTGCGCCACCGTGCTCTTGTACTTTCTCCAGCAGTCGCCGCACCGTGGCAGAGTACTGGTCCTGCGTGATCAGATCGCGGCGGTTAGCCTTTTCGATCTGCTCAATCGCGATGATCACCGCGAAGAGGTCGGCAAGGTAGTCGATGTGCTGGCGGTCGCCGGGCGAGATCTCAATAGACGACATGATGCCTATCTAAGATGCTGCGGTCGAGAGAATGCGGTCGACGCAACCACTACTATACAAAGTGAGTGGAAGCGAAGAAAACCCAAACGAGCCGACGTAGCTCACTAAGATTGCTATGTGGAGCAGATTGGATTGGCAAGAACTGAAAAGAATTAAAGAAAAGGAAGCACGTGTGTTGTGATTTCTTTACAAGCAAGGGCATGTGCGGACGTCATATAAGGTAAAATATTTTAAAACAAAAGAAGGAGAGAGGAATAAGAGGAGAAGAGTTGACGTGAGAAAAAGTCAGAAAAAAAAAAGACATACACACACACCCACACAAGACGAATACGACGGTTTAATGCTCACTGGCAGCGTTTTTCTCTCTTTTGTTAAAACAACGAAAACTCTCGAAAGAGGCGCACATCCATTGACCTCTTATCAGACAGAGGGCCGCGATCGACTCTACTTGCGTGTTCGCCTCATTATTAGAGTCACGGCCCGCTTGTGCTTCCTCAGAACGACGGACTAACCCGTGGCCCGTTGGTGTGTAAGTGTGAGTGTGTGTGTGCCCGCTTTTGCATAGACACAGCTCTGGGAACATTGATGAGAGAGAGAGAGAAAGAAAGAGAGAGAAAGAGAAACAAAAGTAAGGGACGCGATAGCACATTATGAAGTCACTGACCTCACTCTCTCCTATCAAAAGGAAGAGCACTGGAAACAGGAAAGAAAAGTAACTGAGTAGTGCCCTGAAATAAAAGAAGTAAAGGAGTAAGTGACATAAAATATAGCTGCAAAGCAAGTTGGTGATCCAGTGCGGTACTGTCTGAGAGTGACGAGGTACGCCTTTGCAGTGTCGTCCCGCTCATCACGCACAATTTTTTTTTCGTGTAACTGTGGATAAAGGAAAGCAGTTGGAAGTCGTGCCTCTCAGGACTTGTTTTGCACCTTCGTTGCGCGAGCGAATAGAGGGAAAAGAAGATGGATAGAAAAAAACATAAATATGGAGTGCCGGACAGCACAGAAAGAGAAAGAAAAGGGAAAAGCACACAGCTCAAGCTGTCAAAGCTTGGCACCGCGAGCAAACGCATCACTATGCCTTTCTCTTCACTCGCTCTTGTCCTTCACCTTCCACGCGCTGAACATGTTGCCGCTGTGCGTGAGAACGTACCACAGGTTCGAAACCATACTGCCGAAGCTGCTCGGCGCCGCGAAGGCCAGAGCGCTGCTCAGGAGCTTGTAGCTGTCGGCGCTGAAGGGGTACCACCAGAGGTTGCGCGGCACCCAGCCCGAGGGGAGCGAATCGGTGTTAATGCACTTCACGTTGCACATCTCCTTCAAGCCGAGGTAGCCGTGAGTGCGGCCCAGCCCGCTCTCCTTCCACCCACCCCACGGCGCCTCCGACATGCCGTGGGAGTAGAGGTGATCGTTGATGCTCACAACGCCGCTTTGCAGCTGCATCGCCACCGCCTTCGCGTGCTTCGCGTTGCGCGAGAAAACGCTGCTGGTGAGGGCGAGGCCGCAGTTGTTGGCCATCTGGATCGCCTCCTCCTCGGTCTTGAAGGGGACGACGGGGAGCACAGGGCCGAAGGTTTCGTCCTTCATGATCCGCATCGACGGCGTGCAGCCCGTCAGCACCGTGGCAGGGTAGAAGAGGCC
This sequence comes from Crithidia sp. LVH-60A, assembly GCA_030078075.1. NCBI lineage: Eukaryota > Euglenozoa > Kinetoplastea > Trypanosomatida > Trypanosomatidae > Crithidia > Crithidia sp. LVH-60A. The sequence goes on from CP119668.1 coordinate 1,553,361, forward strand.
TTCGGTCGGGCAGCCAGGCACCGGGCGGCTCTGCGCCTCGATCTTCGCCCCCTGCGCCACCGCCTCCTTCACCTGCGAGTCAATCGTGTCGTACTGCCCCTTGGTCGTCACACAGCCCATGTCGACATCGAAGTTTGCGCTGTCGGGGCCGTGGCGCAGCGCCGCCGTCTTCGCCTTGAGCTGCGCCAGGAACTCGGGGTAGATGGACTCATCGACATAGATGCGCTCCACACCGCCGCAGCTCTGGCCCGCGTTTTGGTAGCCAGCCCAGCAGGCACAGTTCACCGCACGCTCAATCGATGCGTCCTTCAGCACCACCATCGGGTCGTTGCCGCCAAGCTCGAGCGACACCGGCGTCAGCGTCTTCGCTGCCTCGGCCATCAACTTCTTGCCAACGCCGACGCTGCCGGTGAAGAAAAGCTTGTTGATGCCGGCAGCAAGGAAGGCGGGGCCCGCCTCGGCACCACTGACAAGAAGATGCTGGAAGAGGCCGTCTGGCAGCTCGCCTGCCTTCACCACCTCGTCGATGAAGCAGCCCACAGGGGTGGAGTTGGTGGCCACCTTCAGCAGCACAGCGTTGCCCGCCATGAGTCCCATCAGTACCTCGCCAAAGGGGATCGAGAAGGGGTAGTTCCAGGGCGAGATGATGCCCACCACCCCCACCGGCTCGTAGACAAGCTCGTTGCTCTTGTTGGCAAAGAAGAGGGAGCCGGTGGGCAGCCGCTGAGACGCGAGCACCTTCTTGGTGTTCTTGGCGTACCAGTCGCACGCCAGCACACCGGAGATGACCTCCGTCGCGAGCGAGTCTTGCCGCAGCTTCCCACTGCACGCCGTGATCACCTCACAGGCGCGCTCTGCGTTGGCGGCAAGGAAGGTCTTCATCTTGTACACGTGCTTCGCGCGGTCGGCGTAGCTCAGCTTTGCCCACGCCGCCTGTGCCACACGGGCACTCACCACCGCCTTGTTGATGTCCTCGGTGTACTGCTGGACATACTCGCCAACAACCGCGCCATTGGCCGGGTTGCGAACGGTAAAGCGAGCAGCCATGTTTGGCGTAAGTCCGTTCCGCAAAAAAAGAAAAGTATGTGTATATATGATAGTACTTTGTTGTTGTTGCTTATGTCAGCAATGTATTGTATTCCAGAAGAAATATTGGTGTTACGAAATAATTGCACTTGGCGGCGAACGGAAGAGAAAGAACGAATGTAAGAGAGGAAAACAGTGCTTAATTTTTTTTTTTAAGCGGTACAGTAAAACTTGGAATCGTTTCCTTTTTGCACGGTGTTGGGGGAAAAAGGAGAGGAAAAGTGGATGTGAAAGAAAGATTTTATGGTGTCAGTGCCAAAATCCTCAAGCAGCACCTCATCAGTGTCATAGTTCGTCTCTATCCGCTACGCCTCTTGTGTCTTTTTATCTTTCAGCACTGGTAGAGAAGCCGCCTTGATGGCTTTCCTTTTGTGTGTCGACACACAGATGCACCTGCCGCGATGCACACACGCGTCGTCCTCCTGTCATTTATGCCTATCTCGTCCTCTTCAGCGGTTATTATAGAGAGTTGGAAAGCAATCGTGTGAACAGCTCCTCTCATCGCGATCCCAGGTGATACGAAGCACGGAAGCGAGGCAGCCGCGCCTCCACGCCACGCCTCCTCCTCCTCCTCCCCCTCTTCTTCCTCGTCCTCCAGCAGATCCATGTCGTCCATCTGAGCTGTGTAGGTGTCCACCAGTGCGTCGTACCGCGCCTCGGCGTCGTCGCGTTGGCAGCGACCGTACTGCAGCGTGAGCAGCTGATCCACCGGCAACGCGAGCTTGCACACCATTTCCCGCTGCCGCTTCCGCACCGCCACGCACACCGCCCTGTCATTCCCCGCCACAACAGTTGCATCGGCGTCCTCTCCAGTGGTCGACTCGGTGGCGTCCGGTGCGGACGCTGCGGCGCCAACGAGATGCGGCAAGAGGTAGAGGTCACGGAGAGTGTTCGGGCCTTTCCGCGTCCACAAATCATCATCTTCGCTCTCCTCTCTTCTCTCTCCGGTGCTAGACAACTGTGCGCGCGCCGCCGCCGCCGCTACTGCCGCCCTCGAGTCGAGCACGTTTGCGTGTTGGGTCGTTGATGTCATCGTCGTCGTCGCCCTCGCTCGCTGCATCCTCTGCTTCCCGCTCCGCAAGCTCACGCGCGGCGTCCTGGCCAGCCCTGCGGTCCTCCTCATCTTCGACCTTCGCCATCTCCTCCAGCATACTCAGCCCGCTCGTACTCACAGCCGCGGCATCACCGCCGTCAACTTTACCACTTGCTGAAAGCGTTGCCAGCCCTGCCGCCACCGTCGCGTCCTCGTCAAGGTCGTGGAAGAAGCTGCGCAGGTTCACCGGGTCCGAGAGAGCAGCGAAGGCGGCCGCGCTGTCCTCGTAGTTCTCGCTCACGCCAGCGATGCTGTGGAACTGGCCGCCGCGAATAACGACGTTGTTCAGCTTCTTGCGCTCCCGTGCCTTGCGCAGGATACTCTCCTCCACCGTGTGCTCGCTGATGAGGCGGTAGATGGTAACGGGGCGGGTCTGCCCAATGCGGTGGCAGCGGTCCTGTGCCTGCAAGTCCATCGTCGGGTTCCAGTCGCTGTCGTAGAAGATGACCGTGTCGGCCCCGGTCAGGTTGAGGCCCACACCGCCAGAGCGTGTGGACAGGATCATGCAGGTGAGGCGGGCATCAGCGTTGAAGCGGTCGACGAGCTGCTGCCGCACCTCAGCCCGAGTCGAGCCATCAAGCCGCAGGTAGGCCACGCCAATCAGCGCGAGGAAGCGCTCGAGGATGTTCAGCATGTTGACGAACTGCGTAAAGATGAGGACGCGGTGGCCTTCTTGCCGCATCTCCTTGAGCGCCACGTCAAGAAACTGCAACTTGCCGCAGTCGTGAATGAGAAGTCGCTTGTCGGGGAAGCCGAAGCTGCGCCGCACCTGGATCGGCCATAGCTCGCGCAGAAAGAAGGCGCCATCGTATCGCGGTCGAGGCGCCTCACGGCCGCAGAGAAGAGCGTCTTGCCGCTTCGCCACCGCACCCACGAGCGGCGCACAAGCCTCCCAGTCCAGCGCCTTGAAGGGCAAAGTGTGGGCGATGGGCTGCCGCCACCGCAGACGAGGCGCACGCGGCGCCAGCACCGCCGGGACATACACGCACACCTTCTCCACCAGTGGAAAGAGGGCTGCAGCTCGAGCGGAGACTGTGGGGCAGAGTGCGGGAAAAGCTGCGAGCGAGGCGTGTCTGGCGCAGCTCTAGTGCACACGGCGTGGCCACGTGCACGTTGCGGGCACATTGCATCGCACGGTGGCGCTGTTGTTGCGCCGCTGCCATCTGCCGCGCTCGTACCGCCGACGCCTTGGCGGAGCTGCGCAGAACACCGAGAAACGCCGCCTGCAGCGTGGAGCTGTGGCACCGGGACAGCAGTTGTGGCTCAGTCTTCCCGTTGCTCGCGCTTTTTGCTCCGCTTGCGTGAGTTTCTTTCGACTTTGTGGGCAGCCAGAAGAGGTCGGGGTGGAAGCGGGCGGCGAAATCGGCCATGTCGGTCCCACTTGTTGCAGCAGGGAGGTCGACGAGGCACTGCACCGCCCACCACGGCAGAGGAGCGTCAATGGCAGCGGACAGGAACGGCAGCGAGGTGGGTTGGTAGTACGAGCTAAGGTCAGAGGTTGATGAGGAGCACCTCAGACGCTGCTGCTGCTGCACTCCCCTTTTCCTCGGTTCTTTCTGCCGCTGATGCCTCGTCCGCGTTCACGTCCACCACGAAGAAGCACGGAATGCGCTCTCCCGCGTCGGTCGAGCCTCCGCCACCGCCGCGGTGTTGCCGAGCAGCAGCGCCGCACGCGGCACCGCCACCTCCAGCAGCGCCTCGTAACCTAACACGAAGGGTGACAGGGTCGGCCGCTCCTCGAAAAGATCGGGGTGGTCGCACACCTTCCGCAGAGCGAGCAGCACACTGAACACACCACCCGCCCCACCACCACCGCGCAGCTTCTGGCGCGTGTCGGCGAGCTGCATGTAGTCGTCGTAGAGCGAGCGCTGCCGACGCGAGAGGTGGCAGAGGACGACCTTCTCCGTCTTGGTGGGCAGCTGCGACTCCACATCCTTCTTGAGCCGGCGCAGCATGAAAGGGCGGAGCAGCGCCTGCAGGCGGCGCACAATGTCCTCGTTGAGAGAGGAGCGGCCGGTGATCATGGCGTCCATCGGGTTGCTGAACCACTCCTTAAAGTCCGCGTTGGAGCGAAAAGCAGAGGCGAAGGGGAGCAGGAAGTGGAAAAGAGACCAGAGCTCCATAATCGAGTTCTGCAGTGGGGTGCCGGTGAGGAGGAGGCGGTACTCGGCCTGCAAGTCGAACAGCGACTGCCACTTGAGGCTCATGAAGTTCTTCACCTGGTGCGCCTCGTCAAGCACGAGAAAGCCCCACGGGCGGCGGCGGAACACTTTGCGGTCTTGCACGATCAGGTTGTACGAGGTGATGCAGACGTGGAAGGCGTCCTCGCTCGTCCACCCGCGCCGCAGCTGCTCCCGCTCCTTTGCCGAGCCGATGTAGGTCATCACCTTCAGCCCCGGTGCCCATCGGTCGAGCTCCGCCTTCCAGTTCAGCACCACAGTCGTGGGCACGACGATCAGGTGCGGGCCCCAGTCGTTGCGGTACTCAGCGTAGTAGCAGAGCAGCGCGATGGTCTGCACCGTCTTGCCAAGGCCCATCTCGTCCGCCAGGATGCCGTTGAGGTTGTTCTCGTAGAGGTGCACCATCCACCGCAGCGAGGAGCGTTGGTAGTGGCGCAAAGGTCGCTGCCCGCCCTCTGTGTCGAGGAGGGAGAGGGCACGCTCGATGGGCGTGTCGTCGTCATCGCCGACCTTGGCCCAGAAAGACGCACCGCTGCTGTCTACCGGAGGCGTTGAGGAAGACGGCAGCCGCGATGCGTTCCGCGCCTTCGTCTCGGACGCCGCAGCAGCGCTGCTCTCACTGCCGCTGCGTGGCCGCGCTTCTGTTTCTTAATTCCACCGCCGCCGCCGAACCCGCCGCGTCTTTGCCAGCGGCTGCGAAGAAGCTCTCCAGCAGCTTCCGCGTCAGCGCCTCGGTCTCCTTCAGCAAGTCCTCCTGCTTCCGCCGATCGTGCTGGTGCTTCACCACATCGAACTCTACCTTCATCAACTGCTGGTAGCTGTCGCCGCGACGTGCCCAGTACTTCTGCACCGCCGCCGCCACCCGCTCACCTGCTCGTGCGCGTGTTTCGCGCTGTTGCTGCCGCTGCCGCTCCGCCCGCTCTCGCAGCTCGACGTGGTAGCGTGTGAGCTCACGTGCAACGTTTTGGCGGATGTTCCGAAAGTTGCGCTGCTCCGGTCAGGGACTCCTGTCGCGCGGTGAGGGCTGAGATGGCTACTCGCTGCCACAAGGGAAGGGGAACAGCTGGGGCGAAAGCGAAGGAGGGCGGGGGCAGCCGCTGTCGGCGTGTGCGTTGCAGCAGCGGCACCACAACAGCGAAGTCGCTCGGTTTCGCCTTGCGTTCGTCCTCTTCGCCATCTATGCCGCGTGTCGCACCACAACCGCCTTTCAGCGAGTCCACATGGGTGAAACAAGAAGGTGAGACGGCGTCGCTGCCGTGATGATGGGGCAGGGCATCAGAGCGTGTTAGGCGAGAAGAAGCGCCTTGGTCCTCCATGCTCTCCCCTCCGCTGCTCCGTAGTGCGTTACTGCTCCCGCAGTGGGAAGAATAAAATTTGCTCAACCTCTTCTATGTCGTCCTCGCCTACCTAGCTTGTTATTTTTTTTTTTCCCCAAAGGGCGATCATCGCGCGCGGGGAAAAAATGCCAAGAGGCACAGAGAAAAAATATAAGGCGAGAGAAGCGAAGACTGCTGCGTAGTCCAACAGTACAAATAAGGCAACGCAATACCCACGAGCATTAAACAAAGAGAGGGAGAGAAGGAAGAAGTAAGGACACGGTAGATCAGTTGCACCAAGAGTATCAAAAACGATGATGCACGGCATAAAGCAATCTTAATAGAATTTGAGAGAAAAAAAGCGTGCTTCGTACACTGAGCAGGGTGCAGTTTCCCCTCCGCTGGAGGAAAGCCGCAAGAGCCATTCACCGCCAACAATCGTAGCGTTTGGTGGCGCTTTCCTTTTTTGTTGTTGTTGGTGCATTGAATTGTCTGTGATGTGAACAACAAAGAAAAATGACGAGAGAAGGAGACAACAAGAGCGGGATGCGACAACTTTGCTTTCCTTCCCTTTCACGCGATTCCCCCGCAGAGAAGACGTGCTTTCAGCACAGCCGCCTCGTCGGCGCGGCGACCTCCAGTCTCCACGTAGTCCGCCAACCGCAGCAAGTCTGTCTGCAGGTTGCCCACCTCTTTCAGAGTGGAAAAGGTGAGTGTGAGAAGCAATTGAGAGCTCAACACCGCAGCGAGGAGGCGACTCGCATTCTGTGCACGGCGCCGAACCTCTGACCCACCCTCGGCCCTTTCACCCGTGGACTTCAGGCAGTAAGCAACGTGCGCCTCGACACACCACAGCAACTCAGTCACACCTGCACTTGAGGGAAACAGCAGACTCTACCGTTTTCTGCGTTCTGGTAAGGTGCAACACGCGCACGATGCAGCTGACGTTGGGCACTTCGCGAAGACGCGCCACCAGCGATGCGGTCAACTCCGATGCCACACGCAGCGAGAGGTCATCACCAGCACCAGTATGAGGTAATCCGGCATCCACAATAAGCTGCAGCAGGTCTGCCGCTGTGTGTGCACTCACGCCTTCCGGACGCGTCAGCACAAGGGGGAAGCACAGCATGGGCTGGACAGCTGCTTGACTGGCGTCACCTCCGCTCGCGGCGCTGCAGCCAAAGACAACGTGTACGCCGGCTTGTCGAGCACGGCGAAGGACTCGCACGATTTGCCCAACGGTTTCCGCCCCGACCTCTGTGGCATGCGCGCATTGCGTCATGTACCGCTGGTACTTCCCGCACAGAAGCCGCAGCAGAGGACGGGCCTCGGTGTCTGCGGCAGCGCTTGGGTACAGCTGCAGCTGGGCAAGACAGCGCAGCATCACCGAGGAGTCCACTTCAGCGGTCGAGTGCTCAATGACTTGCAGGTGGGAAAGATACAAGAGCGTGAGTCCATCAGCCGCTTCCTTGTCGCTTGAAAACGCCGCGTTGGCAACACACGTGGCGAGTACGTGCAGACGCACCGTGCGCAACACCAACCCCTCCCATCCCTCCTCCGCAGCCACCTCCTGCGAGCCTTCCCAACACTTCAGCAGAACGCGTTGAAGAGTCGCGAGTGCTACCGCAAAGGCGTTCTTCTCCTCAGCCGCATTGCCGCTACTCCTGTTGCTCCAATGAGCCTCAGCTGCCGAGGGAGCGCTATGCAGGTCCAGCAGCGCCACCAGAAGCATGTCAACGTCCTCCTTGTGCGGCGCAGGCGCGCGTGCAGCCTGAGCAACCATAAAGCGTCGCGTCACCTCATCCATCAGCTTGGCCATGTCTTCCTTTGAGAACACGAGCGGCGATGCAGTCAGGGTTGCGCTCTCGCCGCTCACCTCCTCCACTTTCTCATCATCTTCCCCTTTAGCTTCCCGCTCGCCGTCAGCAGACACTGCAGTCTTCGAATGGCTGCGCAGAGACGCAAGAGCGGCTGCCGGTACATCTGCGCGCGGCGTCTGCTGCAAAGCGGCTACAGCTGTACAACACCTCAACATCAGTGCGCAGGCTACGCTGCTTCACCGCGCCGACGCCAACGTACCGGCGCAGCAGTAAATCCGGCATTGGACAACAGTGCCGCACCATCGCGACCACTGCTGCCCGTCGCGCTGTTGCTGGAAAGCGTTGCAAGCGAAACAAGCATCCACGACAGCTGGGACGGCATCGCGTTGGTGATCTTGGGAAGCAACCCAAGCAGCACGCCTAATGCGTCACCGACGCACGGCGCAGCGCTGCGGCAACGCGTCGACTTGGCATAGGCGTGAAGAAGCGACGCAGATAGGAGGGTGTCGGGCGGTGCGTCGTCATCTGCACGCACGGTCTTCAGTTTCCCTGCTTGCAAAAAGAGTCGACGAGTTCGGCAAGCGCGTTCATCGCCAACCGCACCGCCTCCTGTGCGGTGTCAGCGGACGAGTCGCGTTCTTGTTCAGGTGCCGATAAGAGAAAATCTACATCATCATCATCCGCATCGGAGACCGTGTCGCTGTGCTGCATGCTTAATGGATGACCATCACCGCGTGTGAATGCTGCTAAAACGGGCAGCACCTGCGAAATGGCACCGGCCACTTTTGTCGCGTCGTAGATGTTCATCGGCCGCAGCCGCGAGGTGGACTTCGGCGGTACTTGCTCACGAGTAGCAGCGCTCACGCTGTTCAAGTTTTTAGCCTCCGCAACAAACAGGCCACGTAGCAGCGTACAAATAAGTTGTGGGCTGTGTCGCACGCAGCATCCGTGGCAAAGGTCTGCAGGAACTCTGCGTAGGCGCCGATACTCGTCACGTGCGCCAACCCACCGCTCTCGCAATACGCCTCAAAGTCAGACACGAGAGCCAACGGTACTTCACAGACGTTCTCGTCGTGATGCGAGAGGGGTGGAAGCACCAGCAAGGCGTGCAGCAGCTGCCACGCCACGTTGCCGCTCGCCCGCCTGATACGCCTTAGAGTCCCTCCAGCAGGAAGCGCAGCGAGGCGGCAAGGGTGGAGACGGAAGGTTTGTGGGGCGGGATGGAGGACCACCACGACGGCTGCTGTGTGAAGCGAGAGGAGTAGGGGTAGAGGGCAACATAGGCGAGACGCAAGCCAGGGTCACGAGCGTGGTGGTGGAGCATCTCGTGCAAGAAGGCGCAAGACGTGCTCGACCGCTGCCTCCGACGACGCAGTGCGGCCTACTTTAATAAGCGCCAGAGCTGCCTTCTGCGCCGTCCGCGGGTCGAGCGGAGACCTTCGTGTACCCTGGCGCTGCTGGTGCGCCGACAGCTCACAGAAGCGCTGCAGCAGCACCTTACGCACCACGGGCAGGTGGGCACACTGTAGCTTGGCGAGGTGATTGACAATGTCCACAGCGACGGGGGCGTCCACCTCTTCCGGTGACGACGCGAGGGAGAAGCACGCCTTCTCGCAAACCGTCCGCACCTCTTTCCGGTTCATGCGGAGGGCGGCGAGAGCGTTGATGAGCAGCACGGCATCTCGAGTGTTGTAGGGCTTTGTGATAGCGGCAGCGCGATGCAGAAGGCGGTCAAGCACCGCAGACATTTAGGAAGAGAGATGCAGGAAAAAAAAAGTGCTTGCAATCTGCCCTTCTTCTTTTTTCCTTATACTCTACAAGCGACGCCTGTAGAGTGAGTGAAATTGCTCGCGAGATTCGCGATCAGCGCGACATACTCAACGTTCAAGCCCGTCTCGCTGCGCAGGTAAGTTGTGTTTTACGAGTTTGGTGAGGATCCACAAGCACAAAAAAGATCAAAAACCAGCGAGGTGTCTCGCCTTCCGTTTGAAGGTCCCTCGTCCGCAGTGCTTGGACTCCTCGCGTATTTTAGCACAGGTGAGAGAGAGAGAGAGGGAAAGAAAATAGAAGATGAACGATACACAAAGGAATCCAACAAAGCACAGTGAGCAATCGACGTTCGAGCCACTCCCCAACAGGGCGAAAGGTGCGGCGGTGTCGTACACGTCCCACCTCACCTCTCTCGACTCTCTTTTCTACTTCATTCCATAAGACATTGTTTTCTTAAAAGTGCACTTGTTACTCGATTAGATACAAAGCCAAGAAGACACACACACACTTAAACACACGGGAAACGCTGGCAAAGCCCTCTCACAACAATCCGCTGGAAGTCTCCTAGCGCTTTACTGGTCAAGGTGCACTTTCTGTCGGGACACGTACGTCACACCACCTCGAAGCCTTGGCCAACAATGGCGACCTGCGGATAATGGGTAGTGCAATCGACATCGCCATTTTCCCTCCTCCGGCGCGTCTGGCACCACCACGGCAGCCCCGCTGACACAGCGCACGTTCACACGACGCTCAGCAATCACGGCAAGAAACCCATCTCCTTCCGCGGGTGCGTTGAAATACGTGACGCGCTCCTCCGACACCGCCACGATGGGCTGCGAGAGATGCGGCCAACGCACGCTACGACCGGCAGTGACACCGGTGGAAGCGCTGCCCAGCACCGTTAACTGCACCAAAAACACGGCGTCAGACGAAGAACAGAGGTCAATGTGAAGGAGGTGAACGTTGCCTGAGTCGTGCGCCGCGGCAAAGCGCCAGGTGAGATGCCTCGTCTGCTGGCCGTCACCAAGAGGCGCATCAGCAGGGAAGACGTGCACCTTCGCTCAGTGCATTCACAGAGGACTGCTCTAGTCGCCGCTGAGCGACAACACGACGCGTTGTGGCCTCGAAAACGTAGATGACCCCATTCGTGTCCCCTGCAACGAGGAGCGGAGGAACACGACGAACGCCTTCGCAGCTCCCACGGCAGCTGAAGTAGCCGGAGCTGTCGCGCTGACGCTTAAGAATGGGCTTCGGTAGCTCCGCGTTGAGAGCACCCTGCCACTCCAAGTGCACCTCACTCCTCGCGTTGGGCTGAGTGGCATCATCGAGTACGCGGCAAATGAGCAGCGTCCCGTCGCTGCTGCCGACCGCAAACGTGTGCGAGTCCAGCGCAGCGACGCACAGAAAGCGGGCAATCCGCTCCGCGAGGGCAGCGGACGATGAGGACGACGGCGATGCTGCCGCCTGCTTCCCACGCCGTTTTTGAAAGCGCGCGTTGCTCTGACGCTGCTGCTGCGGCTGCTGTTGCTGCTGCACCGCACTGCTCTGCACACCACCGCAGTCCTTTTCCAGCGCAGTCGCCAGCAGTGCATCGACACCACCACCAACACCACTCTCGTTAACACCGCTGCCGCCACCGCACCACCAGTCTACAAGACGCAGCGGCGAAGTGGTCGCATCGGAGCTCCAGAGATTCACCATGGCCCCACCACCCACTGACACAAAGCGCACCGCACGATCCACACACGCAGCAGCAGCAGCAGCTGCAGCAGTCTCGTCAGGCGGCGGCAAAACGGCAATGGCAAGAATGTTCGAGTGGTGTGCGCACCGCAAATGTTCATCGGGGCCGTCAACCGGCTGAACAACGACTGCGGGCGAAGTGGAGAAGCAGACGGCGCCGCTACTGCGACGAGACTGCTGTCCTCGCAGCCCATCAGCAGACAGTCCAGCGGAGGCGGAGCATACGCGACACAGTTGTAGTCCTTACCAGGCAGCCCTCTGCCGTGGAGCAGGGCAGTTTGCGCACGCACGACACGGAGCCGGGCTCGCGCGCTGGCTGGTTGGGGAAGCTCATGAAGGACTCGACGGTGTGACCGTCGGAGCAGTGGGCAAGCGTCACACACGGACACCGCCGCTGCGCTGCACCGCCGCTTCTCGTCGCAATGCCCTCCTCATGAATGCGCGCCGTCAGCAAACGCGGTGCACGGATGTCCTCATAGGCGTCCACCAGCACCCACGAAGTGCGGCCAGGAATGCGGTAGAAAACAGACACCGTCGTGCCGCACTGCGTGACGCAGACACGAGGGGAGATGGCGAGGACAGCGGAGGCGTCGAAGGGCAGTCGCAGCGGCTCCCGGCACCGCGCTGGGTGTGGAACACTCTTCTTACTTGTTTCGTGAGCGGCTTTTGTGGTTGGCAAACACAGCAAGGCAAGCACGCCGCCAGTGCCGGCAACACGCAGCACCGTAGTCTCAAGGAGCGTAGAGAAGGTGCGCTCCGGCTCTTTGTCAACATGAGTAGGTGCAGAAGTCTCTTCGAGGCAGAAGGCAGCAACGGCGACGTGCTGTGACTCGGGGAACACGTACTCCACCACACTTGCGACGCTCGTCGTAGAGAGCAAGCCACTCTTCGTTGACGCAACGTCCAGGCTGGCCGCCGAGGTCACCACGTGATGCTCGCCGCGTACACAACCATCTCTGTCGCCGACGAGAAGCCAAAAGGAGACGGTAGCCGCAGCGGCGGCGTTTGTAGGGAGAAGGGAAAGTGCAGTTGTGAAGGGCCCAGGACAGCTGCCCCACACAGACACGCAGCGCCACTCGCTCACAATCTGCTCAGAGGCGCCATCACTCGAGATGTTGTCGGACGCCCCACGCGAGAGGGACAGCGTTGAAAGCACCACAGCGTTTTGCACGTGACTTGTCGCTACAAAAAGTGTGTGTGTCTCTGCAGCACCGTTGCCAGCTCCGGCGACGGCGAGGCATGCGATGTGCGTAATCTTGCCGTGCTCCTGCAGCGCTGGCGTCGCCGCACAAGGAGACCACCGCGTCGCACACGTTGTACGGGGCTGTGTTGGGTGGACGCAGCGCACTGCTGATCCATTATCACTCGAGAAAGGCAGCTCCAGAGCACGCGTACGGTACGGCGTAGAGCACACCCGTCGTGGTGGCAACGACAGCGAAGGAAATAGACAATTTTCTCTCATCCCCATTTCCTGCCGCCTTCTTTCTGCCGTCAGCACTAAAAGACACGTCGAAGCTCTCTGCGCAGGTCGGAAGACCACATGTGCCGTTGAAGCAGCTTGCATCCGACACGAAGCAGCAGCGACTGCAGAAGCTGCCACCGACGTCAGCATCGCCAGCGCCAGCGTCTCCGCTGAGGGTGTTAGGGAGTGGTGTGTTCCAGTAATGAGGGGGAAGTATCACAGTCACTTGTGCCATCGCCACGTTGCGGTTGAACACACAGCACCTCGCTCGTGCACGCAATGAGACGGCCCGCCGCATCGACGTGCACGACGCGCACCTGCGCTGCTTTGGAAGCGGAGCGGCGGCGGAGAACTTCCGGTGCCTCACGCGGGCTCGATGTCACCGCCGTTCTCCCTCAGCCACAGCAGCAGAAGTGTTAAATAGAGAAGACAGCCTACCGCCAGTGGCAGCAGACACTTCGTCTTGCCCTGTCAACGCGTATGTGTGGGCAAACACTGCCCCGTCGAAACCTCCCGACACGAGCGTCATGTGGCCATCCGCAGAGCGGCAAAAACAAACGCGGTAGGCACCGTGGCCGCGGTGCTGCCGCGCTCGCACTAAACACGGCGTCACCGCCACATTAGTGACGGCGCTCACGCTACCGCTTTGATCGTTGCGTAGGTCTTCCAAAGGCCCTGTTCGTCGAACGCACACCACCTGCACGCAGCCGTCCTCCCCAGCTGCGGCAACCTGCACAGCACAGCTCCAGCACGTAGAGGCGTCTGCGGAGGACAGAGACGTTGATGGAGATCACCTTCTTTGCACTCCATACCGAGCAAAGGGCAGCGTCAAAGATGCGGCTCTTGGCAAACGCAGTGCCGCCGCCACGCCACAGAAGCACCCACTCCGACCCTGCTACCGGCGATGCTGGTGTCGAAGAAGAAAGGGAAGACAGGCGCTCGTACAGGGCAACAGTCCGGTCGTCGCTGCAGGTCACGAGGTGTGTCCTCTGCAGTGCACGACTACCCGTCTCACCGCAAACCGACCGCGGCGCTGCGGTGAGCTCCACACGCACCGAGAAGACGGCGCAGCCGCGTGGGTGCGCCTGCACACGCGACACCACCGACCACTTCGCTTGATGGAGATCGCTGCTGCGTGTGTCTGCCAGAAGAAGGACACCACTCTACCACCTCCCCCGAGTAGGTGGCAGCGAAGAAGCGATACACAGGATGTACCGCTTCGTCTTCGCCACTCGTCGCTGTTTTCCACGAGAATGTCCGCCGCGAGAACAACGCCGAGGGGCGGCCCACGCAGACAAGTGTGCGGCACCTCCCGAGACAAATCCGCGTACAAAGGCAACGTGGCAGCGGCACTGCGCAACGCGACAACAACACGATCCAGATGGAGAAGAAAGACGTCGTTGGAGGCCGTCAGCACCACGACTGTCTGCCGCGCCGCATCCATCGTGACACGCAGAAGGCGACTCGCCGCAGCTCGCAGCACGCACCGGCAGCTCGATGATGAAGGCGGCAGCTGAATGTCCGTCACTTTTGTGGTGTGCGCCGCTCGGAGGTGCGAGCTGTGCGAGCAGACGATCCGCTGCGGCAATCAGCACAATGGTCAGCTCCTCACCATCGCCATCATCACTGACGCGCTGTCCCGTCGCTCCTTCAGAGGAAGGTAGGCGATGGTGGGCGATGGCGAGGGAGGTGACAACGGTGCTGTCTGGCGCATCAGCGCATCTCTCCGTCTTGCTCAGCGGCAGCGTCGCAGCTGCCAAACTCGATGCTGCGGAGGAAAAGGAAGAAAAAAAAAGGTTTCCCCACCCCCCCCCCCCCCTTGAAAAAAAAAAAAACACCCCCCAAAAAAAAAAAAGAGGGGGGGGGGGGAAAAAAAAAAAAAGGAAAAAAAAAAAAAAAAAAAAAAAAAACCACCCCCCCCCTCCAAAAAAAAAAAAAAAAAAAAAAAAAAAAAAAAAAAAAAAAAAAAAAAAAAAGAAAAAAAAAAAAAAAAAAGGAGAAAGAAAAAAAAAAAAAAAAAAAAAATAAAAAAAAAAAAAAAAAAAAAAAAAAAAAAAAAAAAAAAAAAAAAAAAAAAAAAAAAAAAAAAAAAAAAAAAAAAAAAAAAAAAAAAAAAAAAAAAAAAAAAAAAAAAAAAAAAAAAAAAAAAAAAAAAAAAAAAAAAAAAAAAAAAAAAAAAAAAAAAAAAAAAAAAAAAAAAAAAAAAAAAAAAAAAAAAAAAAAAAAAAAAAAAAAAAAAAAAAAAAAAAAAAAAAAAAAAAAAAAAAAAAAAAAAAAACAAATAAAACAATTTTTTTTTTTTTTTTTTTTTTTTCTTTGCTGAGGGGGGCACCGCGCTGCTCATAGCACTTGCGAGGGCGATGCAAGACCCGTTGTGAGCCCACACAACGGGCAAAGCAAAAAAAAAAGCTCTTAAAGCAGAAAACACATCTGTAAACACAGTGGAAAAAGGAGCCCCAAGCAAGACACGCCTTCGGGCACCCAAGCAGCCGCGACAGGCCTAATCGAGCATGCGACACTGCACGGTTTCCGTCTCCACAGCGTGATCTAGCTGTGGAAGGTAACAGAAGCGATTGGACAAGACGCGGAGCACGTAGTTGCACCGCGAGGACTCATGCAGGGTCAAGAACGGAATTGGATTCTCTAGCTCCGTGTAGCGGCAGTAGAAGCGCAGCTCTGTCGTTGTCGGCCGCTTCTCGTACGGACACGCATCGCCGTCGCCGTATGCGGTGGCAGCGTACGGGCCAAACGAGTCCGCACCCGTCCAGTACTCCCCTACTTTATCTGGAAAAGTGCTCAGGTTGCGCCGGCCAAGCACCTGTGTCGCCTGCTCCTGTACCTTGTCGCGCCGCACCTCGCGGTCCCAACACAGCACCGTCGCGTACTGCCGCTCAACCACGTGCGTGCAGGGGAGACCGGCCTCTTTGATGCTGTTCAGCACCGACTGCATCCCAAGGCTCACTGAAAAGTCGGTTTGCGGCCGTGGGTCGTGGTGTTGAAAGGACGTGGTATCGCAGACGAAGCGTGATCCGTTGCTGAGCTGGACGTACCGCGTCGTGGCGGTGGGAGTGGCGCCGCTGCTGTGGCCGTTGTTGTATGCTGGGTTGCCGTAGTCACCGAAGAGGAAGACGTGGTTGCGCAGCACCGGCTCGGAGAGATCAACAGAGATGGCTGAAGCGCTGCGTGAGAGAAAGAGGCATACACCGCAGAGCAGCAGCGCGGCCCACAAGCTCCACTGCGGCGGTCTTGATCGCATGCTTTTGTTGCTGTTGTTGTCGTCTGTCCTACTTGTGTTGCTAGCAAAATAGAGATAATGAAGAGCCCCACTTGTAAGTGTACGTTGGGAGAGTAGGTCGCAGCTTTTGTTCGATTGTTGTTGTGTGTTGTGGGTGCGGGGCACCGACTATGCTCAGCGGTGCAGCACCAGCCGATTTTTTCTTCCAAGTTTTTTTTTTTTGTTTTGTTGTTGTTTTGAGAGGAGTGAGAGGTTGATTTGCAAGAGAAGTTGATTTCAAACATAGCCAGAAAGAACGGGGAACGCTGAAGCATTGGCGGATCCCCACGCGGATTTCAGCTATTGGCACGTAGAAGCTTGGTGGCAGCGACGCCGAAGCAACATCAACAGCGGAGACTCGATTGCGCCTCTTGCTTGCTTTTTGTGTGTAGGTGTGTGCATATGTATGTAACTGCTCTAGCCATGAGCAAAGGGCAAGGCAAAGCCCAGCATCCGAAGTTAAAAAAAAAGAGAAACACGTTCTAGTGACGTCGAGCGTGGAAAGGGGGAAAAAAGATGCCCGCCTCTACATGCACTCTGTAAATGAAGAGAGAGCTGCGTGGTCAGCGCCGAGGTGCACGCGCGCCTTCGACAACAAGCTGCGCAGCTCCTCCGCATTGAGGAGGGGCATACGGTACTCGCGGGCCAAGACGCCGCCGTGCCACTTCGAAGCCGAGAGCAGCGATGCGCGTACGTGTGCGCAGCCTTCCAGATCTGTCAAGGCCTGCACCAGCTCCGTTTCCTGGTTGGCCGTCCACAAGTCAACTGGGGTGAGGTACGCTTCCAGCAGCACGAGCAGCGGTGCGTGCACGACGTCTGCATGCTTGTAGCGCACCCCTAGCTTCTCGCGGTCATTGCGAATAACACGTAGGACCTTCATGGCATGCTCAGACAGCGCGCCAGGTGCGTCGACTGAACTCGGGGCTAAGAAGGCGAAGGAGACGGCGTAGTGCAGGCGCAGAGGGGCGTATTCCGGAAAGAGAACAATCAATTCCTCCCATGTGGCCGCCGCACGACGTGCTGCAGCGGCAGCAGAGACGAAGGAGGACTCACAAAAGCGCAGCCACGCTTTGGAGACAGCGCCGGCTGGCCCCTTGCGACAGGCAGTGTTTCCCGCCGCCCGACCAGTTAAAGAGGTCATACATGGTCTCCGCACCAACCACTATTTCGTTGTCTGGCTGGGCACTTGGTACGGTGTGAACCAAGTGCGTCCAGGACAGCAGGTTCACCGCACGCAGCAGCACCGCAGCGTGGGATGCCGTGTCGTCTTGCAGGAGGTAGTACTCTGGCAGCACCGCCCCGTAGAGAAAGAGATCGCAGAGCATCCAGCCGTACATGGTGCGCACGAGCGACGTCGGCGCCAGCGCCAGCTCAGCATTGGGCAATTGCAGCAGCATGCGCTGCAGCTTCGTGTACGCGACATCGGCAGCCGCCCGCAGCGCCGTCCCCACGCTTGTTAAATAGTGTTGACTCACGTCGAGCTGACGCAGAGCATGACCACCGTCCTCCAGCTCCTCGGCGGCGGCCACCTCCTCCAGCAGCGAGAGGTACGCCGCTCCGATGGGGGCGGCCGTCCTGCTGAGCTCCTCAAAGTTGGGCAGTGTTGTGGCAGCGACTACCTGCTGGGTGGCGAGACGGAGCGCTACCACGTCCCGTTCCGCAACGCGCAGGCCGCTCTTGGTAGAGCGCGATCGAGTGGAAGCCGACGCGGTGAGACTCCCTCCATTACCACTGCTGAAGCAGATGTACACGACAAGACAAGAGAGAAAGCAGCCAGTGGCGATCCAGAAGCCGCGTGTACGTGACCGCCGTGTGGAGGGTCGCTTAGAAGCTGAAGCCCGCGCAGCTGCTGCAGCTGCAGGTGATGGTTGTTTTGCCTGCTGCTGCTCCGTAGGTCCGCGTTGGCGCATCGGCTTGACAGCGGCGGTGAGCGAGAGACTTCCAGGAAAAGGCAAAAAGGTATGATATGCGACTCTATGAGTCTATGAGACCGACCTAGATGGAGACCGTCTACAATCGTCAACAAGCGAGTACTGCAGGGCAAAAGAAAAGTGGTAAGTGGGACAGGTGATGACTTGAAGTACCGGAGAAGTGGAGAGCGGCGCCATTTATAACAACCTTTCTAATTGCTGCTACAGAAAGTGAAGAGACAGCGTTCGTTTCAGAGCCACCGTAGAGCAAGCGGGCAAACACGGAGCAGCCGCATCCTTCTGCAGACGAGCTGTAGAATAGACGTGCAGCCAAAGCACACTGCCTACCGGATACCAAGGCTCCACGTGAACAGCTTTATCTAAAGTACCAGCTCTCTACAATACTCTTTTTTTTTCGCCCCACTATCGGCAGAGAAAATACAACGCAGAACACGTGCGTGCTGCAGGACAGACTCACATGTGCGCCGCAGACCCACTTTTACACCTTCGTGAGGTAATTCTCTTTTATTGGTTGCTATTGTGTTCTGCGAGTAACGCAGTACCGTTCGCAGAAAGGGCTGAAGAACAGCCGAGGCCACACACACTCACTCGCTCACACTCACACTCACGCCTGGGAGAGAAGACGCTATGTTGCGCACAGCTGCAGCAGCAAAAACGATGCCTCTGCAGTCGTACACTTGTATGATCGCTCAACATCAAAGAAAATAAAAGTTCGAACAAAAAAAAAAAACAGTAGGGAGGACGGAATATTGAGAGTAGACACAACAAAACCAACAAGATTGCCTTTTGCCACTCCCGCTCGTCCTTTGCCAACCCAAGACACCAACACGCTCGCCTCACAACAGCAGAAAAAAGTGCCTGAAAAGAAGCAGTCAAAAGAGACACGACTGTTCATATCCCCTCTAACCAGCCACCACGTGCACACTTCCACACACACATGCCCTTCCCTCACATCTCGCGTAGGTGGTTTACGACACCGCCCCGCACGGTGTACTCGTTCAACGTCTCAATCGTAATGTCACGCAGGCTCTTGGCGATGAGGCGGGGAATCGAGAAAGCTTCGTCTCCTCCGGCGCCGGGCTCACATCGACCACCATGCGGAACTTCTCCAGCGCCTTCTTCGAAAAGCCGTCGATGCCGTCCATCACAACGACGGCACGGTTCGTCGCCGCATCCATGCGCCGCGCACACGCCTCGAAGTAGTCCATCTCGGGACGCCACCGCAGCCCCAACTCCGCCCCTTCCTTGCCCTCGAGGAAGCTGTCGAAGATGGAGCTGCCCTTCGCCGTCTCGTTGATCACCCACCGCGCGTTCTTGCTGCCGCTGACGCAGCCCACCGCGATGCCGTACTGACGGAGCAGCGAGATGAGCTGCAGCACGCCGTCACGCAGCGGCATGCCGTGCGACGTCGCGTAGGAGCGGAAGAGCTGCAACTTGCGGTTGCACAGCCCGTAGAGGGAGTTCGACTCCACCGTGTCGCTCGCCTCACCAGCCGGCAGCGGTGCCTGGCTGTACTTCTTGAAGATCTCATTGAGACCGTAGAAGGGCTTCACGTGGCAGAGGTAGGCGAGGTACAACTCCTTCGTCATGGCGAAGTCGGCAAAGTCGTGCTGGTGGAAGTATTCCTCCAGCGTCTGGGTCCAGGCCTGGTAGTGCACGCCCTCAATGTCGCTCACGACGCTGTCAAGCTCAAAAATGATGCAGTCAAAGTCGAAGACGCGCACCTCGTGGAAGAGGCGGACCGTTTCGGGGTGGCCCGGGCGTAGCGTGATGCGGTTGGCTCCGGCGTGCACGAGCATCAGATCTGTCACCCCTTCCGGGGTCCGCACCAGGGTGTAGGTGACAAGCCGCTGCGTTACGTGCACCCGCACCAAGCACCCGCGGTGGCGTGCGTGGAACTCGAACTCCTCCATCTGCTCGTTCAGCACCGGGTTGAAGTGCAGGACGCCCTGGACGACGCGCAGGCCACAGATGCCGGCGGCCATCGAGAACCACGACCCTGCCGCGGCGGTAGAGTGGAGGCCGCCGCCGGAGTTGCCGATGAGGTTGTCGATGTCGACGAAGAGCGCGTCGTGGAAGTAGCTCATCGCCTTGTTGGACAGCCGCAGCGTGGAGGCGACGACGCTGAAGATGGCGAGCCGCATCGCTGAGTCCTGCGCGGTCACGGCCTCGTAAAAGGTGAAGTCCGCCTTGGCCTCGTCACGCGAGAACTTCTCCGGCGCCAGCATGATGGCAAGGAGCACGTCCGGGATCCGGCAGACCTGGTGCCGGTAGATCACGGTGGGGTGGTATAGCGTGTGCAGCGCGCACTCCGTGTTGTCCTTGAGCGAGGAGAGGTTCCAGTGCTTCTTGCGCATGAAGGACTGGTCCATTGGGTGGATGCGGTGGGCACCGTCGAAGGGCAGCACCATCTTCGCCGCGGCGTGGTCCATGGCGATGATGTCGTTCTCTGTCATCTGTGCCCGCCCCATAATCTCGCCCCACATCTCGGGGTTCTCCTGCCGCAGCATGATCGCCATCTGCACCGCCCACTGCAGGTGCATCTGCGCCATCAGGTTCGTAAAGTAGTTGTTGTCCGCCACGTCGTTGTACGTGTCCGGCCCCGACACGGAGCGCAGGTGGAACCAGCCCTTCTCCCACGAGCCCCACTGCAGCCACACCAGCGCCGTGGCAAAGACCAGCTCAGCGCCGCCCTGCACGAGAATGCTCGAGTCGTTCGTCGTCGTGACGTACTCGCGCAGCGCGTAAACAACGACGGCGTTGACAAAGAGAAACGCTCCGCAGTACGGCGTCGGGTTTTTCTCGCCCGTGACGGTGCGGAAGGGAAAGAGGGCACCGCGGGGCAGCGAGAGATCCGCCGCGATGTCGCGCGCCTCGTTCATGGTACGGATGCGGAACTCCAGCAGCGCACGCGCCTTTTCGGGACAGGCGTGGGCAAGGAAAGGCACGATGAGTGCATCGACGTCCCACTGCTGCACGCCGAGCAGCATGTCACCCGTCAAGCCACGCGTTGGGAAGCAGTAGTAGGGGGAGCCGCTCGCCGACATGTAAGTCTGCAGGATGTTGAAGCGGAAGGCCCCCTGCACCGCCGCGTTCGGCTCCACGCGGACGTCGGCCGTCTCCCAGAAATTGTTCATGACGTAGCGGTGCTCGGCCAGCAGGCCCTCGTAGCCCAGGGCAGCCGCCTCGCGGGTCTGATGCGTCGCCACGTCCATCAACTCCTCCGTCGGCGCGTCCTCGTCGCCGAAGTGGCCGATCACCTTCACAATCTCGATGGTGACGCCGTCGGAGATGCAGCTCGTGTAGGACGTCTCGGTGCCCCACTCCGTCTCGCGGTTGTTCGGCGTCAGCGTCGTCGGCGAGGCAACGCCGGCGTTCGAGGGTGAGCCAACGACGGACGACCCGCCCACCGCAGGAGAGGAGACGAAGGTCGCGTCGCCGTTCTGCGTCGGCGAGGCGCTGTCCCGTGTGGGAAAGCTCTGCATTCCTGGCGTGTACTGGCACGACGAGCACGTCTCCACCGAGGCCACCACAAGGTGGCGGCAGCTGTTGCGGGTGCGGACAAACACCACGCTCAGCGCATCTTGGATGTTCGACTGCGTGAACATGGTTTCCACGTCGTACTCGGCGGCGGAGAGAAAGGTGCGGGAGATGAGGCGCACATCCGTGTTGACGGCGTTCTTCACGCTCATCTTGTAGTGCATGACGGAGATGTTTTTGCGTGCAACGGAGACAAAGCGGCGTGTCTCGATGGTGACCTCGCGGTGCTGCTGGTTCGAGTACCACACAAACTTGCGGTGCACCTCCCCGGTGCGGAGGTCGAGGCGGCGGGTGTGGCTCCTCGTCGGCCCGCGAGCCGCGCTGATGTGCTCCCCGCTGAGGAAGGCGTCCACGCAGAAGGCGTCAGGGGCACGCAGGCGGTAGCCCTCCTTGGTGGAGATGCCCACCGAGAAGGAGCGCGTGTGCATCAGCGGCCGCTGCTCATAGAAGCCAGAGAAGTAGACGCCGCGCTGGGTGTTCGTGGCAGCTGCCGCACTGCCGTTAACGCTCACGGTGCGCGAACCCGACTGCGAGCCGTTGGACTTCATTGGGCTAGACTTGTTCCTGCTCTCGTGCGAGCTGCTTTCACGCCGATGAGCGTTGTAGCTGCGGTAGCGACTGCTGTAGCGCTCATTGCGCTCGTGGCGGTTCTGCCCGGCGTCTGTCTCCTCCGCGTAGCCCCGCACGCCGACGAGGCCGTTGCCGACGGAGAAGAGCGTCTCGCTCACGAGCGCCTGACCATCAGTGGGCAGCGCCTCTTCCCGCAGCTCCCAGCGGTCGACCTTGACGGGTGCGTCGGGGGCACGGCCGAAGGACTCGTCGCGCGGCGCCGTCTCGGACGCCTTGGCTGCCATCTAAATTAGGCCGCGCTCCTCTGAAATGCGTCTCCTTCTACTCTGAGTCTGTCTCTTGCTTCGTCCGGTTCGAACCAAAAAGCACACAGCACGTAGAATAATAATAATAATAAACCTTTT
Organism: Crithidia sp. LVH-60A; assembly: GCA_030078075.1. Lineage (NCBI taxonomy): Eukaryota > Euglenozoa > Kinetoplastea > Trypanosomatida > Trypanosomatidae > Crithidia > Crithidia sp. LVH-60A. Next base: position 1,575,547 of record CP119668.1, read on the forward strand.
TTCTTTTCTTCTCCACGTACACTGGCCGTCTTGAGAGAGAGGGAAGGAAGAAGCGGCGTTTCAGAACGACTCAAGAAAAAAAAGAGAGATGTTTGAAAAGTGGCGCGAGAGGAAACGAAAAGGGGGAATAGGACAACACAAGTGCGCGCGCACACACACACGCAAGACGCACTCGTTAACCGCGGCACAACACAGCAGATGATGGAGATCGTAAAGAGAAGAAAAATAGTAGAGTAAAGGGTGGAAGAGAGAGAGAGAGGCAATCGTAACTGGATGTATGGGTATGCGCGTGTCTGTGAGTGTGCGCCAACGCTGTGACTCGCTCTCACGCGCAAGAAGCAAGAAAAAAAAAACCCGACGAGGAAACAAAAAAGAGAAAAAACCGTTTTGGAATCCAATTAGTTCGCTGATTAACGCTAGCACGCAGTAAAAAAAAAAAGTCTTTTTTTATTTTTTGTTAGGTGTTGCTGTTGTTGCGGTTTCTTCTCGTCCGCTATAAACCGCTTTCGTTCTTTTCTTCTTCTCGCCGAGCTCTCTATTTTAAGAAAGTTATGGACGTATTCAGGAGTTGTTTTTTTGATCTTTTGAAGTGTTTCTTACGCACACATAAACGGAGCGGGGGCGGTGGTGGTGGTGGTCTGGTGCGGATACAGCCAGTCGTGTGAGAGTCCCTCAACCGGTAGACCTGCTCACGTGGCAAGAAAGCAATTACGTCCACGCGTCTTCCTTCGTGTGGGGGTGTTAGGTCCTGCCTCTTTTTTTCTACCCACTCCGTCTTAATCGAATTGTGACTTGTGAGCGCTTTAGGTGTGAGAGAGTGGGGCAGCGATGAATAGCGCAGGAGGAGCAGCGAGTGGCACCGATGCGAGCTACGCACGTATGTGGGTATGTGAGTGTGTGGGTGACTATCAGCTGCTAGAATAAAAAATAAATAAAGGAGAGAAATAAAAACAAGCAAATGATTCTAGCTTTAAACTTTTTTTTCTTTCGTCGCCGTCTAATAAGCAAGAACACTGGTCAATTTGCACCACTGGACCGCTTCGTCGAGGCCCAAATTAAAGCGCACCGAACGAATCAAAACAAAGAATGTGACGTAGCTGATGTGAAGATGAGATGGAACAGAAAGGAAAAGTGAGGGCAAATGAACAGCGAAAGAGAGCACTTTGATTCGCAGATAATGTCACTCATTACGAGAAAGAAAACTTCGTCGTCCTGAACTGCTTCTTCTCTTTGTTTTCTGTGTTGCTCTCTCAGACGGCACAGTCGCTAAACTAAACGAATGGGGTCATAGCTCAACCCAACAAACAAGAACTATTTGCATGCCACACACCGAGTGAAGTCTCACAGAACTAAGATAAACAAATGAGCTCTTTTTGTTGTTCTTGTTGTTGTTTCAAAAACAGGTAGTAAAGTGCGAAACACTTCCGAAGAGAAGCAGTCACTAGGTCTCTCCACTAGTCATTTTTCTTTGGCAAGCGCGGTCAACAAACAAACAAACAAAAGAACATCGAACGCCTAGCGTCGGGGCGTCTGGTTTAGGGAAAATGCACTGGGCGACGTGTTGCCTGCCCCTTCGGAGGGGAGCATTGCGGCGTGAATGGTCGAACGCATCGCGGTGAAACGGCGCACAATGGCGTCCTTCTCCGCCTGGTACTTGAAGGGCCAACTCGCGCGCCTGTAAGTCCAGGTGCATGTCCAGCTCCCGCAGGCTCTCCTCCAGCCGCCTGTCCTCCATCACCTTTTGCTTCACCCGCTGACGCAGCTCCAGCAGCATGCTCTCGGCTGCCGCCTGATCATGTGTCATCTCATCCAGCTGCGACTCGAGTGCCTCCCGCTCCGTCATGACACGGTGCAAGGCGGCGTGTTGGTCCATCAGCAACGCCTGCAGACCCTCCAAGATTGCGTCCCTCTCCCGCTCCTGCCACTCCGCGCGCAGCTCTGCCACGTCGTCGGCAGAGTTTACCGGATAACTCGTAAAGGGCGTGCCTGATTGCAGCCCATGTTTCTCGGGGTGCTCAAAGGCGGAGAGATTCCACTCGCCCACCATGGCGGTGCACCACCTCGACGAGGGCGTCCATGAAGACGGGCAGCCGTCGCACAAGGTGCTGGTGACGCTCACCGCAGACCTGCAGGCGACGAAGGCCCTCGAGAAGACCGCCCAGCCACTCCACAAAGGCGGCAGGCCGGAGAGACGCGAAAGCGGTGGATGTTGCAGGCGACGATGACTTTCTCAACACTTCGGTCTCGATCTCGTGCAGGAAGTGGAGGGTGGCGGTACACTTGGGACCGACGGCAACGTGGACCAGCCTCGCTGTTGCCTCTACTGCTTCACTGAGACTGGTGCGACCATCTCGCACACGAGTCGCCACCACCTCAGCGGCAGTTGCGGCGATCTGCGGACGAGGCGTGACTGCCACCACACCTGCGTCCGAAAAGAGACACATAATGTGGGATCGCCAAACACGCCGTGCAGCACAGCGTGGACCGTCTGCATCGTCTCCTGCAGGCGCTTCAGCTGCTGATCCGCCTCGCGGATGCTTGCCATGGCGGCATCACAAGACGCTTCACAATCCACTGCCGCAGTGTCATGCACGGACAGGTTCAGCGCTGAAGGGTCAACGTAGCTCGCAGAAGCATAGACTATGCTGCTGCTGCCATCATCGCCTAGCAGTCGTGGCAGCAGAGACTCGTGCAGAACTGCTAGCAGCTTTGCCAGCGACCTCTCCGCCGCCTCGCCGTTGCCCTTCTCCGCTACACCAGTCTCTCCTCTTCGCTCTGCTAATTGGCTCGTCGATGCCGCATCACCCTGTGCGTGATGCAGCAGCTCTTCGATGGTGACGCGCATCGCCTCCACACACTCTTCCGGCGATGCGTCCTGTCCGACGCGGGTAAGGGCAGCAGAGGGCAGCACCGTCGCCGCGCGGGTCTGCGACGTCGCAAAAGCATCCCGCACAGCCTGCTGCAGCCTGTCGAGGCGCTCCTGCAGATCGGCGGTCATCTTTACAGCCGCAGCGTTGGCCTCAACGGCCTGTTGGTGCAACGCCTCGGTCGCCTGAAGACGCTGCTCTGCTGCGCGCATTGAACGCTCTCCGCTCTCCTTCTCCTCCGCAAGCTGCTCCAGCTCCCGCGCGGCGCACCGGTAACGGTCTAGCTGGTCGTGCACACGCGCCACAGCCGTCTCCATCGACGCCGCCGGCACGGTAGAAACGAACGCAAGTGCGGCGTTGAGCTTTGCTGAGCGCGTCCTCCTGGACCGCTTCGGCTCGACTCAACGCATCTGTCAGCTCTGCGGCACGAGACTGCGCAGCGAGTAGCCTGGAGGCTGCGTTGGTCTCCGACGCAGTTCGGCGGTCGATCTCCTCAGCCAGCCATTCCACTGCCTCCACTGTGGCATTCCAGATTGCTTTGCTAACAGGTGCGCGACGCGAACCATCATTCTCTTCCTCCACCGGAACTGGCGGTGCTGGGACAAGCAGGCCAGAGAGCGACAATGCTGCAGACTCAGACAGCGCCGTCACCAGGCGTTGATGTGCTTCCTGAGTCACCTGAAGCTCCTTCGTCAACCTCATGATAGCTCGCCGTCTCGTTATGCTCATACCTGTCGACCAGCTCCTGCAGGCTGGCCGACCGCGTCTCGGTAGCGGCACAGCGCTGCTGCAGCTCTGCGACTGTCTGTGCAGAAGCAGCGGCGCCGTCCTCGAGCCGTCGCAGTGCGTCCGCTTGTTGATTCAGTTGCCGCATTGCCTGCGTCGTTGCCGTGCTAATCTGCAAAAGTGCAGGAGCCAACTCATCAAAGGAAGTAACCCTGCTTGCCGATACGACGCTCTCCGATTCGCCTTTCTTGAGTGTGCAAAGTGTCGCGTTTGCAAAATCGGCGACGCCTTCAAAGCGCTGTTCCCACTCCGCCAGCTGCGTGCGTGCAATAGCGAGGTCATTCTTCTGCTGCTCCTCCATTCTCTTGTGGGACGCGGTGGCCCTCTCCAGCTCCACACGCTGCTCTGCTGAGACTCCATTCAGCTCCTGGTAGCAACGCACGAGCAGCAGCATCAGATCTCGCTTCTTCCTCCAGCAGTCCCAGTGCATTTTCGGCGTCGGAGGAGGGACGAGCATCGCCACCGATGATCTGGCGGGCCTTCTCCTGCCCAGCAGCAAGACGCAGCGCGGCAGACTCCAGCGTGCGGCATCGATCGCGCATCTTCGTCAGCTCTTCCTTCTGCTGTGCCACCAGCGTCTCCGCAACCGCAGCACGGGCATAGGCGCCATGACACAGGTCCTGCAGCTCGTGGTGAGAAAGCGTGTAGCACGCCGATGCGCGGTTCGTTAGCTCGGCAGCGCGCACCGCGGTGCGACTCGCCCGCTCCTCGCCGAGAACGGCGTCGGCCGCGGCGGCGCGGATCAGGGAGTGCAGACGTGGCACCACGCCCTCCTGAAGCTCTGCCAAGGTCGCCATCACCTCTTCCGCAACGCCAACCAGCGACGGCTTCGAGCAAGAGGCGCCAGGCAAAGATCCAGCGTCGCCTGCAGTGTTGTCAGTCCTCACCAGCACGCGCCGCAGCTCCCTCTCCAGCGTTGCGAGCCGCACGCACTCCTTCGCGTAGGCGACGCATTTGCGCACCAAACCGGCGCCATCAGTAGTGGTGCCATCACTCGCCTCCACCACCGCCCTCTCTGACGTGTTTCACCTGCTCCAGAAGATGGCAAAAAGGCCGCATCGTCCGGCAGCGCAGTGGAGGCGTCTCGAATGAGGGCGAAGAGTGCGTCCACAGCGCTGGCGGAACGTCGCTGCGCCTCGCTTTCATTACGCGCAGCGCAGCGCAACGCATCCACTTCCGCCACGGCGGCTGTCACGAGCGCTTCAAGAGACGGCTCAGTCGTAGACAGACAAGACTGCAGCTGCCCGCGTAGCTGACGGAGGAGCTGCGAGTGAGAGGCCACGTGAGCGGCGGCTCGTGCTGCCACCAACTCGAGAGATCGCTGCGCCGCCTGTTGCGTGTCGCAAGGCGCGGCAGATGCGAGCGAGAGGACACGCGAGTCGCCAACACAGCTGCTTCCCTCGTCGAGGTGTTCCCCGATGCCTCCGGCGGCCACGAGTGCGCTGTGCAGGTTATCACGGGCACGCATCACAGCAGAGTGCCAAACCTTCGTCGCTGCGTTGCAATTCTTCCTGCGCCTCGTGCAAACCTCGGGCTCTCTCCAGAAGCCGCGCCACAGCATCGACGAGCCGCTCCGGTGACGCGCGCCACGTTGCGGCCGCAGCTGCAGAAGCGCCGCGACGCTCCAATGAAAGAAGCGATGGCGTGGTCGGTGACGGTGAATCCATCAAGCTTGCCTGTGACGGCGGTGCACTCAGTGCGGGGAAGAAGAGGCCGTGCACCTGGTCCACTGCACACAACAGCGCATGACGCGTCGCCGCGATGTCACCTCCACTTAACGTGAGTGGTGCTCCAAGCAAACGCTTCGCCTCTGCCAGCTCACTCTTCAGACGCCACACCTCCGTCGCTAAATTGCGTGGCAGCACACCAGGAAGAGGCTGTAGGGCAGCGCCAACAATGCGCATCAGCTCCCTCACCGTAACAGGAAGGCTTTCCAACGTCGTCGCGTACGCCAAGAGGAGTTCGCAGCGCTCGGTCGACTCCCGCACTGTCAACGCACTAACCCTCAGCTCTTGTCGCTGCACGGTCATCGCCTCCGCAACCTCCACAAGGTTGCCTACGTCGCCGACGGCAGCAATACACGCACGCACTTCCGCCTCCCGCGTCTCGAGCGACCGCTCCAGGTCTGCCGTTCGATGCTGCTCCGCCTCGCAACGTTGCTGGGCACTGCGGAGCTCCGCTGTGAGCCGCGACTCCGTCAGCTGCGACGTGCTCAGCATCGCCGTCACCTCGGCGAGCTCCGTCGCTGCGGTCGCGAGCGTTGATCGGTGCGCAGCGGCAGCACGACCTCTTTCCTCCTGTGTTAACTCCACCTGCTGCGACGCGTCGGCGTCCAGCTTCGCCATCTGGGCCCGCGACGCCTCCAGCTTGGCCGCCAGTTTACTGATCTCGTTCTCGTGACTTGCTACGGTGGCGGCCAACTCCGACCTTATCCTGCCTCAACGCCGCAAGAAGAGACTCAGCACGGCGGAGGTCGCTGCTGCGCTGCTGACACGCGTCTCGCACAGGCGCCAGGCGAGTCTGCAGGACCGCGAACGCATCAGCGTCGCCGTCACACAAGCATAAGCACTGCTTCACCACCGCCACCACCTCCTCTATCATTGCAGACGGGCCGGCAGCGTTGCTCTTCGCTGCGTCGTACACTTGCTGAGTGAATTCGCCAACAATCTGCGCCACAGCGTCGCAGCGGTGCTGCAGGCGCGTCACGCTCTGTTGCAACGCCGCGAAGCTCCTCAGCGGTTTCTTCGAACGACGTTGCGCCTCTCTCGCACCGCTCACGCAACGCGGCCACCTCCTCGGCATTTGCTTCGCTTGCTAGCCTCGCCTCCGCACGCTCACGCTCACACTGCTGCTCCAGGCTGCGCTGTTGTTGCTCCAGCTGCCGCACACGAGCACGCGCCGCCTCCGCTGCGGCCAACAGCCGATGAGGTCGGGACCTCACTGACGCTGGTGCGCGCACCTCAGGAGCAACATCACGCAGCACCAGCATCGACTGCGCGCCGTACTCGAGGCAGTCCCGGAGTGCGCGAATAACTGCAGTTGTGTCGGTACTCAACTGAGCTTCCGCAGCCTCGCTCGATCGAAGCCGCTGGTCTGCAGCCAACGACGTCAAACACATGCTGCTATCCGCGCCATCAGCCGCCGGATCAGTATGCACCTCGTGCGCATCGTTCTCCGCAAGCGCACGGCGCAACTGTGCACAACAGGTAAAGATGGCGGAGATCAACGCGTCGCGCTGGTGCATGGCCGTGGTAAGATCCTCTACACCAGCTGCAACAGTGCGCAACTCATCCACTTCCTTTGCAATGCGCTGAGCCAGCAGCGGAACCTTGGACAGCCGCACCGTCGATGCAGCGCTGTCCGACGCCGAAGAAGGCGCCGCTGCCGTCTGACCAGCCACCGTCATCTGGAGTGTTGTATAGGCAGCCTCCAGCAACTTTGTGACCTCTGCCAGTCGCTCCGCAGAGGCCTCCGCTGCTCCAGCCACCCCACTGCACGCCGTAGACATGCCCGTCTCCGCACTTCCCGGCGGCAGCGAAGTAGGCTCGACGAACGGCGGCGGCGGGGCGAGGATGCCGGTCCTGCACAAGACAGCCCAGGTGTTGTGCAGCGACGTGGTGCTGCGTTGCATCAGTGCGTTCAGCGCACCCACTGACACCTCCAGCTGCTGGAGCCTCGCTCGGTTCTCTTGCACCTCATCTGCGGCACCGTCGAGCGTCGCAATGAGCACAGCGAGCCGCTCTTCACTGCTACCTGCGTTCTCCCATGAGGGGAAGAGAGGAACCATTCGCAGCACGGTGCGCTACAATAGCATGGAGGCGACACACGGCAGCAACGGCAACAGCGTCGTGGTCCCAGACAACTTCATTGCGATGCTGCGCTGCATACGCGTCCAATCGACGCAGTGTCTTGAGGCGCTCCTGCAGTACGGCGCACAGACGTCTGTTGGACTGCACTCCAAGAGGGAGCAGATCTGCACCGTGATAGAGAGGCAGTCTCCGGCGATTGCAGAAAAATGGGAGGTCGACATCTGCCTCGCACTGATCTGCTGTCGCTCCTGTTGCCTCGCAGCACGTACCATCGCAGCTTGCTTCTCGATATTCTCTAGTTGCCTCCTTCAGATGCTCTTTCTGCTCGAGTTGTTCTTGCGAAGCGCTTTCCGCAGCCAGCAGCCGCGACGTGACGTCCTTCACACGCTCAGCAGACGCGCTCAGCTGAGCCACAAGGTCAGCGCCGCGCTTTGTTACCGCCTGTTTTGCAGCTTCAACGAGGGAGCACCACCCACCTCACCCAGCGACACTCCGGTGGCACCCAGCTCAACTAGAGCCGCAGCGACGTCTGCTGTCAACGCCTCAAGGGATGATATTCGACCTCTCCGCTAACGCCGCCGTCGCAGCCTCAAACTGCTCGGCTTGCATGGCAGCCAAAGAATGCAGCTCATCCTCTGCCGCACGCTTCTTGTCTTTTCTGCCATGCAGTTCATACATATTATGGAATGGAAAGTCCTCAAGGCGACTATCGATCTCCGCCGGCTCAACCTCAACTGGAACGCTGTCAATCTCCCACGCTCGTAACAGAACAACTCCCGCAACCCACGCTGCTGCTTATTCGCGATCCCTCGCATCCTTCTAACGCATGGCACGTTACCGTCGCTCCAGTCGCGACGTGAAACCCTCTCACGTTCGCCCTCAGCAGCGCGTTGCCACAACACACCGAAAGTCGCCCTCACGCATCCAGTCTAAAAATTGCGCATGGGAGGAAAGAATACTGGAACCGCTGTCAATCGTCCAACGCTCATCGTGCGCAGCCAACTCCCGCAACACACTACGCTGCTGCTTCTTCGCGTCGCCTCCGCCGCCCTCCTGCTCCTCGCACGCAGCTTATCGTGGTGCACAGCAGCTCGCCTCCAGTGCGCGCTCCGCTCGACAACAAAGCCTCCAACTCCTCCTCTCGCCTAGCGGCCTCGGCAGCAGCGCGTGCCACAACAGCACCGACAGGCTCGTCCTCGGACGCATCCAGGCCAAGCGCAGCGAGGGCACTGGCAACGCCGTCCGCCAGCTCGCGCCGCGTCGCGTCCGTCTCCGCAAGCCGCTCGTCCGCGTCCTGCAGCTTCGCGTCGCGCTCCGCAGCCAGCCGCTCCTGCTCCTCTGACGCAGCAGCGCGGGCAGCAGCAAGCTCCGCCTCCAGTGCGCGCTCACGCTCGGCGGCAGCCTCCAGCGACGCCTGCAGGTCACGCTCGCGCTCGGCGGCCTCGGCAGCAGCGCGTGCCACAACAGCACCGACAGGCTCGTCCTCCGCCGCATCCAGACCAAGCGCAGCGAGGGCACTGGCAACGCCGTCCGCCAGCTCGCGCCGCGTCGCGTCCGTCTCCGCAAGCCGCTCGTCCGCGTCCTGCAGCTTCGCGTCGCGCTCCGCAGCCAGCCGCTCCTGCTCCTCTGACGCAGCAGCGCGGGCAGCAGCAAGCTCCGCCTCCAGTGCGCGCTCACGCTCGGCGGCAGCCTCCAGCGACGCCTGCAGGTCACGCTCGCGCTCGGCGGCCTCGGCAGCAGCGCGTGCCACAACAGCACCGACAGGCTCGTCCTCCGCCGCATCCAGACCAAGCGCAGCGAGGGCACTGGCAACGCCGTCCGCCAGCTCGCGCCGCGTCGCGTCCGTCTCCGCAAGCCGCTCGTCCGCGTCCTGCAGCTTCGCGTCGCGCTCCGCAGCCAGCCGCTCCTGCTCCTCTGACGCAGCAGCGCGGGCAGCAGCAAGCTCCGCCTCCAGTGCGCGCTCACGCTCGGCGGCAGCCTCCAGCGACGCCTGCAGGCCACGCTCGCGCTCGGCAGCCTCGGCAGCAGCGCGTGCCACAACAGCACCGACAGGCTCGTCCTCCGCCGCATCCAGACCAAGCGCAGCGAGGGCACTGGCAACGCCGTCCGCCAGCTCGCGCCGCGTCGCGTCCGTCTCCGCAAGCCGCTCGTCCGCGTCCTGCAGCTTCGCGTCGCGCTCCGCAGCCAGCCGCTCCTGCTCCTCTGACGCAGCAGCGCGGGCAGCAGCAAGCTCCGCCTCCAGTGCGCGCTCACGCTCAGCAGCAGCCTCCAGCGACGCCTGCAGGCCACGCTCGCGCTCGGCGGCCTCGGCAGCAGCGCGTGCCACAACAGCACCGACAGGCTCGTCCTCCGCCGCATCCAGACCAAGCGCAGCGAGGGCACTGGCAACGCCGTCCGCCAGCTCGCGCCGCGTCGCGTCCGTCTCCGCAAGCCGCTCGTCCGCGTCCTGCAGCTTCGCGTCGCGCTCCGCAGCCAGCCGCTCCTGCTCCTCTGACGCAGCAGCGCGGGCAGCAGCAAGCTCCGCCTCCAGTGCGCGCTCACGCTCGGCGGCAGCCTCCAGCGACGCCTGCAGGTCACGCTCGCGCTCGGCGGCCTCGGCAGCAGCGCGTGCCACAACAGCACCGACAGGCTCGTCCTCGGACGCATCCAGACCAAGCGCAGCGAGGGCACTGGCAACGCCGTCCGCCAGCTCGCGCCGCGTCGCGTCCGTCTCCGCAAGCCGCTCGTCCGCGTCCTGCAGCTTCGCGTCACGCTCCGCAGCCAGCCGCTCCTGCTCCTCTGACGCAGCAGCGCGGGCAGCAGCAAGCTCCGCCTCCAGTGCGCGCTCGCGCTCGGCGGCAGCTGCTACGGACGCCTGCAGGTCACGCTCGCGCTCGGCGGCCTCGGCAGCAGCGCGTGCCACAACAGCACCGACAGGCTCGTCCTCCGCCGCATCCAGACCAAGCGCAGCGAGGGCACTGGCAACGCCGTCCGCCAGCTCGCGCCGCGTCGCGTCCGTCTCCGCAAGCCGCTCGTCCGCGTCCTGCAGCTTCGCGTCACGCTCCGCAGCCAGCCGCTCCTGCTCCTCTGACGCAGCAGCGCGGGCAGCAGCAAGCTCCGCCTCCAGTGCGCGCTCACGCTCGGCAGCAGCCTCCAGCGACGCCTGCAGGTCACGCTCGCGCTCGGCGGCCTCGGCAGCAGCGCGTGCCACAACAGCACCGACAGGCTCGTCCTCCGCCGCATCCAGACCAAGCGCAGCGAGGGCACTGGCAACGCCGTCCGCCAGCTCGCGCCGCGTCGCGTCCGTCTCCGCAAGCCGCTCGTCCGCGTCCTGCAGCTTCGCGTCACGCTCCGCAGCCAGCCGCTCCTGCTCCTCTGACGCAGCAGCGCGGGCAGCAGCAAGCTCCGCCTCCAGTGCGCGCTCACGCTCCGCAGCAGCCTCCAGCGACGCCTGCAGGCCACGCTCGCGCTCGGCGACCTCGGCAGCAGCGCGTGCCACAACAGCACCGACAGGCTCGTCCTCCGCCGCATCCAGACCAAGCGCAGCGAGGGCACTGGCAACGCCGTCCGCCAGCTCGCGCCGCGTCGCGTCCGTCTCCGCAAGCCGCTCGTCCGCGTCCTGCAGCTTCGCGTCACGCTCCGCAGCCAGCCGCTCCTGCTCCTCTGACGCAGCAGCGCGGGCAGCAGCAAGCTCCGCCTCCAGTGCGCGCTCACGCTCGGCGGCAGCCTCCAGCGACGCCTGCAGGCCACGCTCGCGCTCGGCGGCCTCGGCAGCAGCGCGTGCCACAACAGCACCGACAGGCTCGTCCTCGGCCGCATCCAGGCCAAGCGCAGCGAGGGCACTGGCAACGCCGTCCGCCAGCTCGCGCCGCGTCGCGTCCGTCTCCGCAAGCCGCTCGTCCGCGTCCTGCAGCTTCGCGTCACGCTCCGCAGCCAGCCGCTCCTGCTCCTCTGACGCAGCAGCGCGGGCAGCAGCAAGCTCCGCCTCCAGTGCGCGCTCACGCTCCGCAGCAGCCTCCAGCGACGCCTGCAGGCCACGCTCGCGCTCGGCGGCCTCGGCAGCAGCGCGTGCCACAACAGCACCGACAGGCTCGTCCTCGGCCGCATCCAGGCCAAGCGCAGCGAGGGCACTGGCAACGCCGTCCGCCAGCTCGCGCCGCGTCGCGTCCGTCTCCGCAAGCCGCTCGTCCGCGTCCTGCAGCTTCGCGTCGCGCTCCGCAGCCAGCCGCTCCTGCTCCTCTGACGCAGCAGCGCGGGCAGCAGCAAGCTCCGCCTCCAGTGCGCGCTCACGCTCGGCGGCAGCCTCCAGCGACGCCTGCAGGCCACGCTCGCGCTCGGCAGCCTCGGCAGCAGCGCGTGCCACAACAGCACCGACAGGCTCGTCCTCGGACGCATCCAGGCCAAGCGCAGCGAGGGCACTGGCAACGCCGTCCGCCAGCTCGCGCCGCGTCGCGTCCGTCTCCGCAAGCCGCTCGTCCGCGTCCTGCAGCTTCGCGTCGCGCTCCGCAGCCAGCCGCTCCTGCTCCTCTGACGCAGCAGCGCGGGCAGCAGCAAGCTCCGCCTCCAGTGCGCGCTCGCGCTCCGCAGCAGCCTCCAGCGACGCCTGCAGGCCACGCTCGCGCTCGGCAGCCTCGGCAGCAGCGCGTGCCACAACAGCACCGACAGGCTCGTCCTCGGCCGCATCCAGGCCAAGCGCAGCGAGGGCACTGGCAACGCCGTCCGCCAGCTCGCGCCGCGTCGCGTCCGTCTCCGCAAGCCGCTCGTCCGCGTCCTGCAGCTTCGCGTCGCGCTCCGCAGCCAGCCGCTCCTGCTCCTCTGACGCAGCAGCGCGGGCAGCAGCAAGCTCCGCCTCCAGTGCGCGCTCACGCTCGGCGGCAGCCTCCAGCGACGCCTGCAGGTCACGCTCGCGCTCGGCGGCCTCGGCAGCAGCGCGTGCCACAACAGCACCGACAGGCTCGTCCTCCGCCGCATCCAGACCAAGCGCAGCGAGGGCACTGGCAACGCCGTCCGCCAGCTCGCGCCGCGTCGCGTCCGTCTCCGCAAGCCGCTCGTCCGCGTCCTGCAGCTTCGCGTCACGCTCCGCAGCCAGCCGCTCCTGCTCCTCTGACGCAGCAGCGCGGGCAGCAGCAAGCTCCGCCTCCAGTGCGCGCTCACGCTCCGCAGCAGCCTCCAGCGACGCCTGCAGGTCACGCTCGCGCTCGGCGGCCTCGGCAGCAGCGCGTGCCACAACAGCACCGACAGGCTCGTCCTCCGCCGCATCCAGACCAAGCGCAGCGAGGGCACTGGCAACGCCGTCCGCCAGCTCGCGCCGCGTCGCGTCCGTCTCCGCAAGCCGCTCGTCCGCGTCCTGCAGCTTCGCGTCACGCTCCGCAGCCAGCCGCTCCTGCTCCTCTGACGCAGCAGCGCGGGCAGCAGCAAGCTCCGCCTCCAGTGCGCGCTCACGCTCCGCAGCAGCCTCCAGCGACGCCTGCAGGTCACGCTCGCGCTCGGCGGCCTCGGCAGCAGCGCGTGCCACAACAGCACCGACAGGCTCGTCCTCCGCCGCATCCAGACCAAGCGCAGCGAGGGCACTGGCAACGCCGTCCGCCAGCTCGCGCCGCGTCGCGTCCGTCTCCGCAAGCCGCTCGTCCGCGTCCTGCAGCTTCGCGTCACGCTCCGCAGCCAGCCGCTCCTGCTCCTCTGACGCAGCAGCGCGGGCAGCAGCAAGCTCCGCCTCCAGTGCGCGCTCACGCTCCGCAGCAGCCTCCAGCGACGCCTGCAGGTCACGCTCGCGCTCGGCGGCCTCGGCAGCAGCGCGTGCCACAACAGCACCGACAGGCTCGTCCTCCGCCGCATCCAGACCAAGCGCAGCGAGGGCACTGGCAACGCCGTCCGCCAGCTCGCGCCGCGTCGCGTCCGTCTCCGCAAGCCGCTCGTCCGCGTCCTGCAGCTTCGCGTCACGCTCCGCAGCCAGCCGCTCCTGCTCCTCTGACGCAGCAGCGCGGGCAGCAGCAAGCTCCGCCTCCAGTGCGCGCTCACGCTCCGCAGCAGCCTCCAGCGACGCCTGCAGGTCACGCTCGCGCTCGGCGGCCTCGGCAGCAGCGCGTGCCACAACAGCACCGACAGGCTCGTCCTCCGCCGCATCCAGACCAAGCGCAGCGAGGGCACTGGCAACGCCGTCCGCCAGCTCGCGCCGCGTCGCGTCCGTCTCCGCAAGCCGCTCGTCCGCGTCCTGCAGCTTCGCGTCGCGCTCCGCAGCCAGCCGCTCCTGCTCCTCTGACGCAGCAGCGCGGGCAGCAGCAAGCTCCGCCTCCAGTGCGCGCTCACGCTCGGCGGCAGCCTCCAGCGACGCCTGCAGGTCACGCTCGCGCTCGGCGGCCTCGGCAGCAGCGCGTGCCACAACAGCACCGACAGGCTCGTCCTCCGCCGCATCCAGACCAAGCGCAGCGAGGGCACTGGCAACGCCGTCCGCCAGCTCGCGCCGCGTCGCGTCCGTCTCCGCAAGCCGCTCGTCCGCGTCCTGCAGCTTCGCGTCGCGCTCCGCAGCCAGCCGCTCCTGCTCCTCTGACGCAGCAGCGCGGGCAGCAGCAAGCTCCGCCTCCAGTGCGCGCTCACGCTCCGCAGCAGCCTCCAGCGACGCCTGCAGGTCACGCTCGCGCTCGGCGGCCTCGGCAGCAGCGCGTGCCACAACAGCACCGACAGGCTCGTCCTCGGCCGCATCCAGACCAAGCGCAGCGAGGGCACTGGCAACGCCGTCCGCCAGCTCGCGCCGCGTCGCGTCCGTCTCCGCAAGCCGCTCGTCCGCGTCCTGCAGCTTCGCGTCGCGCTCCGCAGCCAGCCGCTCCTGCTCCTCTGACGCAGCAGCGCGGGCAGCAGCAAGCTCCGCCTCCAGTGCGCGCTCACGCTCGGCGGCAGCCTCCAGCGACGCCTGCAGGTCACGCTCGCGCTCGGCGGCCTCGGCAGCAGCGCGTGCCACAACAGCACCGACAGGCTCGTCCTCCGCCGCATCCAGACCAAGCGCAGCGAGGGCACTGGCAACGCCGTCCGCCAGCTCGCGCCGCGTCGCGTCCGTCTCCGCAAGCCGCTCGTCCGCGTCCTGCAGCTTCGCGTCACGCTCCGCAGCCAGCCGCTCCTGCTCCTCTGACGCAGCAGCGCGGGCAGCAGCAAGCTCCGCCTCCAGTGCGCGCTCACGCTCCGCAGCAGCCTCCAGCGACGCCTGCAGGTCACGCTCGCGCTCGGCGGCCTCGGCAGCAGCGCGTGCCACAACAGCACCGACAGGCTCGTCCTCCGCCGCATCCAGACCAAGCGCAGCGAGGGCACTGGCAACGCCGTCCGCCAGCTCGCGCCGCGTCGCGTCCGTCTCCGCAAGCCGCTCGTCCGCGTCCTGCAGCTTCGCGTCGCGCTCCGCAGCCAGCCGCTCCTGCTCCTCTGACGCAGCAGCGCGGGCAGCAGCAAGCTCCGCCTCCAGTGCGCGCTCACGCTCGGCGGCAGCCTCCAGCGACGCCTGCAGGTCACGCTCGCGCTCGGCGGCCTCGGCAGCAGCGCGTGCCACAACAGCACCGACAGGCTCGTCCTCCGCCGCATCCAGACCAAGCGCAGCGAGGGCACTGGCAACGCCGTCCGCCAGCTCGCGCCGCGTCGCGTCCGTCTCCGCAAGCCGCTCGTCCGCGTCCTGCAGCTTCGCGTCGCGCTCCGCAGCCAGCCGCTCCTGCTCCTCTGACGCAGCAGCGCGGGCAGCAGCAAGCTCCGCCTCCAGTGCGCGCTCACGCTCGGCGGCAGCCTCCAGCGACGCCTGCAGGTCACGCTCGCGCTCGGCGGCCTCGGCAGCAGCGCGTGCCACAACAGCACCGACAGGCTCGTCCTCCGCCGCATCCAGACCAAGCGCAGCGAGGGCACTGGCAACGCCGTCCGCCAGCTCGCGCCGCGTCGCGTCCGTCTCCGCAAGCCGCTCGTCCGCGTCCTGCAGCTTCGCGTCACGCTCCGCAGCCAGCCGCTCCTGCTCCTCTGACGCAGCAGCGCGGGCAGCAGCAAGCTCCGCCTCCAGTGCGCGCTCACGCTCCGCACCAGCTGCTACGGACGCCTGCAGGTCACGCTCGCGCTCGGCGGCCTCGGCAGCAGCGCGTGCCACAACAGCACCGACAGGCTCGTCCTCCGCCGCATCCAGACCAAGCGCAGCGAGGGCACTGGCAACGCCGTCCGCCAGCTCGCGCCGCGTCGCGTCCGTCTCCGCAAGCCGCTCGTCCGCGTCCTGCAGCTTCGCGTCGCGCTCCGCAGCCAGCCGCTCCTGCTCCTCTGACGCAGCAGCGCGGGCAGCAGCAAGCTCCGCCTCCAGTGCGCGCTCACGCTCGGCGGCAGCCTCCAGCGACGCCTGCAGGTCACGCTCGCGCTCGGCGGCCTCGGCAGCAGCGCGTGCCACAACAGCACCGACAGGCTCGTCCTCCGCCGCATCCAGACCAAGCGCAGCGAGGGCACTGGCAACGCCGTCCGCCAGCTCGCGCCGCGTCGCGTCCGTCTCCGCAAGCCGCTCGTCCGCGTCCTGCAGCTTCGCGTCACGCTCCGCAGCCAGCCGCTCCTGCTCCTCTGACGCAGCAGCGCGGGCAGCAGCAAGCTCCGCCTCCAGTGCGCGCTCACGCTCCGCAGCAGCCTGCCAGCGACGCCTGCAGGTCACGCTCGCGCTCGGCGGCCTCGGCAGCAGCGCGTGCCACAACAGCACCGACAGGCTCGTCCTCCGCCGCATCCAGACCAAGCGCAGCGAGGGCACTGGCAACGCCGTCCGCCAGCTCGCGCCGCGTCGCGTCCGTCTCCGCAAGCCGCTCGTCCGCGTCCTGCAGCTTCGCGTCGCGCTCCGCAGCCAGCCGCTCCTGCTCCTCTGACGCAGCAGCGCGGGCAGCAGCAAGCTCCGCCTCCAGTGCGCGCTCACGCTCGGCAGCAGCCTCCAGCGACGCCTGCAGGTCACGCTCGCGCTCGGCGGCCTCGGCAGCAGCGCGTGCCACAACAGCACCGACAGGCTCGTCCTCCGCCGCATCCAGACCAAGCGCAGCGAGGGCACTGGCAACGCCGTCCGCCAGCTCGCGCCGCGTCGCGTCCGTCTCCGCAAGCCGCTCGTCCGCGTCCTGCAGCTTCGCGTCACGCTCCGCAGCCAGCCGCTCCTGCTCCTCTGACGCAGCAGCGCGGGCAGCAGCAAGCTCCGCCTCCAGTGCGCGCTCACGCTCCGCAGCAGCCTCCAGCGACGCCTGCAGGTCACGCTCGCGCTCGGCGGCCTCGGCAGCAGCGCGTGCCACAACAGCACCGACAGGCTCGTCCTCCGCCGCATCCAGACCAAGCGCAGCGAGGGCACTGGCAACGCCGTCCGCCAGCTCGCGCCGCGTCGCGTCCGTCTCCGCAAGCCGCTCGTCCGCGTCCTGCAGCTTCGCGTCGCGCTCCGCAGCCAGCCGCTCCTGCTCCTCTGACGCAGCAGCGCGGGCAGCAGCAAGCTCCGCCTCCAGTGCGCGCTCACGCTCGGCGGCAGCCTCCAGCGACGCCTGCAGGTCACGCTCGCGCTCGGCGGCCTCGGCAGCAGCGCGTGCCACAACAGCACCGACAGGCTCGTCCTCCGCCGCATCCAGACCAAGCGCAGCGAGGGCACTGGCAACGCCGTCCGCCAGCTCGCGCCGCGTCGCGTCCGTCTCCGCAAGCCGCTCGTCCGCGTCCTGCAGCTTCGCGTCACGCTCCGCAGCCAGCCGCTCCTGCTCCTCTGACGCAGCAGCGCGGGCAGCAGCAAGCTCCGCCTCCAGTGCGCGCTCACGCTCCGCAGCAGCCTCCAGCGACGCCTGCAGGTCACGCTCGCGCTCGGCGGCCTCGGCAGCAGCGCGTGCCACAACAGCACCGACAGGCTCGTCCTCCGCCGCATCCAGACCAAGCGCAGCGAGGGCACTGGCAACGCCGTCCGCCAGCTCGCGCCGCGTCGCGTCCGTCTCCGCAAGCCGCTCGTCCGCGTCCTGCAGCTTCGCGTCGCGCTCCGCAGCCAGCCGCTCCTGCTCCTCTGACGCAGCAGCGCGGGCAGCAGCAAGCTCCGCCTCCAGTGCGCGCTCACGCTCGGCAGCAGCCTCCAGCGACGCCTGCAGGTCACGCTCGCGCTCGGCGGCCTCGGCAGCAGCGCGTGCCACAACAGCACCGACAGGCTCGTCCTCCGCCGCATCCAGACCAAGCGCAGCGAGGGCACTGGCAACGCCGTCCGCCAGCTCGCGCCGCGTCGCGTCCGTCTCCGCAAGCCGCTCGTCCGCGTCCTGCAGCTTCGCGTCGCGCTCCGCAGCCAGCCGCTCCTGCTCCTCTGACGCAGCAGCGCGGGCAGCAGCAAGCTCCGCCTCCAGTGCGCGCTCACGCTCCGCAGCAGCCTCCAGCGACGCCTGCAGGTCACGCTCGCGCTCGGCGGCCTCGGCAGCAGCACGCGCCACAACAGCACCGACAGGCTCGTCCTCGGCCGCATCCAGACCAAGCGCAGCGAGGGCACTGGCAACGCCGTCCGCCAGCTCGCGCCGCGTCGCGTCCGTCTCCGCAAGCCGCTCGTCCGCGTCCTGCAGCTTCGCGTCGCGCTCCGCAGCCAGCCGCTCCTGCTCCTCTGACGCAGCAGCGCGGGCAGCAGCAAGCTCCGCCTCCAGTGCGCGCTCACGCTCAGCACCAGCCTGCCAGCGACGCCTGCAGGTCACGCTCGCGCTCGGCGGCCTCGGCAGCAGCGCGTGCCACAACAGCACCGACAGGCTCGTCCTCCGCCGCATCCAGACCAAGCGCAGCGAGGGCACTGGCAACGCCGTCCGCCAGCTCGCGCCGCGTCGCGTCCGTCTCCGCAAGCCGCTCGTCCGCGTCCTGCAGCTTCGCGTCGCGCTCCGCAGCCAGCCGCTCCTGCTCCTCTGACGCAGCAGCGCGGGCAGCAGCAAGCTCCGCCTCCAGTGCGCGCTCACGCTCCGGCAGCAGCCTCCAGCGACGCCTGCAGGTCACGCTCACGCTCGGCGGCCTCGGCAGCAGCGCGTGCCACAACAGCACCGACAGGCTCGTCCTCCGCCGCATCCAGACCAAGCGCAGCGAGGGCACTGGCAACGCCGTCCGCCAGCTCGCGCCGCGTCGCGTCCGTCTCCGCAAGCCGCTCGTCCGCGTCCTGCAGCTTCGCGTCACGCTCCGCAGCCAGCCGCTCCTGCTCCTCTGACGCAGCAGCGCGGGCAGCAGCAAGCTCCGCCTCCAGTGCGCGCTCACGCTCCGCACCAGCCTGCCAGCGACGCCTGCAGGTCACGCTCACGCTCGGCGGCCTCGGCAGCAGCGCGTGCCACAACAGCACCGACAGGCTCGTCCTCCGCCGCATCCAGACCAAGCGCAGCGAGGGCACTGGCAACGCCGTCCGCCAGCTCGCGCCGCGTCGCGTCCGTCTCCGCAAGCCGCTCGTCCGCGTCCTGCAGCTTCGCGTCGCGCTCCGCAGCCAGCCGCTCCTGCTCCTCTGACGCAGCAGCGCGGGCAGCAGCAAGCTCCGCCTCCAGTGCGCGCTCACGCTCGGCGGCAGCTTGTAAAGACTCACGAAGAGTAGAGAGCTGCTCTTCGTGTTGCTGAAGAGTGGCTAGTGTAGTATTGAGTTTTGAGCTCTTGTTTTCCAAATCGTTAATGTAGGAACTGATCTCCGTGGTCTGGTGCTGTCGAAGGAGGGACTGGTACAGCAAGTGATCTTGCTGTGCAGACCGGAGGTAGCTGGCCAGTCTATCTATGTCCTCATTATCTATGGGATACGTGAAATCAGTAATCTGTGGAGGACTGCCTGAAGCCTGGGGTGTGCTGGAACTGGCGGTGTCCGTCGCTATCTGTGACGCTGGCGCAGATAGCTCCTCGTGAAGCATGCCGCAGAGTCGGGTAAAGAGCGCGTGGTCTTCTTTAAGTCGCGAAAACACATCCTTCGCATCTGTCTCCGATGAAGAGGGCATTGCACCATAGACGGACGACGTCTGCTGCAGGAGATCGTGGTAAGCGTGCACGACGGTTGTGATCATCCCAAGCACCGAGCTTTCCGTGCGGGAGCTCGCCGTCAGAGGCACAACGTGACTTAAAGCCCACTCATAAAAGGCCTGCAGGCGCTGCGAGAGCACACCGGCGTCCACTGCCGAGTCATCCGAAGAGACTGCTAAACGCGATGCGACCGAGACAAGTGCATCGTAGCCCGCTGCAGCGGTGGCGGCGGGTGTCGCGGTTGCATCGCCACTCGTAGACGCAGCTGGCGGTGCCGCAGCGCTCTCCACGCCGTCGGCGGCCACCAGAGGAGCTGGTGCGTTGTTCGCCTTCAACCGCTGGGTAATGTCTTCTGCCTCCACGGCACTCGGTGGCGCTGCGGGAAGAAAGACGGCCCCGCGCGGGATGGCAGACTGCAGTGCGGCCAGTTTTGCCTGCAGCACCGCCACGTCCTTTGACCAGCCTTCTTTGGCCGCCATAAAGTTCGACTTGAGGTTCGTAATTTCGCTGTCGCGCTCGTGGCGCAGGGCGTCGAGCTCGGTGATGACAGACTCCAGTGTTTGTTGCTTCACCCGAGCTGCCTGCCGCTCTCTTTCGAGAGCTACTACGGCTTCGAGGTGCGCGGCCGAGACGACGAGCTTCGTCGAGCCTCGCGCGTTGGTTGACAGCTCACTGCGGCGCCCCTCACTGTAGCCGCGCGCGCTGTCCAGTACGGCAGACGCGTTCTCTGCCGCAACGGGGTAGTCCGTCGGGCCTTCACCGCGAAGCGCGCCGAGAAAGAGGCTGCGCAACGAGGCGTACTCGCGGTACTGCGACCGCATCAGGTCGTGTGCCGCCTCGGCGTAGAGCAGCACGGCGGACTCGAGCCACCGTGAAAGCTGCTTGGCGCGTCGACTACCATCAAACTCCTGCTGCTGCAGCGTCTCCAGCTCCAGCTCCTTTCGGTTCAGCGTCTTGCGCAGCTCACTCATTTCCAAGTTGAGGTTAGGAGAGGACGGTGCGGGGGAGGCTGCGCGGTCGGCTAGTTGAGCAGTCAGCTTCGCCGTCGTGGCCCGCGCGTCGGACAGCTCCGTGAGGAGAACGGTGAAGACGAGGTCGACCCGCTGCGGCAGCGCTGCGCGTTCCTGCTGCACCGCCTTCTCCCGGCTCGGCTCCTCCTCGAGCGCCAATGCGCCACTGTGCACGCGACTCGTGAACTCCTGGACCGCTCTTCGGCAGGCGTCTTCGAGGGCGTCGCTGGCCGATCGGGGAGGCAGACGCTGCTGCAGATGGTAGTGGTGGCGGTGGGGAAGAAGAAGACTGCCCGTGGCTCGCCTGTTTCACCGTGGGTGCTGCAGAGGCCGAAGCGGGCACCTTCTGCAGCCGCCCAAGGTAGCCGCGAAGGGTGTCGGGCGTCATGGTTTGCGCCAACACCTCCTTCTGCTCCACAAAGGAGACGAGTTCGGCGGCGGCGGCCTGGAAGTGCTCCGTCTCCACCTTGAAGTGACTAAGCTCATAGCGCACGTCCTCGATGCTCTCTTGTCTTGCAGCACCTGGACGGAGCGATGTCGCGGCGGGGGCGGCTGCAGAGCCGGTCAGCCCACCCTTTTCCTCTCCTGTAATGAGAGGCAGCACCTTTAGTGCGGGACGCATGTCCTGCTCAACGGCGTGCAGCACCGCCTCCACGCGTGCATCCCAGTCCAGCGGGGCTTGGCCCTTGGCGGCCTCGAACTCCGCCGCACTGTTTACCTGCAGGGACGCGTCGGAGAGGTGGGCGATGTCGTTCAGCAGGGCAACGCAGCGATCGCGCCAGAGCTCCACGACGCGACGCTCGGCTGTCTCGCCCTCGTCGCCACCGCTGGAGGACACCTCGTGGGCGTCAACATTATCCCTTGCAGCCGCACCAACAGACGCCTTCGTTTGCTTCGTTGGCGCTCCACCCTCACCGCCTTCCAGGGCTGGTGCGCTCTCATACAACTCCGCGAACTTTTTCCAAATGTCGAAGTCCTGCTTGTCCTCCGTACAGAGGACGACATGCTCACGCTTGCTGAGGCCGGCGTTGGCTGGCAGGGCGGAGTCTCGCACAAATTCTAAAACGAGGTAGTGGTAGATGACTTTCCCGGCATCCTTCGTTGCCCCTTTGCGCACCACACCGCCGATCTTGCTTTCTGCCGCGGAAGGCTTCGGGTGGTGGGAGAAGCAGGTGGCCTGCCGCATGCTGCGAAAGCGCACCTCCATGATCGGCTTGGCGCGATCCTTACTCGTCGCGTAGGCGATGAAGCGGTCGTTCTTCGATGCTCACGTACTGCTTGGGGCCGCGGCCCGCGCCGGTCTTGGTCGGCTGGTCGCCACTCGCGCAGAGCCACATCTCCCCGGTGATGCTCATGGGAGCATCCGAGATGTCGTCTAGCACGGACATGGTGGCAGAAGAGAAGAATGCACGACCAGGACAGATAGTGTGTGAGAACAAGAAAAGCACACTGGCGCACACCCGAGTACGGTGCTGTCTGCGCTCTGTTGTAATACAGTCAACGGGAAAAAAAAAAAAGCAGGGCTTCGCAAAACTTTTGCACACCGCTGATGCTAGAAAAGTACGCTATGAAAGCAGCGAAGAGTAAGTTTGAATAAAGAATAATAGGGTCTCCAGCAAAAACTCTGAAACTTGTGTGAGTGTGCGTGGGTGGAACAGGGAGAGAGTGAGAGTGTGTGCGTTAGGGTGAGCACGCGACCGAGCAAAGAATAAAATCTAGAAAAGGGAAGCGGGTGGAGAGAGCGACGGGAGCCAGTGTGCGCCGGGCTCAACAGCAGCGCCGAGTGCGGTTGACGCACACGTCACCTCGAATAAGAGAAAAAAAAAAGCGAGATATTTTGAACGCCAGGTAAGAGGTTGACTTTTTTTTTCAGGCCCAACTTTCGTCACAGCAAGCAAAAAAAAAAGGAAAAAGATGAAGGGAGTAAAAGTTTCAACGCGGCGAGGGAAGAAAAGGGTGTAAGGGTTTGTTGTGTGTGAATAAGTTTTTCTATCTCAGAGTCAGGTATACGTGATTGGCTATGTACAAGATGCAAAACAAGTGATAATTCAAAGAGAAACGGAAAAGCGTTTGCTTTTCAAAAAAAAAGAGAAAAAGTGGAGGTGAGCGTCGGCAGCTCCACAAAAAAAAAAGCAGATTGGGGGAAAAGGAAACAAAGAAGACGAGGTCCACCGCAGTGCTATGCGTGGCTAGCTTTGTTAACTTTTTCTTTTATTTTTTACTTTTTTGAGATGTAGTATGCCTGCTCGTACTTGTTCTCTGTTTGTTTGTTTTTTTTTTCGTTCTAGGTTAGACTGCCCCGCGTTGTCTTCAGTGCAACACACAGAGGGATATAGATTGCTGTGCGGCACGAAGCACACCCGCAGCGCACAGAACAACAAGAAGAAGAAAAAAGCTGTAAGAAATTGAAAGCGGCGCAGAAGTGCAGTCTAGTCTGAACGGCGTCGAAGAGGTGAAGAAGTTTTGATTCGGCGATTGTGTTGTTGTAGAAGGAGCCAAAGAACAGGGTTAATAAAAAAGTAATATGTTCCTCTTTTCTAGATAGCTAAAAGACTTGCCTTTCCCAGCTTCAAGGCTTCGATCAATGGAGCTAAAATTCAAGATGGGCTCTCCCAACCTAAGGGGCTAGTGGTTTTGAACGTGCGACGTCAACGAGGCCAATGCAGAAACGCACGTGCAAGAACACACACAGCATGTATGGCAGCAATGAGACCGTGTTCGGTACAAGAAAAGAAGTTGAGTCATTGCCAAGAAAGAAAGGAGTGATAAGTAGGAGAAAATCAGAGGCAAAGCAATGAGATGCTGTGAGAAGACCGTCAACGTGACGATGCGCAGCGTCGCTTCACATTACTCATGAATCTCTTCTCTCAATAGGAAGAAAGGCCACCACATGCTTTAAATACAGCTCCGACACACAATCGCATTGAGAGAGTGCAGAGGTGATGGTGAAGGAAACCCTAAGAGAAGTGAAAGAGTTCTGCAACGGGAAAGAATAAAAAACCTTTTCAGCTTACAGTGCACTAAGATTTTCTTTTCCTTTTGGATCGTGCAAAGGCCTCTTTTTCTTTTATTTTTCACCTTTTGGCATCGGCTTTCCTGCTCAACACGGGTGCCACTGTCGATCAACACCATCGCATGTTTTCCTTTTTTCCAAAAGACAAAGCCTCCACACGCAGGAACTCGGATGGCTGATCGATGCTGTTTGCGGCGTGCATTGTATTTTTTTCTCTTAACAAAGAAACGGAGCACATTTTAAGTTGTCGATACTACGCCGCCGTTGACACAACGCGATTTTTTGGAGGGGTCGCCTTGCATCATCAAACATCAGATGGCGCTGCAGTCGTGCTTGCTGGCGTAGCGCTGTCTTGGTCGTCAGCCGTCGCGCTTTCACGCGGCACCGACGGGCTCTCTGCCTCTCCACGCGTGCCCTCCAGCGGTTGAGCCACCGCAGCACTCGGCGGTGCAGCAGCGGTCTGCATCGTGACACGCACCGTCACCTTCGGTGGAGAAGCCGCAGCAGCACCGCCCGACGCCGCCTTCTTGGCCCCGCGGTGGTGCTTGCTGCTGCGGCGGCGACGCGCGTCAGCTGACGTCTCGCTGTCGGAGTCGGACGACGCGGGTGAAGCGGCATCATCGCCATTGCCGTCCGAGGCGGCCAAAGAAGACGACGATCCGCTGCGGCTTCGTGGATGTTCGCCGTCCTCGTCCCTGGGACTCGCGCTACCGCTGCTGCCCGAGTAGCTGCCACTGCTGCTCCCGCTCTCCTCCTCTCCAGAGGAAGAATACGACGAGGCAGACGTTGACGACTCAAAGATGGTCACGGCGGCCGCCGCGGCGTTCATCTCCTCCACCGTGCGCCGCAGCGTCGGGCTCGATGGGGCGGTGGCCCACGCCGGTAGCGGGTGATAGCCTCGAACCGACGGCCCGAGCAGCTGTGCGTACGTGCCGAGCTCAAAGGCGGCGCGTTCGGCAAAAGGGTCGGCGGCATCAGGCAGCGGCTTCTCCCGCAGCAGCGCCGTCCGCACCGCCACGAAGGCGTCGCTCTGGCGGTCGAAGGTGGTGGCCACAAGCCGCTCCTCGTCGCGGATGCTGTAGTCGTCGTCATACTTGGCAAGCTCGGCAACGTAAAAGTACACGAGCTTGAAGCGCTCGGCCAGCTCACTGTTGCCCTGCAGGTGCACCCACACCTTGCACCCGAGCGTCAGCACCTGCCGCTTCACCTCGGGGGCGAGGCTGCCGAAACGCTTCGCAAAGACGCGGAAGCAGTCGGGAGCGGCGGCCGCCATCGACGCGTGCTTGGGAATGTTCTCGCCAGCCAGCCACAGAATCGTGGCGACAGCAGCAGGCTCGGTGACGCGCTCCTCCATGATGTCGAGCGTCAAGCGGCAGACGAGGCGGGAGATGCGGACCGGATCGGTGCCCTGCAGCACCAACACGCGCAGCACCGTCACTGCCTCCGCCACGACGGCGGGCGAGCTGGTGGTGCTCGACAGCAGCGGCGCAATAAGGCGGATGGTGTGCGCCGCGAAGGGTGGGTGCTGCTGCACGACAAGCGCCAGCCCCTGGATCGCCTCCACCACCGCCGCGTCGCTCCACTGATGCACGTAGGAGCGGAACTCGCGGTACACCTCCTCGGCCGTGACGGGCGAGACGAGGCGGGCGAGAATGCGCAGCTTCAGCCCGCGGACGTCTGCCTCGTCGTGTGGGAGGAGAAAGAAACTCTTGAAGTAGGGCCGAAAGGCATCGCTGTGGAGAAGGAGGAGGGCGTAGATGACGTTCAGGATGGCGATGTGGCCCTCCGCGCAGGTGTTGAGCAGTCGCATCGCGGGCCGCGTGCACGCCTCGTGAAACCGCCGCGTGCCGCAGTGGGTGTAGAGGGCGATGGTGGCGACCACCACGGCGCTGTTCATGCTCCGCAGCAGCGGGCGGGCCGAGTTGAGGAGGAGGAGCAGATCGGGGTCCAGTGCCTTTTCCGCTTCATCGACGCCGGCACCATCACCGTTGCCCGCCGCGTCGCGTCCACCAAACGAAGACTCAGAGGAGGAGGTCGCGTCGTCGTCGTCGTCGCTGTTGGTTGCAGATGCGTCACTGCTGGCGCCGCTGTCGTCACCGGAAGTTCTCCCAGCCCCTCGCGCACCAGCAAAGGGCCCGCTGGGGTCGACAAAGTGGAGCCGGGCGTAGCGCAGGAGGAGACGCAGCAGCACCACCTGCCCCCACTCCTCACAGTCGGGCAGGCTGCGGCAGAGGCGGCGGTAGACGGGATGAAGCAGCTCCCACCGCGTAGGGCAGACAGTGGCGAAGGCCAGTGCGGCGGCGCCAACGATGTCAGGATTGCGGTCGGAGAGAAGGGTGCGAAGGAGCTTGTGAACGCCGTCCTCGTCAAGGTCGTGGCGTGCAACGGTGTGCATCTGCACCAGCGCCAGCGCGGCCGTCTTGCGCACCACCGGCGCCACGTCATCAGCGCACTTCCGCACCGCCACCATCACAACAGGCTGGATGGCCGGGATGCGAAGGGCAGCGAGCATGCGGAGCGCCAGAGCCCGCACGTGCATACTCGGGTCGACCAAATCCCTCTGGAAAGCCGAGATGGAGAGGAGCGTCTCGTCTGGGCAGTCCTCCGCGTAGTAGACAATGAACAAGTAAATGAGCTTCCGCAGCTCGATCGAAGGGACGTGGATGTTCTTCACCACGTCGGTGAAGAAGTGGCGCATGTTGCTGCCCTTGCACATCTGCGCCACAATGCGCTTCATTGCGTCGCGCTTGTCGTGCAGGGACTCGGAGTTGAGGCTGCGCCGCAGGTCGTCCACCTTGGGGGCAACGGAGAAGAACTGCGCATCGCCGGCGACGAGGGAGCGGGCCTTGTTGAAGACGGAGGTGGTGCTGCTCGCGTACTCCCACGCGCGTTCCGTGACGAAGGTGGCCTGCTCTAGCAGCGCAGCGCCGTTCATTTTTTCTTTTTTTTTATGAAGTGCGACTCGGCACCTCGTTACAGCGAGGGATATCACTACAACGGCGAGAAGACGTTGCGAGTGGTCGCCGAAGGCCGTGCGTGTGTGTTATGAGTTTATGTCCTCTCTCTTTCTTATAGCCAGTATGGAGTGGAAATCGCAAAGCAGCAGCGACAGAGCCCAAGTCACCGATGCCAATGCACCCTTTCTCTGTGGCGCCGTCGCCCGTAAGACACGCCAGAGATGTCAATAAATTACTGCAGCCGTGACAAGAGAAACAAACAGAAAACAAAAACTAATAACTATAGCAGGCCTTAACAACGTACTGAGGACCAACACGTTAGGGAAGTGGAAGTGAAGAAAGAATGGGGAAAAAGGCGTCATGAGGAGCAGGAGCATGAGTGGTAAACAATGATTTAGATGCTCCCTTTCTTCTGTTGTCTTTAGATCACCACCCGCAAAACAGGCAAGAGCAAGATACACGTACTTACGTGTGCGCACAAGGAAGCTTTGGTTGTTGTTATTTTTAGTTTGCAGCATTCACAGTTAGTCTTGACCGTTAGGTGGTAAAGCGGTAATGTGTTTGTCTGACTGAACACCTTTATGCGCATCAGGACATGCGACTCTGGAAGATCGTCTCAAAAGACGGCGGACTCCATCCTGCGCACGCAGACACACACACACACACTGAAAGAAAACAGAAAAATAAAATGTGATGGCAACTGCCTCACAGCTCATCCACGTCCACCACCTCTGCATCTCCCGTGACGGCAGTATCGTGCGCCGTCACGTCCTCCTGAGTACGCGCCGACTTTACAAGAGCCCTGCCATCGCCGCCGCTCTCCACCTCCAACGCAGCACTGCGCTTCCGTCCGCCGTCCGTTATATCCGTTTGATCCTTCACCGACGCGCTCAGCGCAGCAGTCGCGACAGTCGATGCAGCATTCGGCAGCGTCGCGCTTTCAACCGCCACGGCAGTCGTCTTCTTGGTCGCCGCAGCAGCCGCAGCGAAGAAGGTGTGCAGCCCCACTGGCGGACGGTACATGCACTTGTGGTCCTCCACGAGCTTGCCAGGACGCGGCACCAACTCGCTGCGACCCCCGATGCGCGTCAAGTCGAGCACCAAACCCACACCGATGTGGTCGCTGAACTGCGGCGGCGTGACGAAGAGGCCCGTCGCGGGCAGCCCGGCGCAGCACAACTCACGCGCACTCGCCGACAGCGCCGGCATGCCCGACCCATCAAAGGCGGCGGCGGGGTAGGCGCCACCGGCCATCGCCCGCTGGATCCCATCGCGGTACTCGCTGCCCGTCACCTCGCTGAAGAAATCGATGCGAGTATGTCCGCTTGGTGGCCCGCTGATTGAACCGCTTGCGTTGTTGGCTGTGTCGCCGCGGCACACAACGGCAGGCAGCAGGGCTGCATCGACCAGAATGTAGTCCAGCCGAGTGCCGACGTTCTCGAGGCGGCGATTGCGGGATTGGTCCCAGACGGTGTAGGGGCAGGGGCAGTAGGGCCGCAGCTGTGGCCGCTCCACCTCCCTCATCAGCAACGCATCCACCGCCGCTGGCGCATCAACACCGGTTTTCTCTCCTGCCTTGTGCGGCAAGTATGTCGTCGGTGAGAAGAAAGGAGTCAAACATGCGCGTCGCGCTGTATTCTTCCCTATTCCCTACGCGGTAAGAGGCCGGCGAACACGTCGATGGGTTCCAGGGCAGACGGCCCGTCAGCACCGGCGTGGCCGACCTCGCCAAGGGAAGATGCAGCAGGCGGCTCATGAAGCCCACCGAGGCATCGGAGTGCGGGGAGAGGCCGCAGTAGTGCACCACCGCGTACAGCTCGTTGTTGTGCGCACAGGGAAACCCTTTCGCGAACTCCGACGCGTAGGCGTTCTGAAAGCCAGCCTCGTAGAGCGTCGCCAAGGTTAGCGGTGGAGCCTCGTACATCTGCGTCACCCGTCCACTGCTGCTGCTGCTGCTAAAACCCTCTCGTACGAGGACAGAGTGGAGGTGATCGAGAGCGGCGCGGTCGATGGCGTCGCCGTCCACGACAACCTCGGCGTCTACGGAAACGACACCCGTCGTCGGCGTCTGCGCTGACGCGAGCGGCGACAGCGGGGACTGCGACGGCGTTGCGGGACTCGACGCCGCCTCACTGCCGCTCAGAAGCGCCTGCTTTATCTCCACTACGCGGCCACACAAGTAGTTGGCGATCATGTTCACCACGCGCTGCAGAGCCGGCTTAGGGAGATGGGGCACTTTTGCCGCCCACTCCGCCTCCGACATGCGAGCTGCCGTGGTCTCCAGCTGTAGCAGCGTGCCGAGGTGAATGCGGCGCAGCGACCACGCCCCATCCAGAGCTCGATACGTCATGTTCAAGTCCCCCACGAGAATGACGGCCTTCTGCGTCTCGAAGCGCAGCTTCTCCATCAGCCTCTCCAAGGCCTGCAGAAAGCCGAACTTGTAGTTGTGCCGTGCCCCGCCGCGCGCGTTCGGCACGTACACGTTGACCAGCACGAAGGCGCTGTGGTGCGTCACGACAACCCGCCCCTCCTCGTTGTACTCCGCCTCGTCGAAGGGCTCGCTGTCGCAGCGCCACGTCAGGCCCTTGCGTGCGAAGGTGACGACACCGTTGAAGCCACGGTGCTGCTTACCGCTGAAGGACCAGAACGACTCCCAGCCCTCGATGCCGTCGTTCACACCACCACCAGCACTGCCACACTGTTTCTTTTTGTTTGCAGAAGACGCGAGACGGGCGAGGGGCTGGACGGAGGGCCGTCGCTGCGGTGGCGGATCGCTCGCACCCATGTCAACAGGGGACGCCGTCAGCTTCCCCAGCGTCCCTTTGCACTCCTGCAGGCAGATGATGTCGGCGTTGGTGCAGGCGAAGAAGTCGTGCAGGCTGCCGTAGCTCTCGCGAATCGCCTGCGACGTGGACGACCACCCGGCCACATTCCAGCTGATCAGGTACATGCTGTGCTTCGTGGGTAAAAGAAAGGAAAGCAAAAGCACTGCAGAGTGTTCGAGCACTTTTTTGTGTGTTTCTTTTAAACTGAAGAGTGCGTGTTTTGTAGTAAGGAGCGCCTATGTAGCTCAATGAAGAAAAGTGTACAATTAGCGGTAGTTAAAAAAAAAAAATGCGCCGGTGTGCAATGCAGGTTATAGACTCCGTTCAGGTGCTGGAACAATGGCGACCGTATAAGTGAGTACGTAGAGTAAAGCGAAGAGACAATTCATGACTTTCTATGGCGTGCTAGATCGTGCGCTGCATCACGCATCGAGTCCGTGTGTGAGCGTGCTGTGTTATCGTACAGGTTCTGTTTTTACTTCGATAGCTTTGCACCCGTGTGTTGAGTGCCTGTATGTCTCCGCCTTTAACAAGACGCCGATCTGGGTGTGTGGGTGTGCATTGATGCAAGAAGAGGTACAATAAACAAGAAAAAGCAGAGTGGATGCGTGGCTCACATCGAAAGAAGCACAACCATCAATAGCAGCAACATCAAAGACCGGTACTGCAAGCAGTGTTGAATCTAGAAAGCACATAAATACTTCAAGCAGTGCGGCTGTCAATAGCACGGAATTTTTTTTTGGCACGACACAGACCTTCTTCTGCGTAACCCATTTCAGCCATCACACTCTACAGCAACGATGAGCAGTTCTCCTTGCTGTTTATTCGCGGCCGACAATACGCTAGGTGACTTGCACTGTCTCCACAAAACGAAGGAAGATGACGGACTGGAGAGAAGGAGCGAAGCAAAGATGCAATTGGCGAGAAAGCAGAGCGTTCGATGCTGACTGTAGCGCTGAAGAAGAAAAGAAAGCAATAATCGTTGGCGACCACTACACTCACAGGCGCCTCTTCAGCTCATCCTTCACGCGATCCAGCAAATTCCCAGCGCTGGAGTGCACACCACCAGAGGAGTACCGGCTCGCATTGCTCTCCGCAAAGAGTAGGTAGTTCTTGAGCAGCCGCTGCCACCGCGTGCGCACATTTGCGCTGCAGGCGGACAAGACGCCCTCGCTGGCCAGCTGTTGAATGCCCGGCAGGAGGTAGCGCGCCACCAGCGTCGGCGTCACGACGGCGCAGCGCAAAATATTGTGGAGTAGCGCCTGAAGGATGAGCATCGTGCTCTCCCACTGCTCGACTGAGCGGTCCTGCGGCTCGCACGACACGGCACGCGGCGCGGCAGCTGCACAATCGACGTGGCCCGCGAAGCTGGTCGACGGTGCAGCAGACAACGATGACCCTGCGCCAACTGTATTTGCAGGCAAGGGCAGAGATGGTGGTGGCGGTGGAACCATCCCCACCTGCGAGACGCGCTCGACGTACTGCTCCGCGAGGCGGTCCATCAACGCGGACAGCTGCGGGTAGAGGAGCGCCTCACGCGGCTCGGCCGGCATGCGCTGCATCAGCTGGTCCCACTGCATCAGCACACAGCAGGTGAAGCGAGACGTGCAGCCGGCGACGTCGGCGACGCGGAGGACGGGTCGGATTGCTTTCTCCTGCGCGCGTGGCTCGGTAAGGGCGATGGCGGAGGAAAGAATGCCCGTCAGCGCTGCTTCCTGCACGAGGGGCTGCAAGTCCTCCAGCAGAGGCAGCAGAGGCTCAATCAGCAGCGTCACCTTCAGACGCTCGTTCGCGATGGCGGCACACGCGTCGTGCACCAACACTACAGCTGTCAGTCGAAGACGTGGGTCCGGTGAGGCCACGAGGAAGCGCGTCAAGGCGGTGAGACCGGTAGAGACTTCATGGCTTTCCAGCGCGAAGGGAGCCAGAGAGGCGATGCAGTGCACACACGTCGTCATCGCTGTGGTGCGCGGGCTCGTCAAATTGTCCGACTCGAGTCGAATTTGGTGCGCGAGAAAGCGGAGGCCCTCCTGCTGCAGACACCTAGAGGGGAAGAGCCTGATGTGCCGTGGGAAGGGAAGAACCAACGGCGCCTCCGTCCTCCTCTATCCGCGGCTCTGCACGGTCGGCAAAGGCGCCGGCGTCACCCGAGAGCAGCACGAAATAGGCGTAGACGAACAGGCGGCGGCCCCGCAGCAGTTCCTGTGGGCCTTGCGAGGAATCGTGCGGGGCAGCGAGGGCGAAGGAGGACGACGAAGATGCAGTAGCAGTGTCGGCAACACCACCACGTAGCGAGACTGTCGAGCCGGGTGGTAGATAATCGGTCAATGAGGACTTGAGGAAGTCTGCGACCTTGTCCCACGCTGCGGCACCGAGAAGGGGCACCAGCGACGCCAGCGCGGCGCACAAGGCACAGAGGGGGCCACAGAGCTGGGTCGCGGGGTCCTGTCGGCCACTAACGCCACCGCCAACGCCGCCGCTGCTGCTGCTGTCACCGTCCTCCTCCGCGAAGCGGCGAACCGTAGTGCAGCTTCGACAGGAGTGGGGTGAGCAGGTTGTGTGCCGTTGGCAGCACCACGTGGACGTAGGTGTTGGCGAGCGCCGTTGCAGCTGTCGGTGTTGCACCCTGCTGGCCTCGCTCCCCGTGGCGGCCTTCTTCTTCGCGTGCGTGCACCACCTCCGCAGCAACGCACCGCAGGGCCGCCTGCACGAGCTGCACCAGCGTCAGCACGTTGCTCAGCGACAGCGCCGACGCGACAGCCGCAGCCGTCTCGTCGACGTCGCTCTTTCTGCTCTCTGCTGCGGCTGCGGAGGCGGCGCTGCTGCGCGTGGTTGGCTTCCGCTGCAGCAGCATCTGCGTGGCCTCCATCCCGATCACCGTGAGGAGCAGCGGGACAAACTGGGTGAGCAGTACGCCGTCAGAGAGGAAGACGGGGTAGAGCACCTCGCACAGCTGCGTCTGCGCCGCCTGCCGCACCGTCCTGCTTCCCGCGTCGGTTGCCAGGTGGACGAGCGTCTCCATCACGAAGGCCTGCTGTGCCGGGGCGAGGGACACCGCTGCTGTGGCACCTACCGTGTG
Source organism: Crithidia sp. LVH-60A (assembly GCA_030078075.1). Lineage (NCBI taxonomy): Eukaryota > Euglenozoa > Kinetoplastea > Trypanosomatida > Trypanosomatidae > Crithidia > Crithidia sp. LVH-60A. Next base: position 1,607,812 of record CP119668.1, read on the forward strand.
GGTCTGAGCCGTCGAGGCAGCAGCAGCAGCAGCGGCACTGACAGCCGTGCTCTGCGCTGCAGCATCATCGCCACCACTGGCATTCGCATTGGTGCTGCCCGCACCGCTCGGGGCGGCGTCACCCCATAACAGCGAAAGACACCGCGGCAGCTCACGCCGCACCGCCGATGCCTCGTCCTCGCACAGCGGCCGCAGCAGGCCCTGGCAGAGCGAGTAGCGCACCTGCGGGGACTGCCTCAGCAATGGCGCCACCGCCGCCGCACAGTCGAGTGCCAACAACCGCCGCTCGAATACCGGCGCGTTCACCAGCGAGTACAGCTCAGGGATCAGCTCCTGCTCAAGCGACCGCGGCGGCGCGTCGCGGGCGATGCGGAGCCACTCCTGCACAATGGCGAGGCGGTGCTCGATGGTGGGCCGCTTGTACAGCGTCAGCGTCATGTGTCGCGCGGCGGCGCGGATGCTGCTGGAGGAGCCAAAGACAGCGACAGTGCGGAGCAGAGGCAGCAGAATGTCTTTCCGCATCGGGTCGACAGAGGCGACGAGGGCTTGCAGACGCTCAGCGATGATGGTGACTGTCAACTTTAGCTGCGTGTCGAGTTCGCGCTCGCGAGTGCGCAGGCGAGCGCAGCTCTCGCCGAGGTCGTCTATGCGCTTCTCCAGCTCGCTGCGCTCGAGCCCGCTGCCGCCCATGCACCTGCGTTCGTGGTACGTGGGAAGGAGGTGCGGATCCCAGTGCTCCAGCAGCGTGTAGATGCTGCTCTCACCGGCGAGCTGTTTGTAGGCCGTGAGGGCCTCTTCGACGCTGTTGGCGAGTTCCTGCTGAAGAGGGAGAGGTGGGCTGGTGCTTCCACTGTCCTCGCCACTGTCTGCACTGTGCGATGGCGCCTGAGGCTCGAGGTCGAGCTGCAGTGCCGCATGTGCGCGGCGAAACTTATTTGCCGCGAGCCACCGCAGCACCTCCTCGGCAGTGAGCTCCTTTACAGCGCTGGGTGCGCCAGGACTGCCACTACACGCGGGGTCCATTTTGCTGAGCTACACATGCGGATTCTAAAAAAAAAAAAAAGAGAGAAGAATCGACGTGAGTGCGCACGCAAACGTGTTGCTGTGTAACGCAAAAATAGTAAGGAGCGACACGTGTCGGTGATGAAAATAATGAGAATCGAAGAAAGGCAGACAGAGAGTGCAGAAATTAGAGAAAAGAAAAGTCGATGAGGCCCTCGCAGACTCTCCTGCCCGCCGAGCAATGGCAGAGCAGCTGTTGTAAAGCTGCCACCGCTGCTATTAAAGCCAGCAATTTGCTTCGCCCGCTGGCAAGCCTTAACAAGCCAGTGCAGTCCATCCTGCGAGTAACGCACTTCAACTATACACTCATTTTTCTTTTTCCTTACTCGGTGATTGCGTGTTCATGTGCACTCACAAGCGAGGCGGCACGAGCCTCGAGTTGGACATCCGTGAGTAAAACAAAAACGAGATAAAAGAACAAGCTCTTGGTGGTGGGAGAGCGACATGGAAAAAAAAAAGAGGAAGAGTCAGCCGGCTGCGCGGACTTCCAAACAAGTCAGAGATAGATACTGTACATCGCAACCGCCAAAGACGCGACGCACTCCTGCGTCAGCAACAAAAGCAGAAAAAAAGAAGAGAGAGCAGCAACAACAACAACAACATCTGGTTGTTCCACATCGTTATGACCTTGCAGCAATCAGGCAGATCAGTGACGATCTGAATAGAAGAAGAGGACAGAGTACGTCACGACGTCACGCCCTCGCCCTTCGTCATTTTATCCGCAGATGCGGCCAGCTCCGCCGTCGTGCGCGTCGCCGCCGGCATCTTCCGCGCCGTGACGTACTTCTCATACAAGTCAATGTGCTTCTTCCGCTCCCGCTCCATCCCCTCGCGGTAGAGGCGATCCGCCGTCGTCGCCTGCTCCTCCTTTGTCAGCTTGCGACTGCTCCGTGCGTAGTGCGACGTCTCCTGCCTCATCAGCTCATCGAAATTCTTCTTCTTGAGCGCCACTGTTTCGTCGTACAGGTGCTGCACCAACGCGTCCTCTTCTGCGCGAGTGATGGAGGTGACGGTCATCGTGCTGTCCTTCTTGGCGGCGGCCTCCATCTGCCGCGCTGTCTCCTCCCGCTCGCGTTGACGGCGCTCGAGAGACTCGTCGTAGAGGTGGTGAATGCGCTTGTCCAGTGCCTCCTGGGTAATGGTGTGGCGGGGGGCCAGCGGCTTCAGCTCAGCAGCGGGACGGGTGCTGCGGGTGAGGCGGTCGACGCTTTTTTGCATCTCGCTGCCCGTCAGCCGCTTCGGCGTGGGGCAGCGGTCGTCGTCGTCCGAGTACATGTATGGCGCGGCTGAAAAAAAAAAAGTGAGTAAAAGAGAGAATCGATGTCGTCTTGGAAAGTACTAAAAGACGTGGCTGTCGAGATCGGCGGAGAGGCGTGAAGTATCTGCCCTCGCCTGTGCTGTTTTGGCGCAGAGAAAAGAGAAAAGAGAGAAGAGATATGCAAGCTGACGAGTCGCACGAAAAACCAGTTGGACATTGCAAAAGTGTTTGGGAATGAGAAGGCGAGAGAGTAGACGATCACCATTCATGTCCGTGCGCCACAGGAGACTATACTCGTGAAAGCAAGCCCAGCGCGGCGACGCCACTGTGAGGAAGGGCAGACGGCCATACCAGCTTTTCATTTCTTTAGTGTTTCGCCAAAATGAAATCGAGTCTTTGCCTCTCTCGATAGCGTTGTCCTTTCTTCTCTTTTTCCTCAATTTCTGTTTATCTTTCCCGTCCTTTTTTGGCTTCCTTCAAACACGCAAAAAAGATGTTTTTTTTTAAAAAATTTAAAAATTTTTTTTTCTTTTTTTTTTTTTTTTTGGGTTGTAGAAAAAAGAAAAAAAAAAAAAAAAAAAAAAAAAAATAAAAAAAAAAAAAAAAAAAAAAAAAAAAAAAAAAAAAAAAAAAAAAAAAAAAAAAAAAAAAAAAAAAAAAAAAAAAAAAAAACCCCCCCCACCAAAAAAAAAAAAAAAAAAAAAAAAAAAAAAAAAAAAAAAAAAAAAAAAAAAATTTTTTTTTTTTTTTTTTAAGAAAAAAAAAAAAAAAAAAAAAAAAAAAAAAAAAAAAAAAAAAAAAAAAAAAAAAAAAAAAAAAAAAAAAGAGAAAAAAAAAAAAAAAAAAAAAAAAAAAAAAAAAAAAAAAAAAAAAAAAAAAAAAAAAAAAAAAAAAAAAAAAAAAAAAAAAAAAAAAAAAAAAAAAAAAAAAAAAAAAAACAAAAAAAAAAAAAAAAAAAAAAAAAAAAAAAAAAAAAAAAAAAAAAAAAAAAAAAAAAAAAAAAAAAAAAAAATTCTACATCTGTGACGAGAAAAAAGAACCAGAATGAAGGAAAAGGTTCTTTCAAAAAAAAAATTCGCCGCTGCGGCAAATTCAGCTAGTACTTATAGCGGGAAGAGGGAAAAGAGAGAAGGCGGTCCGCAGACGTGCGACGGAAGTCGCACCGGCCCTTCTCCGTTTGCTTTTTTTTTTTCAACATGTCCTCTCCACTCTTCCAATCTAATTTTATGTATGGGTAAAGTTGCAGTTCCTCTGACTCTACTGTGTCGAGGTACGCCCACCACCCACTCCCTTCATCACTCCGCCCGATACACGTACGCCTCTTTGAGCTCAGTGACGTTGCCCGGCGTCCACGAGAGACACAGGTAGGTGCGCAGCTCCTCCTCCGTAGGGGCCTCCACACCATAGGTGCCGTAGTAGCGGAAGAAGAGATCGTGCAGAGCATGGAACGCGTCTTCTTGCGAATTAATGCGCAGCTTGCTGCCCCACGCCACCACCTCTTCGCTGAGCTGCCCCTTTACGTCCACGTTGCGGCAGTACAGCTCGTCCAGCGGCCAGAAGCGGCCAAAGCCGTCGTCCTCCACACAGGACGGCACCACCGTCTCACCAATGAAGGCGTTGCGCACAAGCTCCGCCACGTTCGGCTGCATCCCTTGCCCGACGTCAATCATGCAGATGAGCCGCAGAGGTGTGTCGCTGCCCTGCGCCGGAAACGCTGCCGCAGCCGCGCCGTCAGCACTGTTGGCATCGGCAGCAGAGAAGGGACTCTGCGCCGGGAAGCGCAAATACCGCACGCTCTCCTCCGTTGAAAACTGGAAGGCGTAGAGGAGGCCGGCGTAGTACTGTCGTGCCAGCGCCAGCGCTGCGGCCTCCTCGGGGTGTTCGCGTAAGTAGGCAGCCTGGGTCTGGGGTAAACCCACGTAGCGGTAGCCGATGTTGTCGCCGCGGAGCTGGTGGTTCAGCATCAAGTCCAGCACCCGCCAGTCAAAGAGCGTCTTAAGAGCGAGCTGGTTGAACAGAAACTGGAAAAGCTCCCCCTCCTGCAGCGGGGTGTTGAGCAGCTGGTCGTACATCGGGTCGAAGTCCATGTCTCGCGCATCGAGGAAGCGGCCAATGGTGCCGTCCATCAGGTCCGTGACGAGGTAGCAAAGCTTCGTGGTGGCCGGGTCACGTCCGCGTCGCGCCTCCGCGGCGTCGGGGATCGGCAGGCCCACTGGCGCCACACTGCTCACAATGAAGTCGTGCGCGCGGCCGTTGTACGAGATGCTGTAGTCGTTCAGCTGGTTCGTCAGCACGTAAAAGGCGACATCAGTCAGCGACTCCCGCACGTACTGCTCGTGCGTCATGCCGTCTGGGATGATAAGCACCTTCACCGCAACAGGGAGCCGGCGGCTGCCGTAGCTGCCGCGGTAGACCAGCCCACTCCCGCCGCGGCCGAGGAATTCGAAGAGCTGGATGCCGGCTGTTGCGCCGTCGAAGATGGCACAGTTCCCCGATTGCATGTAGTAGCGCCACCGCGTCACGAGGCTCTCCTGCTTTGTGAAGGGGCTCGCCGCGCCGACGAAGGACAAGTTCTGGACTGGGGCGGTCAGTCCCGAGTTCTCCAGTTCAGAGAGCGTCTCCCGCAGCGACACGTGGTTCTCCCCCACCTTCAGCACCTCGGGTGGCACCCGCCGCGGTGAACCCGCCTCTGTGGCGCCACAGTCGCTCTTCTCTGGTGACGTCGGCGCGGTGGCCGCGGCGCACTGGCTGGCGCGTTCGAGCAGGCGGCTTGTCGCGGCGGTGGCCATCGTGTCGGCCGGCACCGCTGCCTCGGGCCTCTGCGTCATACTCGACGTCCTCACGTCCTTGGAGGCCTCCGGCTCCACCTCCCCGTTGTCGGGCACCTGCAGCGTGCTCAAGTGCACCACATCGAAAGTGCTCGCGAAAGCGTTGATGCGACTCTGGCCCATCACTGGACTCGCCACTTCGGTGCTGATAAAAGGCTCCGTCGTCCCGCTGCAGCCGTTGCCCACTGCAGAGGCGTCGAGGTCGAGCACCACGTCGTTCAAGGCGGGTGCGTGCGGCGTCCCGGCAGCGCTGGAGAGCGCCGTGTCCACCACGCTACTCTCGCGAGGGATGCAGGGCAGCTGCGTGTGGCGCGTCACGTTCGACGGCGTCGCAGAGAAGTCGGCGGAGTCCTCCTTGTCGCGACAGGCGGAGGCAAAGGCGTCGGCGTGCGCCACCGATACGCCGCGCTTCTCCGGCAGCACAAAGAAGCGGTTGAGGGTGCTGCTGTCGCGGTCCAGCTCCGCCCCGACAGAGGCGACGCCGCAGTGGAAGAGGTAGGCCCAGGGGCTCGTGCCGTTGCCGGCGCGCCGACTGAGCGACGCACTCCACAGCTCGGCCCGTGTCGCGCGGTGGTGGTCGCCCATCTTCTCAAAGAGCAGCACGAGAGCCGCCATAGCCGCAGCGGGGCTGCTAATCTCAACCGTTGCCGCCCACTGCGCGACGGCGTGGCCGACGGCGCCGATGCATGGCAGGCTGCTGCCTCCGCCGAAGAGCGGCATCACGGCCGTCTCCTGCAGCTCGGTGGGGGTGGCAAAGAGGGGAATGACGGCGCCTTTCAGACTCAGCAGCGTGAGGAGGCGGGTGTGGGCGGGGAAGCGAAGCCACGCCTCGCGGCTCAGCGGGTGCTCGAAGGCGACGGCGCGGCTGCCGCTCGACCGCACGGCGACGAGGTCGGAGCGCAGATGCCACTCCGACTGCCCAGGGTGACGAAATCCCAGCGTGGGAAAGCGCACGTCGAAGTAGGCGCGGAAGATGAGCTGGAGGTAAAAGAGCTGAAACACCTCGGCATCTGTGTACGGCTGCGTCGTGAGAGAGAGCGGCTGCCGCATGACGCCCTTGCGGCTCGTCGGAAACACCACCGCCACTGGCACCGGCTCCATTTTCCGCTCGTGGCGCGCCAGCTGCAAGGTGTGGAAGGCCGACGGGGAGCAGCTCGCCATCATCTCAATCCGGGTCTGCGGCTGCGCGACGAGGTCGCCCCAGGTGCAGAGCTGCACGGTGGCGAAGGGGAAGTGGGCCGTGTCGCAGCAGCCGGCGTCGCCGAGAGCGAGGTACAGCGCGGCAGCCGTGCAGAAGCGCTTCCAGCACGGCACGACCGACTTGGCAGCGTCGCTGTCGCCCATTGCGCCGCCCTCCAAGGCGCGACCAAAGACCGGCCCGTCGATGACAACGTTGGCTGCCCCGGCAGCAGAGAACGGCGCGGACGCCGCCGCCGCCGCTGCGTTTCCCTCGGCGGGCCACACTCCGTCCGCGTTGGCGTTCATCCCCTCGAAGGTGTGGGCCGAGCGCAGGAAGTTCATCTGCATCCCCAGCACCTCGGTCCCCGTCTGCGACTCCTGGGCGGAGATGAGCGAGGTCGTCTGGGCCCCGCTCAGCGCGCGGCTGTCCTCCTCGTGCTGCTGCAGCCGCAGCCCCTTTGCGAGGTGTGCTGGCAGCGCATCGGGTGGGATGCGGCGCTGGTCCTCCAGAGGGACGAGAAAGAACTCGGAGCCGTCCCAGAGGCAGCGGGGGGAGGCGTCGATCACGGCCTGCAGCGGACTCGCCTCACCGGCCACGACGGCGACGCGAAAACTGTGCGCCTCCACGTCGCCGAGGTGCACCGCGACGGCGTCGGGCCGGTGACGGCTGCCGCGGCGCCGCCACCGGTCCTGATCGCGCAAGGCGTTCCACCGCGACGACTCCGCCGTGCCCGTCGCAGCCGCCTCCCTCGCGCTGGCATCGGCTGGGGCAGCGGTGTGCGTGTTGGTAGAGGACCGGGAGCAGGGGAGACGGAGGTCGAGGCTGGGGAGAAAGGAGTTGAGCGGGGCGTCGTTGAAGGTGGCGGCCCCCAAGTAGCGCAGCGCATCCAGCGGGCTCTTCTTTTGCTCCGCCACACCCGAGAGGGGGAAGGGGTGGGTGCTGGTGCTCGCTGTGGTGGCGGAGGAGCCGGCAGCGACGCGGCGACGGCGCAGGCGGTACGACAGCTTCGCCGAATCGCTCTGCGGCTCCAAAGAGACCGGCGGGGGCTTCGGGGCCTCAACGGTGTGTGTTGCGGTACGCGGGGACGTCACCTTGGCCACCTTGCGCGTCAAGGTCGACTCGCCAGAGACGCTCCATTCGGCTTGATTGTAGGGCGGCTGCCACGGCTCGAGGGAGAGGCCGGTGAAGGGCCGCCCCCGCGTCGACGACGAGGACAGCGACGACTGCAATTGCTGGTGGTGCCGCTGATGCTGGTGGCGGCGCTGCACGGTGTGGGCTGCTGCTGCGGTGGCCGAGGCCTCGATGGCGGCCCGACGCTGTCGCCGCTTCTGCACAGGACCGACGCGACCCGACAGAGATCCCTTCGGCGGCGGTGCAGGAAGAATAATGCGTCGCAGCCCCGGCCCGTCATCCTCGACGGGCCTGTCAAACACGTTGGCGAGGCTGGAGACGAGGGAGAGCGGGAGGGAGGGCTCGGTGTGCTGCCGACTCGAGGCCATGGGAGCGAGCTCGAGCAGCGTGTTGGCAGGGTCGCGCCATGCAAAGGTTGCCGGGGCTACGTAGAAGGTCTGCAACGCATTCGCTAGATGAGCATCTCGGACTCGTGGGGCGTCGTGCACAACCGCGTGCATCGGCAAGCAGGAGGGAAAGAAAGAGAAAGTAATAATCAAAAGCGAGCAGCGGCAGACACAACTTCTGTGCGCCAACTGCTGAGTGGCCTGAGCGGAGATGACAGAGAGGAAGGAAGAGAGAAGCCAAAATGTGGAGAAAGCACCTTGGCTGTGTCGAAAAGAAAAAGAGGATGAAGAAAAGATCTAGAAAAGGAAAAAAAAAGAAAAAGACGGTGAAGAATACGTGAATGATCTCTTTGAGAGGGTGAGACTCCGTTAAAGGAGCAAAGGCAGGGTGAATATGTACAAAGGTAAAAATGTTCGGTGGAAAAAAAAAAATAGCGGGGAAACAAAAGAAAAAGGAAGAAAACCTTATTTCTCCCTAAATGAGGTGCTGGGGGGTTATAGACAGGGAAGAGCAGCAAAGGCAGAAGAGAGAGAGAGAGGGGAGAGTATAGAGACTGGAGGAAAGGAGACGCAGAACAGAAGAGGTGGCGGAGAGGTATTCGGTGTGTGTAATGCCTTAGCCCTACTTTCTCTGCGTTCTTCGTACTGCCAGTCAACAGGGAGCTGATAATACAAACGAAAAAAAAATGTTAACAGAGTGTAGGAGAAGAAACAAAAAGCGTTTTCAAGGAAAAAAATTACAGAGATCACAACACCAAAGCAAAAGAAAAGGAGAGAGAGGATAGAAGTTGTTCGGCAAGGGTCAACTCACCATAGAGCTACGGGAAAATGCGGCGTCAGAAATGCACAAGTGAAAAGAAAAGGTGCTACTACGCTGTCAACCGTCGCTGATTATTGTTGTGCGGGTTTTTTTTTCCCCCATTTGGCATGTATTGTGAAAATTTGAAGAGAGGAGAAGTGGTGGGAGAAGAAGCGTGAAGTGAAAGAAAAGGAAAACCGGCATCTATCGGGGCCCTCACAAACGGTTGCGGTCGGAAATGCGTGGGGGGGGGGTGAAACGACTGAGACGCAATTCATGATTTGTGTACCATTTTCTCGCAACTTGTCGCCGTGTACTCGACGGAAATGTAAATATGGGTTTTTTTTTTCCAGTGGTCGTTGGCGATTTTTTTTTTTCGGCTTTATGAATTTGTTACGGTTCATATGTGAGAAAGGCTTAGAGAGAAAAGCGTGAGAAATGGAAAGCGCGGCTTCCGTTACTCTGCTGTAAAGGACTTCGGCAGCGAGCAAAAGCAATTTACAAAAAAAAAAAGACAGACAGGGCAAGCAGAAGTAGGAGGCAACATACACAAAAAAAAAGCACGAAATCTGCTCACCGCACAAACGACGGTGGTGGACTGAGCTGCGGCGCAACGCTCCGCCCGCTCTTGTCGCGGCTGCCCTCCCTCTCCGCCAACTTCGCCGCCCCGCGCCGCTGCTCGTACTCCTCGAGATCGCGCCGCATCCGCCGCGTCTTGCCGGCGTTCTCCTCCTTGCTCCAGAGGTAGGGCATGAACCACGGAATGTCGCGCATCCGCTGGTTCACCGTGTCCATCTCCTTCAGGTACTTCACGCGCGTCTCGAGAGTGGAGGCGTGATCGCTCACGTAGGCCTGCATCTCGTGCTTCAGCTCACGCGGCAGCTCCCGCTCCAGCCGCCCACCGTCGTAGATCCACGAGATGACGGGGATGTTGGGGCGGGTGCGGATGCGCTCCATGATGAGGCGCTGTACCCAGTGGTTCAGCCGGTGCAGCTGCGGCTCGAGGGCAAAGCGGGCGGCGGGGTCGACGGTGGCCCACACAATGTACACCTGCTTCGACCGCCGCGAGGCCAGCACCTCCTGGATCATCAACTGTGCGAAGTCCATCTGCTCCGCAATGTGCGCCGGGCACGCCTTCAACGACCGGCGTAGGTGGTAGGCGATCTTCTCAGAGAAGGCCTGCGCAGAGGGCGACATGTTGGTGCGGTGGCGCAGCATGCGTACCTCGGTGCTCAGCATGCCGCTGGGCTCCGGTGCGCTGGGCCACAGCTTTCCCTCCGCCAGCTTGCGCGCTGCTAGTGGGGTGAAGGGGATGGGCGGGGCCTCGTACTTCGCCGCCTCCTGCGGGGAGTCGTACTTAAGAGCCTCTGTTTCAGAAAAGCCAAAGCTCTTGCTGTTGCGCAGCGGCTCAAGGTCGCCGAGTCCTTGCAGAGCGTACGTCGTATTCAGCTTCGCCCCTTCGCGATCCAGCCGCGAGCCGGTCGAGTAGAGACGCTGCTCGACGTAGCGGTAGTCGGACTGGCTGCTTGGACTGACACGCCGCTGCTTCAGCACTTCGCGAATTGTCTCATCGCGCTGCGCCTTGGTCTGCTTCAGTTGCAGGACGGACGGGTTGCGGAAGCGGTGACGCAGCTTGGTGTTGTACTTCAACGAGCGCTTGCTCGCGCAGAGCAGCGCAGTGGACCACATCGCGCCAAAGCTAAGTCAGTCGTGTTTTTAAAGATAGTTAGAGTACAGCGATGGTGGTTTCGCTGTTCTTGGTATCGCTCACCCAACAACGACGTATATTTTTTTTCTTTGTGCGCCGGTGTTTACCAATAGTAGTGCGTGAGTGTGGAACATTGTGAGGGTTGAAAATGTGTTGAAAAAGAGAGTTCCAGAGTCATAGAGGCCAGAAATATGTCAGATTCTAGAAAGATACTGAGCGACAAATACAAGAGGGGAGGCAAAAAAAAAAAACACCCTCCGTCATTTAAAACCCGCGGACGAAGCGCTGGAGAAGAAGTCGCCGCACTGGATCCCTCACAACTCACTACACGGCTGGGATTTGTATAAATGCTGTACTCTTTTTTCCGTTCGTGAGAGCGCAGCGTTTGTGAAGATCCCCACCAGCGGTGAGTAATGACAGAGGTCAGCGAAAATAAACAATGGGTAGACGCAACCCACTTCAAACGAAACCCACAGCCGCCTTTTTTTCTCTAGCTGGCGCCGTAACGGCCTTCGCCTCACGTGCACCTCACTTGGAGCCCTCTTCTCGCAGACGCCGCCTGCTGCTTCGCCTTCTCCGCTGCTGCTGCTGCTGCTGCCTCCCTCCGCGCCTTGCGCACCTTCGCCACCTCGTATTCCGGAATCACCGCAACATAGAAGCGGCGGCCATGAAAAACCGTGGCGAGGGTGTACTGTGGGCAGCTCATCTTGGCCAGCATCGTGCGCAGCGTCGCCAGCCGCTTCATCACGCCGCCGTCACGCCGCACCACCACGGCGCTGCTGCTGCCGCTGCCGCTGCTGCTGTCTGTCAGCCCCGACGCGTTGGAAGCAGTGGGGAGTGCTCCGGCGAGAGATGTTGCGCCTCCGCCGAGTCGGCGCCGCCCACCACTGGAGAAGGCGCGGTAGAAGTCGGCGTCCTCTGGGTCAAGTGTATCAAGGTCCAATGGCCGGTCGAACTTCCACGCCGGAGACGCAGCGACGGCGGCGTCCTCCTGCACCGCCGCGGGTACTGCCGCATCCCCAGCCGCCACCGCAACCTCACGTCCCGCTGCCTCAGCGTTCTCTGCTGCAGCCGCAGCGGTTGCAGGGCTGGTGCGCACCCTCTCCACCTCCGCGAGAGCAAGCTTGCGCTTCTCAGCCAAGCTGCGCGGCGTCGATAGCGTCGGCGTTGGTGTGATCGGCGACTCTGCGCCGCCGTCGTGGCGACCAAAGTCACGCAGTGTGTCGTCAAGGACCTCGCGTGCGGCGAGAAAGGCCACCTCCAGATCTTGCGAACGGGTCAGCACAGTGCTCACGTTGTCATCGACGATCATGAGAGACTTGATAGTTGTCAGCTGGGGCAGCAGGTAGGCCTCGCAGCCTTTCCACTCTCCCTCCAGCGGCTCTCGCTTTAGCGTACGCACGCCGTCGCCGGCCATGAAGGCGGTGAAGGCAGCACACTGGGAAAGCAGGAAAGGGAACACCTCCGCCATGAGCGCGAAGCACGGCGCGAGGGACTCGGGTACAACATCGGGGTAGTCCTGCGGATGCCCGCTACCCGACGCACTTGCTGCCGCCGTCGCTGCGGCGTCCTTTCCAACGCCAGAGTCCGCCTCGTCCGCAGCAGACGTCGCGCTCTCGTCCGTCGAATCCACAAAAGTCGCCCCGCGCCACCCCGTCACCCGCTCGGCGTACTCCGTGACGCAGGGGAACCTCTCGGCGAGCATCGACGACGGCGGGTCGTCCATTAAAAAGAAGCCGGAGAAGACGGCACCGAGCGTCACATCAGCCAGTGTCGGGTGCGGCGTGCCAAGCAGGAAGCGCTCGCTCGGGTGGTCGCGCAGGTGGGCCTCTAGGGCAGCACAGAAGCGCGTGAAGTGCTCGTCCATGAAGGGTGCCGTCAGCTCCGACGCCCCGGTAGAGCCCACAACCCGCTTCATCAAGGACCGAAAGCGCGGCGCCATCGACCGCGCAAAGCCGATGCCATTCGCAATGAAGAAGTACCGCACGTAGCCCTCCAGCACGTCAAGGGACTCGCCCCGGATGTAGCGGTACATGGCACCGGTCTTGGCCAGCCACCAGCACGCGTAGACCACGACGCACCAGCTCGCCAGGTGCAGGTTCGGGTGCGTCTCCTTCGACAGGAGCAGCCGCTGCGTGCGTGCTGGCGGATCACTAGTTCCCGCGTTGTGCGCATTCGTTGCACTGCTCGTGCGCTCTGCCGAGGTGTAGGCCACTTCGCCCCTCGCTGCCTTGGCGACGGCCTCCACGTCCTCGTCGTACTCGGCGGTCTCGGCCAGCTGCCACACCTGCACCCGCGATGCCCCGCTCGGGGTCAGCGTGCAGAAGCAGTTGCGTGCGCGGTAGTAGATGGAGTACAGGAATGTGGTGGTGAAGTTGGTGCAGTAGACCTTGAAAGGGACCTGCTTGAGTCGGAGGTAGGTGACGTGCTGGTGCAGCGGCAGGGTGTAGGGGGAGCCGAACACGCGGAAAGGCGCCACCGAGCCTTTTCCCTTCATTATTCTCCTTATCTGCTCCGTTTGGGGGGCTTTCTTCTAGTAAATTTGAGGGAAGAAACTTTTGACTCGCTGTGAGACAGTGGCAAATGGAGGGAAGGATGGGGGTTGAAGAAAAAGTTGGAAAAACCCCCCCCCCCAAAAAAAACTCGGGGAAAAAAAAAACCAAAAAACCCCCCCCAAAAAAAAAAAAAAAAAAAAAAAAAAAAAAAAAAAAAAAAAAAAAAAACTCTCTTTTTTTATATAAAAAAAAAAACCAAAAAAAAAAAAAAAAAACCCCCCCCCCCCCCCCCCCCACAAAAAACCTATAACTCCCTTTCATCTGCTTTTGTTTTTTTTTTTTTTTTTTTTTTATACCCCCCCCCCCCACATAAAAAAAAACCCCCCCCCCCAAAAAAAAAAAAAAATTAAATTTGTTGAAAAAAATAAAAAAAAAAAAAAAAAAAAAAAAAATTTTTCACAAAAAAAAAAAAAAAAAAAAAAAAAAAAAACAACCCAAACCCCCCCACCCCCCCCCCCAAAAACCCCCCACAAACAAAAAAAACCAACACAAAAAAAAAAAACACCAAAAAAAAAAAGGGGGAAAGAAAAAAGAAGAAAGAAAAAAGAAAAAAAAAGAGAAAAAAAAAGGGGAAAAAAAACCACAAAAAACAACCCCCCCAAACAAAACACCGGAAGAAAAGGGGGGGGAGGGGGGGGGGGGAAGGGGAAGAAAAGAAGGGGAGGAAGAAAGAAAAAGAAAAAAAAAAAAAAAAAAAAAGGAAAGCGGATGTGATCCAAGCGAGAAGGAGGCGGTGGTGGGCTCTCTGACGCGGAGGGAGGAGCACCGGCAGTGGGAGGTGCTTGAGAAGCCGCCGCACTGCCCTTGTTTGCGCGAGCAACGCACGCCAAGAAATCGTTGAGCGTCGCTATCCACGCTGCACTGACACACCAGTGCACATCCTGTGACGCGTGAGGGGTTGAGCCTTCTTGTTTTGTGTTGCCTCCGGAGACAGGGGTCTTGCTGGCACACCGAAGACCGCTCAATGCGCAGTCCGCCGCAGTGAGGACAGTGGCTGTTGACACGGTCGCCTTCGCCTCGTTGCTTGCGGCTGCGGTACCTTGGGAAGCTTGACGAAGCACCTCCTCTTGGTGACGCACGTAGGCCTCGACGTAGCACCAGGCGCCGTCGACGTCGACGGTGAGCGGTTCTGTGGTGCACGCGCTTGCCGCGCCTGTAGCAATGGCGTTGGTGGCGGCCGTCCCCGACTCGCGATACTGCTCTGTGGCGCCAAAGGCCATATTCGCGTAGTGGAAGCGCTTGGCGAGGACGCACACCGCGTTGGATAGCACCAGCTCCAGCAGCACCGGCGTGTCCCATGGACAGGTGGCCCAAATGTGTCGGAGGAGGCGCCACCAGGGCCACGACATCGCTCTCGCCGCCATCACAGCCGTTGCAGCGAGAGAGGAGCCATTCGAGCCGCCGCCCGATCGCTCAGCCACGCCGGCGGCAGACGACGGGAGCGGCCAACGCAAAAACAGCGCAACACCGTGCTGCGCGCGCAGCTGCAGGTAAGCGTGTCGCAGGCCGAGATCTGCGACGAGCGACAACGGTGAGACGGCGGCGGCCTTCGTCAACGCCAGCGAACGCAGTCGTCGGAGTGTTTTGCTCGATGGCATCTGCAGTGCGGCGTGCCGCTGCTGATCGTAGTGCTGCCACTCACACACCTGCTCCGCCATGCCAGGAAAGAGACGCTCGCGCAAGAAGTAAGAGTCGCCAACTTGCCGCAAGAGGAGCTGCCGCGTCGCCCAGCGCGCACCACCACAATCGTAGTCATCGCCATCCGTAGCGTTAATGGCGTTGTCGTGCTTTGCGTCTGGCGCGTCGTCGGTGCCGCGCAGCATTCCGGTGACGTCAAGAAAGCGCCGCAGCCACGCGCCACCGCCGTCAACTGAAGCCAGCCAGAGGTGGAAAGGGCTCCTGCCGCGGACGGCCACTCTGCACGGCTACCACCGCCAACGCAGCAGATGGGTGCAGGGCCACACCGACGATACCGGCACACTTCTCCGTCGGCATCTCTGTCCGTGCTGCCAGGAGAGGACACTGCAGCAGCGCCACGGTCGAGGGGCCGGCGAGCAGATATTGGAAGACCGTGCGGTCGCCGATGCCAAGGACCGACGTGCACACCGTCTTGCAGCCGCCATTCCGAGTATCAGCGAGAGCGGCGGCACCATCGAGATGAGAGTTCTCTGCGTCGCACACCTCTGCCGAGAGAGGGAACACGCAGAACTCACGCAGGCACACCTCGCCTACCAGCTGCTCCGGGCCAAACCTCGCGTCCGTCACCCACGTCGCACCGCACGAAGACGACGTGGCGGTGGACGACGTAGTCGAAAGCACAAAGCGGCCGCGCAAGACGAGGCACGGCGCCGCCACAAACACCACCACCTCCACGCCCGCAGCGTCGGCAGGTGGCGGAGACGACAACGTTGCCGGCGAAGGCACGGCTTTGGACGCACGTTTCAGCTCGGCAGCGACGGCGCACACGGCGCTTGGGACAGATTGCAACCAGGGAACCTCCATGAAGTGCACAAGCTGCACCTCGGCCGGCGCGCTTGAAAGAGCCGCAGCGGGAGCGACGTGCAGCACGCGCAGGAGAAATGGGCTGGCAACGACGAGTGTGCGCTGCACAAAGGAGAGTGCGGCCGCGGAAGGAGGAGGCGGGTTGATCTGCGCCGCCAGTCCGGTGGAGGAGACGGCAGCGAAGCACACAGGGGTTGGCGCCGCAAAGCCCATCGCGGCCACCTCACCACGGCTACCCCACGTGTACACCGGAGGAGGCAGATCGCGTAGCTGTGGTGCGTCGTCGTCGCACAGATCGCCATAAAAGGACACCACGTGAAGGCCCTGCGTAGTGAGCACGACCAGATCATCATTATCGAGCCACACGTAGTCCAAGACGGAAACGTGGGTCGCGCTGGCGGCGGTGTCGGCGTCTTTGCTTTCCTCGTCGTCGCTGCTGTCCTGCGCGGCCGTTGTGCGGCTCCGACGGGCACGCTTGGGTGGGGGAGCTTGCGACACCGCTACATCGCCGTCTTCTTCCGCCTCTGTCTTGACAGAAGCTACGGTGGGCCGTGCTCTCTTTCCTGATGCCGCACAGCTGCCAGAAGCGCCATCAGTGGGTGAGGTGTCGCCTGTCAACCCTGCAACGCCGCCACGGCAGCACGCAATGCCAATCCCATGGCTCACCTCCACGCGGCCCGCCCCAAACCGAGCGACGCGGTAGACGACGAGGTTCGCCGTCGTCTGCACACACAGGCGGGTACTGGCGGGGTAGAAGACTTCGGGCAGCAGCGCGCCGCTCCACTTGGCACCCACCACCACGTCCATCGACTGGTAATCGGTGCGCCGACAGAGGGGGTGGTGGCGGATGGGGCAGAGCTGTGCGGGATAGAGCAGGTTCGACAAGAAGAGGGAGACACACCAGCGGCTGCACACCTGCAAGACGTTGTGAGGGCCCCAACTTGCGCAGTGCACCGACCGCACAGGGGCGTCGTCGACAGGGTAGCAGTCGTCTACCGGCACATCGGTGCCAACGGGGAGCGTGCCAGCCGAGGAAGAGGCGGGGCCGCTCATTGGGACTGAGTAGCGCAACTGTCGCTGCTACAATTTATGGCAGTAGCAATGCTGCTGTAGCAGCAAAAAGAAAAAGAAAAGACTTCTAATGTGACGTGTACAGCTCTATGAGTGTGACAGACAATGGATGCATGTATCTCAAAGAAGAAACTCTTCTCGTGGTGGTGCTGGAGTGCCTCTCGATGTTGCTGCGCTGTTAGTGCAGCGTGCGGTGGCAGTGGTTCTTCTCTTACCCCGAAGTGAATCGGAGACAGGCGGAGGCGAGGTGAAAGAAAGAGAGAAAGGGGGGAGGAAAATGGGAAGGAAAGAGTGGATGGCACAACATAAGAGGTCACAAGAGAACCACAGAAAGAGTGGTGGCGAGTGGGGCAGCTAGAGGAATGTCGCTTCACCTCGGGGTGGATATCCTGCGAGCGACACAGAACCATACATGTGACAACAATGCTTACTTTTTCGTATTCCCCGGCAAGCGGCATCTCAAGACGCCTTTTCTCTGACCGAAATGAAAAAAAATAGGTAGACCTGAGAGAAAAGCTCGCAGGTTTTTGCCATGATGCACATTGCTTGTCCGCAGCTTCGCACAAACGACCTTGAAAACAGCGTGTTACGTCCTCTTTTCTTCTTTCCTTCTTTTCTCTGCATCAGTTGACAGAATTGAGGCGTGCCAGAAACTGTACACACACGCAAAAAAACCACCCATACCCTCTTTTGCGTGGTAGGAGCAAGACACAAGGAAGTACAAGGAAAAAAAGGGTTCAAAAGACCCAAAAAGAACACAAAGGAAGAATACCTTTCAGCGACTGAGGTTCCAATGGACATTTTTCCCCTTTTTTTTTCTAGTCGCAAGTTGGAGGGAGATTGCAGATTGCTGCCTAAGAGCAAGCGCCTCGCTCCGTAGTTGATACTATCTCCTTAAAAACAGTACATATACATGTGTAGGTGAGTAATTGTGACAGTACACCTTCACCGCTCCTGCTGCGCCAAACAAACACGCTTTAAGCCCCTTCCAAAATAAAAAAAGAAAAAATAGAAAGTGATTCCAGTCAAACTCAAGAGAGGGGAAAAAAAAGATAAGAAATACATCGGAACACAATAATAGTAACAAGACTACCTGAAAAGTAATCGTACATCAGGTTAAACTCGCGGCGTGTCAGAAAAAAAAAATAGAGGACACAGAGCACGAAATGGGAGAGGAGAAACACCCGAAAAGAAGAGAAAAAAAAAAGGAGAAGCAAAGGAAGACAAACTGATGTCTTAGTACTGTACAAGATAATACGGATGTCTGTGTAGACAAGGAGCAAGCCTAGTTGCCTCTGCTGAAGCAGGTGCGCACGAAGGAGAGGCGAAAATAGAAAACGACGGTGCAGATTTTGAAAGAGGACATCTGCTTTTACTATAAGAATGCAGGATGACTTACACACGCACACAAAAGCGAAACACGCTGACACTCTACAGGCTTAAGAAATGGGAGGAAGCCGCACGTGGTCCTCCAACGGTGCGTTAACGCCTGTCACGATGATGCTGCTCCGTGTTGCGTGTGGCTTACGGAGCGTCACGCGGGCCTTTGCACCAACAGGCAACGGCGACGGAGGGCGGGGCTCCATTGCTGCAGGGAGGGTCGCCAGGCAGTCGACCGTCGTCGGCGGCGGCGCCGCAGCATCAGCAGCAGCAGCCACAGCAGGAGCGGCCATCACAGTATCAGCAGCAGCTGGTGGAGCGGCCACCCTCTCCGCCTTGCTCGCTTCCTGCGCCGCCGCTCCGCTTTCCTCGCTGTGAGAGGCAACGAAGGCCGACACCTGATCAAGGGACTCTAGCGTCTCGTAGAGGTCGGGATTCAGCGACGGAGAGATGCGCGACGCCGCGAAAGTGCGGAGCTGTCCAAAGACCGGCGCCATCAGCCGGTAGCGCTGCTCCACTTGCCGCAGGCGCCGCGACAGCTGCTCCTTCTCCTCCTGTGCCTTGCGCACCGTGTAGCCGCCCATCGTCTCCGCCTCTGACTGCAGCAGGGAGACCTTGCCGTTCAGCGTGGCGGCGTGGCGCTGCGCTGCTTCGAGTTCCCGCGTGAGCCGGTCATTCAGCTCCGTCAGCTGGCGGTGGCTGGCCTGGTCACCCAGCGCGCACTCAAGCCGCTCAATCGTGCGCTTGGCGATGCTCAGCTCGCTGCGCAGGTCACGGCTCTCCGCCTGTAGCGTCTTCACAGCCTCGCCGTGCGTCTCGCCGCCGCGGAGTGCCTGGAACTCAAGGTCCTTCACGTGCTCCTGCAGGCGGCGGATGTTGCGCTCCGCCAGGTCGGCCCGCGACCCTTCCTTCGCGCGCGCCGTCTGCTGCGCCTCGGCCTCGGTGGTGAGGCGGCTCCTCAGCTCCTCTGCCTGCTCCCGCATCTTCTCCAGCGCCTCGGCGTGCGTGCGGCGACTCTGCTCCGCTGCCTCTGTCACCTCGCCCAGCTTCGCCTTCAGGTTCTCGCGCTCGGCGGTGAGGCAGACGAAGTTGTGGGTGTACTCGGCGTCCTTCTGGGCTGCTGACGATCGCAGCCGCTCCGCCTCCTCCGCGGCCGCCGCGTGGTAGGCGGTGACGCTGGTGAGCTGCTCGTACAGCTCGTGTTCGCGCTTCGTCGAGCTCTTCTGCAGCGTCTCCAACTCGACGAGAAGGCCCTCGCTCTGCCGCAGGGTCGACAGCAGCTGCGCGTGGAAGTGGAGCACCTCCACCTCGTGCTCCTTCGACTGCTGCTCCTGCTCCAGCGAACGCTTCATCGCGTCGGCCTTGAGCACGGCAATCGTCTCGGTGGCCTCGCGGTCCTTGCGCTCCATCGTCTCCTGCAGCCGCTGCAGCCGCGTCTTGAGACTATCCAGCTCGGCCCTCGTGAGGATCTTGTGGTGGAACTTCTCGTCATCGGCGGTCGCCTTCGCCTTTAGCGCGAGCTCGAGGTCCTTCTTCTGGTTCGCCAGCTCAGCCTGCATAGCGATGTTCGTGACGAGGTCCGACTGCGCCTGCTGCGCGGCGCTCTGCGACACATGCGTCAGCTCCTCGCGGACGGCGGCGTGCTCGTCGCGCAGCTGGGCAAGCTCTCGGGTCAGCTTCTCTGCCTCCCTGCGGTGGACATCCGACTCGAGCTGCAGCTGCCGCTGCTGCACGGCGGCCACGGTGAGGGCCTGGTCCATCTCGGCCAGCGCGCTCTGCCGCGCCTCCTGGGCCTCACGGCGCAGCTGCGCGGCCGCCTCGACCTCCGCCTGGTGCTTCTGCGCAAGACTGTGGAGGCGCTTGTTGTCCTCGCGCACCGATTCGAGCTGGGTGTTGAGAACTGCCACGAGCAGGTTCGACTTCTCCTCCTCGGCGCGGGCGTTCGTCACCTCCTCCTGCAGCTGCGCCGCCGTGGCCTTGTAGCGCTCCACTTCCGTCTGCATCACACGCAACAGCGCGGCGGACTCGGCATCAGCCGGCGGTGCGGTTGCAGCGTCGCCTTCCTTCTCCGGCACCTCCTTCTTGCTACTCGCGGCCTGCTCCTCCGCAGTCTTCGCCACCTGCGCCTCGAGCGCCGCGTGCTTCGCCTCCAGCTCGTGGTGGCGCTGCTGCAGCGCGTCAAAGCCCGCCTCCTGCGTCTTGAGCGTCTCCTGGTGCTCGTGGTCGGCCGCAGCGGCACGGCGCTCCGCCTCGACGACGTTGAGCTGCGCCAGCTCCAACTCGTTCGAGAGCAGCGCCACACGACGCAGCGCGGAGGCCTTGTCGCTCTCCAGCAGCTCACTCGCCTGCTGCATCCGCGCCACCGCCGCCTGCGCCTCCGTCAGCGCCTCCTCCTTCTGCTGCAGCTGCGCCGCCAGCTCCGCCTCCCTCGCCTCGTAGTGGGCCTTGTGCTGCGCGGCAATCACGACATGGCGCGCATCCGCCTCCTCCGCGCGAAGCACATCCAGAGCGGCAGACTCCTCGCCTGCGAGGTTGCTCCGCGTGGTGGACTCATCGTCGTACAAGAACTCCCGCTCGGCGATGTGGCGCTGCAGCTCCGCCTCACGAGCGGCGTCCGCCTCCTTTGCGGCTGACGAGGCCCCGGCAGAAGACTTGGAGCGGCTACTCTTCTTTGCAGGCATCGTGTGTAGGTGCTGTTGTGATGGCTGAAGTAAGGACACTTGTGGTGCGCGACAGTGGAGAGAGAAAGAGTGAAGAGGGAAGAGGGAAGGTAAAGCAGCATGCCACTGAGATGTCGGTTGTTGCGAATTTTCTTCTGTTGCGCTCCTGGAACAGCTGGTAAGCCCTCGCCGCTTCATTTCTTTGTTTTCTAGCAAACCTTCGCAAACAGCAGAAAACTACCGTAGCGAGAAAAGCAGTACAGCTCACGAAGATAACGCTGCTCCCTAAGAGCCAGTCATAGTGACAAATGTCACCCCATCCATGCGGCAAGGCTTTTCTTCATCCTGAACGTGGAAGTGCAGATGTCCTTAACCGAGTGTGCTCCCTACCTTCGCCGTCGTCATAGAGTCCGAACAAAAACTTCACTTTGCAAAGTTCAAATCATTTTTTTTTTTGCCAGCATTGCAGTCGATGATAAAATGTCTATTCTCTAAAGAGAAGAGGAACGAAATGAACAGCCGACACCATCACAAGAGTATCGGGAAGGTCAAAAAAAATAAAGGGGGTAGAGAGAAACAGTTCTATGAGTGTGTGTGTGTGTATGTGTCGATGGAAATGTATCCAAAAAAAAAGGTTTGAAACCGGAAATTCCATCACACAAACTTGACAGGCTCGTGACAACCTGACAACAGTCTTGACTCCAGAGAAAGAGAAAAAAAAATAATAATAGTAATAACAATAAACTACGCTCTATAGTTATGCAACACCGCAACAACACGCGATTCCCCCATTGCTTCCTTAAGCATACACAACAAAAGGTGAAGCCGTGACATCCCAGCGGATTCGAGATTTTCCTGGGTGGGACGGCATTGTTCCGGGTATCATCTGAAAACAAGAGTAATAAACTCAAGCGAAAAGAAGCAAGCAAGAGCAGGAAACGGTAACGATGCTTTTTTATTGTCTTCGACCGAAGAGAAAAGAAAAGACGAATTTGAGAAAGCACTGCGTCAAGATGCGTGGAAAAGAAACACTCGAAGAATGCCTACCGTCTAAAGTTGTTGTTCAGCACGGACTCTACCTGGGAAAGGATGCCTGTCTGATCCACCACAAACGGTTCCGCTGAGCCGTCAGCGTTGATGTAATACTTCTGCCCCACGTTATGACGGCGGTCGCTCTGCCAGCGGATGTCGACCAAGGCGTTGCACACAACCTGCGAGCGCAGGTTAGACAAGCGAAAGAGGGTGAAGGCGCCGGCGGGGTCGGGAAAGACCTTGCGGATGTAAACAAACTTTGTGTCGCGCGGCACGTGGGCCATGTTGCGGTGGTGCACGTACGCGGCGTGGACAGCGGCAGGCGTGAGCCCCTCAGCCCGCAGCCGGCTAAACTCGTCCACGAAGCCGGTGATGCAGCGCAGGACGCCGCCGAGGTAGCGCTGTGCCTCGGCAAGGGTGAGAATGCGCGCCTCTTCGTCGTAGAACGTCTGCACGTGCGGGTGGGGCTGACTGCGGTTGGTGCTCTCGTTGCTCATACATGGCACGTACAGCACCAGCTTCGAGTAGACATCTAGCACCGCCGTACCGACACCAGCCTCGGTGGGAAACATCGCGCCGTAGCGACCGGGCTGCAGCGAGTAGTACATCACCACGGTATCCTCGTTCGTGAAGGAGTAGAAGCGCACCCAGCCGCCGCTGAGAAAGTCGTCCATGAACTGCTGGCGGTTGTGCTCCTCACGCGGCAGTGCCAGAAAGCCGCCGTTGGGGCGGCTCAGCGCGTGGCTGCGAGCTGGCAACGGTGCGCCGCGCGTCAGCGGTGGCGCCGGACCCGTCATGGCACTAGGAGTAGCAGTAGGGACTGCGTCAATGTGAGCGGCGGCCATCGCGCTCGGCATGGAGTACCGCGACTGCCGGATCGCAGCGAAGTTCTTTGGTGGCAGGGCGGCCGGAGTCTGGAACGCGTTCAAGTGCGCCGCTACCGCAACAGCCGGAGACGGCGCAGCGGGACCACGGCGCGGCAGCGGCGGTCCCCCCTGCGCGGTGTGCCCGCTGACGGACGGCGCGCGGGCTGGCTGCCGACCGGGTCCACGCAGCGCCTGCGGCGGTAAGGCGGTCTTGCGTCGCACGAGATCCTCCTCAGCAGCGGAGGGCAGCGGTGCGCGAGGATGAAGCAGCTGGTGGCGGCTGGAGAGGCCGCTCCGCCTCCCGCTCGCGCTTGTAGGAGCTGGGTGCGCCGCCCTGCGTCCTCGACGAGGACACGCTGCGTGGCACGTGGGGCTGCCGCGGCAGATCGCGCGGGCGGTCCGCCGCGTCTGCCCGGATCGTGATCACCTCCGTCCGTGCCATCTCCACACTCTCGGCGCGACGTCGTGCGGCGATGCCGATAATGTTGCCTTGGTCGTTGAACTGCGGCGGCGCTGCAGGAGCTGACAGCAGCGGGTCACTCTCGATCGCACGCTTCTGCTGCTCTACCTCGTCAATGATGTCTCGCAACTCAGCGGAGCTGCGTGGCTGCAGCGGCTTCTGGCGCGACTCCCTGCTTGGCACCTGCACCTGTGGCGGCAGGTCCAGCGAAATGCTGTCGTTCGCAGAGAGCCGCCCCCGCCGTGCGTTGCTACTCTCGTGCAGCTGCGCGCGTGCCGAGTTCCGCCCTGACGCGGAGGCGCGGCTGCTAACCTCCGGAAAGTCCGCCTCGCCGTGCTTCGCCACTGCGGCGTCGTAGTCCTCTGGGCTGCGCACGTTCTGGTCGCCGATGGTGATGCGTCCGCCGTCAGAGGTGCGGCCGTACGTCGGCCGCCCGGACCGTCTGCCGGTGGAGCGCGGGCTCGGATCGTCGACAGGAGAGTCAGGCAGCTGCGCATCCAACAGGCTCGGCCGCTGCGGCTCGTCCCACAGGAGCGTGTTCATGCGCGACGAGCGGCGCGGCGATGGGCTCTCACTAGGCCCACGGCACCGCAGCGAATGCGCCTGCAGCTTGGCGGTGGAGGTGAACTTCTTGGCGCACGTCACGCAGACGAAACTGACATCCTTGAACTTGCCGGAGTAGGCACACTTCATGCAGACGTCGTAGTCACACTTGTAGCAGCGGAAGGCCGGCGCGGCGGGGGTGATAGTGACAATGCCACAGTCGCAAACGTTGCAGTCGAAGCCGTTGTAGCCGTGCGGCATTGACGTCAGCTTTGTCATCACATGCCCGTTCATGCACTGGAAGTCACGCTCGATGTCTTCGACCATGTCGCGCGGGAGCGACACCACCGGCCGCAAACTCCACCGCGTCGACGTCTCACGACCGGGGTAATGCACGGCGTATTGGTCTGGGCTGGCGCGCACGATCGTGCCGTCTCCAACTTCATCAGCCAAGCTCACACTCCGGCGCAACGAGCGTGAGCCGCGCGCGGTGGTCGGCGTGCGCTCGGCAGCTTTCGACACCAGCGACACGCTTCCGCCACGCCCGCGCGTGCTGCGGCGAGTGAGGTGCTGGTTGCGGATCTTGCCTCGCTGAGCCTCTTCAGCGTCCAATAGCCTCATCCGCGCGTCTGTTTCTGCGCGGGACAGCGCGAGCAGGCCCCACAGCACGTTGAACGTCTCGTTGTACTCCAGCTCGATTTGCGACCGGCCGCGCCGCTCCGTCGCCTCAATGCGGGCGAGTCCTTCTCGCACGACCACCTCCGTTGTCCGCTTCGCACGCAGCTGCACGTTCTCACCGAGATTGTTTAGCGCCTGCGCGTTAGGTGGCGTCGGCTCCAGCAAGTTCAGCTTCTGCAGCAGTGACAGCGGGCACGAGAGCGGCCGCCGGTTCCACACCGAGTCCTCGAGCACCTCCATCAGGGTGGCACGCTTGGCGGGCTCGCGGTGCAGAATCCGCTCCACCAAGCGGCACAGCTGACCATCACCTTTCCAGTCTTGCGGCCAGCTCCACGACGCGCCAGCGACTGCATTAAACAGCGCAAGGGTCTTCTGCTCCTTGTCAAGGTGCCGGACACCCTTCCGCTCCATCGAGTCGAGGTACGGGTTCATGCGCGTCAGAAGCACATACAGAACCACACCGATGCTCCACGTGTCCACCTCCTTGCCGTAGCTCAGCGACGGCGCCTCGGAATTCTTTGTCATTCGCTTGTAGACCTCGCTTGCCATTTCTGGTGCCATGTACATGGCAGTACCGGCGACGGTCTTGCGCGGGTGTGCCTCTGAGATGCGGCTAGAAAGACCAAAATCTGTTATCTTCAGGTTGCCCTCGTTGTCGAACAAGAGGTTCTGCGGCTTCAGGTCGCGATGGATGCACCCTTTCGAGTGGATGTAGGAAATGGTGCTCACCAACGCCCACCCCACCCACAGCATCTCCGGAATTTCAAGGCTTCGGTACGCGATCACGTCGTGCAGCGACTTCCCAGCGCAACGCTCCATCACCACATACGCCCGGTTCTCGTCTCTTCCAGCGGCGTAGAACTTGACGATGTTGGGGTGTCGCGAAAAATGACTCATCAGCGTCACTTCCTCCTTCAGCCGCTTCCAGTCGTTCTCGCTCATTTGCTTGGACGACACCTTCAGCGCGAATGTCTCGCCACTATTTGACACCGCATCGTACACCTTGCCGAAACCACCTTTTCCTAGGAGCCCAGTGGTCACAAGTCTTAGATCCTCCTCCTCGAAGTAAATCGTCATGTGATCCGAAGAGTGCTCCTCATCGTCGGATTGGTCCACCTGGCACTTTTGGATGTGCGGCGTTTTTACCGTGCTCCCAAGACGAGCTATTGCCGGCGTCTGCGACATGTCTCGCGGCATCGAAATCACGCCGCCCCGTGGCGGTGTCTGCGATGAAGAGCTGTGCATCCTGGCTATCTATGATTCTGTGCACCTCAGTCAAGACCCTTCCCACGAGCTGCCCACGTGCAATTCTTTGTGCGTTTGTGAGTCTATGTGTTCCTCTAGGTTGAAGGGCAGTACTCTATCTTTTTGTGGGTCAGGTAGCCTGAAGGCAAGACTGGGAAAAGTAGGGCTGTGCCTATGTAGCCTCGGAGAGAAAGAAAAAAAAAACTCTTTACCGTTGGGGAAAGGTAAAATTAACTCTAGACTGCACCGTCGACACCGTTGCCCACACTGCGGGTTATTCAAGCTCTCAGCTGCAAGTGTAGCTGATTTCAATAAAGCACGAAAAAGGAATAGAAAGAGGTATGAGGCCGAACAAAAGCGAGGACGTAAATGAGAACAGTAGCAGACAAATAGAATTAGTTACCACGTGCACTTGCTTCAGAGAAGGTTTATATTTCTGTTTTAGTCACGCTTGTCAATAGTACAAAGGGCGTACATTTAAAAATCATTTTAGTTTTACTTTCTTTTCTTGTCACGCGCCAGGAGACACTATCCGCCTTCCAATGCAATTAGAAGCATGCTACGCAGCTTTCGCCATTTCTGGTTGAGTTAAATCCAAAGGGCATGCGTCGAAAGCAGAAAAGTGGCAAATCACATGCATTTGAGCTGCCTTTTCCTTCGTGAAGTCACGCTAAACCGAACTGTACGCCTTTCATAGTGGAATCACAAATTAAGGACACTTTTGAGTTATACGTTAACTTGTATGAACTTTAATTGCTTTTATTTTTTTTTGATGAAAGGAAAGTTGCTGTGCAAGACAAACTGGTTGCTTTCTCGACAGCTTTACAAACGTTAAATGTGAGATTGGTGGCAAAGCGAAAAGAATACTACGTTGCAAAAAAAAGCTTGCATGTCAGCTTGTGTGATTCGTGTGAAAAATAAAAACACGCTAAAAACTGGCAAAACAAAACAACCAAACAAACAAGCAAGCCAAATGAAGATGAAGAAAGCCCGAATCGCGGCTAGCCTTTTTATAAACCAATCCTTGTTTTTCTTTTTTCTTTGTTGGGGACTCAGCAGCTAAGAAAGGCCTTTTTTTTGTTCGAGACTTGCTGCTGTGTGCACCTTCGAAAAATATCTATATATTTTGAAGCACAAACACTAGCACAATTCCTTCGAAGTTTTCTTGTGCGCTTGTGGGGACAAATAAGCGCAGCCGCCAGACAAACCAAGTGCGCTTCCTACACGCTGTTGGGCTCCGGCTTCAAATCCACGGGCACCTCCGCCTTCTTCAGCGTAGGGATGCTAGAATCGGTAGAGGCGGCGACGGGCGTAGGTGTCGTCTTCACGGCGGTGTGGATGCACGCAATTCCGCCCGTGAGGTTCTCGTAGCGCACGTAGCCAAAGCCTGCATCGCGGATAAGCTGAGCAAACGTCTCCTGGTCGGGAAAAGCACGGATGCTATCTACCAGATAACGGTAGCTCTCCTCGTCAGCCAAGAAGCGGCCGGCCTGCGGCATAAAGCCGTACGACCACACGTCGTAGGGAATACTCAGCAGCGGGCAGTCCACCTTGCTGAACTCAAGCACGTTGAGGACACCACCAACTTTCAGCACACGAAACGCCTCACGCAGGGCCTTCGGGCGATCGCTAAAGTTGCGGATGCCAAAAGACACAGTGTAGCTATCAAACGCCGAGTCCTCAAACGGCAGCTCCTCACCGTTGGCACACACCCACTCGATGTCCATGTAGCCCTCACGCTCGGCACGCTTTTGGCCCTCCTTTAGCATATTCGCATTAATGTCGCAAACAACCACCTGCGTCTGACTCACCGTCTTTGGCACCAGACCGAAGGACTGTTCGCGTGCGCGGATCAGGTCGGTGATCTTGAAAGCAATGTCGCCGGTGCCGCCTGCCACGTCGAGAAACTTGCCGCCTGGAAGCGGGCGGACGCAGTCCTCAACAAAATGCTTCTTCCAAATCCGGTGAACGCCGAGAGAGAGCACGTCGTTCATCATGTCGTACTTGGACGCCACGGAATCGAATACGTTCTTCACGTAGGCGTCCCCGAGGCCCATGTTGCGGCAAACACGGCTGTAGCGCAGCATCTTCTCTTCGTTCTTGGTATTCTATTATTTTCTGCAAAGGAAAAATCTGACAATGTGAATTATCAGTCGAGTGGGTATCCGTCCTTTGGGCAAAAAGTTGCAATAATAACGCTTTCTTGCAGGAAGTATGAAGTGAGGACAAAAGACACGAGTAATATGGAAAAGAAAAATCAGATGAAGGATTGACGCAAAGCAGACGGAGAACAGATAGGAGACAGAGAGATGAGCGTCAACACATACCATTGTGTGCAAAAGTGGTTGGGAAGCTCTGGCGGGCATACAATGTGGATTTAGAGACTCACACAAGTATCTTCGCGAGCAAGAACGCACAGATTGACATAGGTTTCATTCAACGGGCAGAGTACGATCTAGAAAAGTGTGCCGCCGCGTGCATGTGGAACAAAAGGTAGCACTAATTTTTTTTTTGGGAAAGGAACAAACACTTTGTTTGAAGATCTAGCAAAGATACATATTTATCTTTATCATTTCGTCAACAACTTGTCGTTTGCTGTTTGTGATATTAAAAAAATTATTCTAATTCCGTTTTAGTTGTGAGCTGCTCAGGTAGCTTTCCCGTTCTATATGTCCGAATCTATAATCAAATGTATGTCTCCGTCGTCACCGCCCACAGCAACAACATCATGTCGGTTTGCCATCGCCACGCTGCTGATCTGCGGCGACCACTCGTCAAACGCAAAGGACTGTACAAGCTGTGGATTGCGCATTCTCGCAGTCGAATCGCAAAAAGAAGGCATCTCACCGTTCATCACAGCTTCTTGTTGAAGCAGAAGAGAGCGCGCGCTTCTAAAATCTCTTCCTACCGAATCAACCTGAGAGTTTACCTCCTTGCGTTGCGCAACGCTCAGCTTCGTAGGTGAGCCAGCACACGTTTTGCTTGTAAAGCTACTGTCGTTTACTTCGTAAAACAGGATAGTGTTGGATGCCACGTGTGGGTAGACTAAAACACTGTTTTGAGCTGTATACGACAGCTTCGGTGGGGCAAGATTTGCTGAACTCCGCGATCTGCGAGTGTCGTTTGTTTTAACCTGACTGATTGTCTCGAAAGAAGTCGCACCGATGGCGAGACAGAGCAGCTCTCCTGCGTCTGTGTTGAGCCAGAGCGTTGGCGCACCACATCGGCTGGAATGCAACGTACAGGCAACCTTTATCTTTTCGACAGCGCCTCCAACGCACGATGAGGCTGCCGGCTGGCTGCACATGCGCAAGTCCCACAGCTCGACCAGTCCGCTTTTCGTCCCACTGACGAGCTGCAGGCTACCGCCGTGCGTGACAACGTCAATTGCGGAATTACAGCGCTGTTTTTGCGTCCGTCCTGTAGGAGAGCCGTAAGTGTTGATGATATCCGACGACAGAGGCGCACGTGTGCACACGCTAGGCTTCCTTGTTCTGGTGTCGATGTACGCGCAGGATCCGTTAGACAGTGCGGCTATGGCTAGCGTGTTCGAGAGAGACTAACAACAGCAGTGGCACTCGGCGAGGTGGAGCATACACCTTGCGCATCCCGCTCGAAAATAGAGCTCAAATTAAAACTACAGAGCGGCTCGCCGGTTGCTTCGTCGAGGTCCTCTAGGTCAAACACGTCCACGTGCGGTGAGCCGCTGTAAGTGCACATTGTGTTCAGGGTATTACCGAGAAATTGTGTGGTTGTCAAGCCGAAGCTAATTCTGTTTTCAGCGCTCAGGCGGGTCTGCACAGTTGACGACTTCAAGTTCAGCAGAGGCTCTAGATTGCCTCTTTGCTCCTCATTTCGATCGAGAACAGAGGAGGCACCAAAAAGCTGAAAGCGCGATCTGCGCGTTGCAATGAAGAACTCGTCCTTTGGATCCCACACGATTTCAGTGATGCAGTTCTTGAAGGTGTCGACGGACGAAATGAGCGATTCCCCATCCTCATTGCTCCGGTTAAGATGCATAGAAGAGCTCACCTGAAACACTTGTGGTGGTGCATTCGCATGGAAACGGGCTGGCAGAGGAAAATGGACAGCGCAGTGCAAACGGTTGTGGTGACGACTAAATAGCCGGGCGTCTATGAGTCGCAGGTGGGCGGCAGCTCTTCGAGAAAAACAAGAGCGCAGAGGGTAGGTGTCGGTGTGGTCGGTGTCTCGGCTCCGCTTTTTCGGTGCGTTTAAAAGACAGTCCGCTGCTGCAAGCGAGAGTGTTTCTGGGACGTTGTCCCGCTCCAAAAAGTCCGTTATTGATGTTTGCATAGTACCTCTTTTTTTTGTGCGGCTCGAGGCTAAAGAATGAGAGAGAGAAAAAAAGGGAAAATTGTTACGAGAGAGGGAAAGGTAGGCGAAGCAAAAGCGACGAGAAGTGATGCAATTATTAAGTTTCGTTTTTTTAGTGCGTCAAAGAAGCGAAGTGCGCTTCGGCATCGCCTTTTTTCGGAAACCTCACGGTTAATATGATGCTTTTATTTATTATTTTAAGCCAGGATGGCGGCAAAACCAACAAATACCGTATCGCATGTACTAAATCGAAGCATGCTAAGAAGCGAGAAGTGCTTTTTTTTTTCAATTCAGAGGCTGGCCCGTGACGTTCTCTATAACTGCTGAAATTTTTTTTTTTTTGGGGGGGGGGGGTATATTTTCTTTACTTTTTTCCCAAGCCTGGCTGCTTTCTTTCTTTGGTTCTGCTACTTATTCTGCGTGGGGGCTGTGCTCCGTCGCAGAAGGGTTTGGGCAAAAAAAGAGTGCCCGAGCCCATAGTGGCCAGAGCAGAGCAAATGGAAGGCCAAAGAGAAGAAAGAAGGGACGGATAGGACGAGAAGACGATGGACTTTGCTGCGTGACTGGGCGTCGTTTTTGCAATCGGAAAATGACATCGCGACGCTTACGTGGTGGGCGGGTGTTTGCGCAGAGAGAATCGCTTTTGTCTTCTGCTTTTCGTCGGCGTTTAAAGGGCAGAGTGAAGGATCTGGTCGGGAGCAGCAGGTGCTGAATCGATGCGAAGATATTGAGGGACACAGGTGAAAAAAAAAATAGAGCATGAAGCAGAAAGAATTGGCCAGCCGCTCGCCTGCGCGAACGCAGCTTGCCGTCGCAGCTGCGGGGCGGAGTTCCCCATAAAGGAAAAAAGTGCGGCGGCAACAACAGCGATGGCAAAAAGCAACAACAATAAAAAAAAAGAAAATTCTAAGTTGTGGTTGTACAGCTGGGAAAAGCAAAGTGTTAAGGGTCAAAAATAACTAGCTTTTCAAATGCAAAGGTGAATCAGGCCGAGCCGAGCGGCTTGACTTGATGGTGCCGCCGCGTGTCTGGTTCCCAAGTGAGCTTCTTAAAACTCGTTGTAGGGCACGCCACCAAAGGAGGCTCCGGAGTTCGACGCGTACGCGAGAGATGGCGAGAACCGCTTGATGCGATTTGCGTGTTGCTGCCGCAGCAGCTCCTCTTGCAACATCGAAGAAGGGCGTGAGAGCGGTGTGACGTTCTCCATTGAGGCCTGGCTCACGCTTGACCGGAAGGCGACGGGCTGGCGCCACTGCGGCTCCGGCTCGCGGGGAATCGAAATGACGAGGTCGCGCGGCGACGCCTGCTGCGACTGGTTGCCGGCCTGCGCTTGACTGCCGATCTGCGACCGCGGCATCTCAAAAGACACGCGGTCGGCCGCAACGCTCGTGCTCGGGGTGCGCGGCTGGCTGGACAGCGGGCTGGCGCGTTGGAGGTAGCTCTCCATCGCCGTGGCGTCGTCGTCGGCGTTGCGGAAGTTCGCGATTTGGATCGGCGCCGACCGCCGCTCTGGCGACGCGGCCGAGCCACCGGGAAGGAAAGGACGACAGAAAGGACGGGAGGTGGCGACTGCCGCTCGGCACCGGCATGTTCATGATAAGCGGCGACGCCATCTGCGCCGTGGGCGGGCTCGCTTCCGGCTGCGTCAGCGCCGTCGCCAGACGCGGCCGCCCGTCAAGGAGGTTGACGCCGGTCTTCTCGGACAGGATCATGCGCTCCATCTCACGCTGCACCGCGTAGTAGAGAAAGAGGTACTGGTCCTTGCGGCGCACCATCCCACTGCGGCACGCCTTCATGAAGCGGACGATGCGCGGGATGCTGATGTTCGACTGGCCTAGCTGAAATTGTGCGAGGGCGATGTGCATGCCAATGAAGACGCCAGTGCGACCCACCCCACCGGAGCAGTGCACGACGATCGGTGCCTGCGTGCTGCGCGGCGACTTGGCGATGGCCTGGATGATCTCCATCAGCGACGCGCTGCTCTGCGGCACGCCTTGATCGGGCCACGCCACGTACTGCATTTGGTACACCTCCTTCTCGTCTCCGCGGACGCTGCGCAGCAGGATGCGGCGGTGCACCGACTCCTGTCGCACGTTCTCCGCCACCACGGTGACCGAGACGAGCCCCATGTCGTACGTCTCCCCTCGCGGTGGCCAGTAGGTCTCACTCTTGCCCTTGCCGTTTTCCTTCACCGCGCACAGCATGACGATAAAGGCGCAGTCGTTCTCGTACACCATGCGCCAGAAGTCAAGCACGGTGTTCTTCATCGGCGCCTGGGTGGCGATGTAGACGAAGGGCACGTGGAACTTGTCGCGGACGTCGATGTAGTTGGCGTTGATGTACGTGCCGTCACCAGACGCGCTCGTCTCACGCAGACGCACGATGGTGCCCTCGTTCGGCTTCACGTCGGCGAAGCGGTTCTTCGCCATGCTGGAACCGAGAGAGGCGGTGAAGAACTCGTCGAGGTTGCTGCGGACGTCTTCGTCAACACGGCGCAGCTTTGCGAGCTCGCGGTCGAAGCCATCCTCGACGGCAGGGTACGCGCGCTCGCTGAGCTGACGAAGGTGCGCGTCAAAGCGCTGCTTTTCTTTAAGCTGCCCCTTCGCTCATCGCACTTAATGTTTTTTGTTGTTGTTTGCTGTGTAGAAAAAGAGTAGCGTCTTACGCAGACACCGCATCAACGGGCAACGGACACTTCGGACGCAACTGCTGCAGCTGCTGCTCCAGTTTAAAAATTGCTTATGGGGAATACTTTAATGAAAGGGGAAGAGGCAAAAAGAAAGGTGGGCTGTGTGTCGGTGTTTGCGTGGCGGTAGCGATGAATACTTGTGGAAAGTAGTGGAACGAATGATGAAAGAAGGCAGGCGCGTAAAGCAGTTAGGCGACCAACACACTCACACACACACTGAAAAAAAAGGAATATTTTTAGAACTCGGAATAGAACTCGAAATCGATATACAAAAGAAGTCAGCTGTGGGAAAAAGAATAATTGTATTTGTTTGCCTTCCACTCAAACTGTGATGAAGTCGTCGCGAGAGGGCAGCTACTGATGGCTGTTACTTATGGTCAACGTCAGAATGCGTGCCCTGTCGTAAGACCGTAATTGGTGCGTTTGTGTGCGTGTGAC
Organism: Crithidia sp. LVH-60A; assembly: GCA_030078075.1. Classification (NCBI taxonomy): domain Eukaryota; phylum Euglenozoa; class Kinetoplastea; order Trypanosomatida; family Trypanosomatidae; genus Crithidia; species Crithidia sp. LVH-60A. The sequence goes on from CP119668.1 coordinate 1,640,618, forward strand.
TGCGAGAGCGGGAAAAGGGAGGAATAGCGGAGACTGTACGGTGGCTGTTTGACCTAGGTGCAAGTAAAGAGCGCGCTCCTCCGACTCACGTTACCTCTTTCCGTGTGTGCGTTATTTGTCGAGACGAAATGGATGAGAACTGGAGGAGATTGTAGCTTGAGAGAGCGGAGGGAAACACACAAAGTGCTGTTGCTGCAACGCTGCGCAGCGCGAGAAAAGTAAAATAGAGATAATTCAAGAGAGCGAGGTGCATTTAGCGGTGCTCACGTAGCGACGTAGCAGTGCAGCGTCAATTCGTCGTTTTTTTTTTTTTTTTTTTAAAAAAAATTTTTTAAAAAAGGGAAAAAACCCCCCCTTCAAAAAAAAAAAAAAAAAAAAAAAAAAAAAAAAAAAAAAAAAAAAAAAAAAAAAAAAAAAAAAAAAAAAAAAAAAAAAAAAAAAAAAAAAAAAAAAAAAAAAAAAAAAAAAAAAAAAAAAAAAAAAAAAAAAAAAAAAAAAAAAAGGGGGGGGGGGGGGGGGGGCGGCCCGGAAAAAAAAAAAAAAAGAAAAAAAAAAAAAAAAAAAAAAAAAAAAAAAAAAAAAAAAAAAAAAAAAAAAAAAAAAAAAATTTTTTTTTTTTTTTTTTTTTTATTAAAAAAAAAAAAAAAAAAAAAAAAAAAAGAAAAAAAAAAAAAAAAAAAAAAAAAAAAAAAAAAAAAAAAAAAAAAAAAAAAAAAAAAAAAAAAAAAAAAAAAAAAAAAAAAAAAAAAAAAAAAAAAAAAAAAAAAAAAAAAAAAAAAAAAAAAAAAAAAAAAAAAAAAAAAAAAAAAAAAAAAACAAAAAAAAAAAAAAAAAAAAAAAAAAAGGAAAACGGAGAGCCATGTAGCAGGTGTTGATGAAAACGAAGAGAACTAGAGGAGAACAATACACTCTTGAAAGCGAATATGCAACCTACACAAAAATGCTTGATGAGTAGAAGACCGTCTTTCTCCACCTTCGTTGGTTGTGCATGTGTGTGTAGGAAAGAAAGGCCACGTTGAGCTTGCAATTGCTCAGTCGTGTTGAATGGCCTCGTACGCATTCGTTTCCTCATGTTTTCTTCGTCATGCACAGACATAAGGCAGCCGGTCCTTGGACGGCTGAGCGACTAGTACAAAAGAGACGAGGAGCAAAAAAAGAGAAAAAATGCGTGCTCCTCATCCCACAAGCTTGCTAAATGGTACGAGACATGCCGCCGTTGCCTGCCTGAGTTTGGGGTGGCGTTTATGTGCGATGAGGCGCTCGTCACGGACCATTGCGCGTGAAAGGGAAAAAGGCACAAAAAACGAACAAGAAGGAAGAGGAATCGACAAGCAAGGTGCAGTCGGACTACGGTCAAATCGCGACCGGACAGGCCCGTGCGAGACGTGAAGGCTGTCGTCATCTCAGGACGCCGACGCCCTGGGAAACACAAGCCGGTCCGTCTACGTCTGAGGACCCCTCTCCTTTTTTCTGCTTCTAAATCGCCAACAACAACGGAAAAACATGCGAAGCTGCAATGACGTGAGGAGCAAGGGCAACAAGAGCAAGTACACGGAGCGTACATAAGTGAACTAAGAGGTAAGGATTGGCGAAGAAACAACGACATTTTAAAAGCAAATTTTGCATCGACACTTGCACACAGCCACACACACCACAAAAGAGAGGAAAAAAAAGAGCTGGAGGGGAACGTCACTTGGGTTGGTGTTGCTCAAAAGCCCTCTTCGTTGGGCATTTGACGGCGGTGACCAATCTGAAAGATTCTGCGGGAGAGAAAGCTCACGCTACAGTCGATTGAGTAGCCGAGAAACAGCCACGAGCTCCACCCTCTTCCAAGGAGCAAAAAAAAAGGAAAGAAAAAAAGTCAAGCAACGCTGCGGAAAGCGACAAGGAGGAACATAGCAGAAAGAGCACAGCATCTCCCTTTGCTTGTTGGGGAGAATTCAAAGCACGAGGACAGCGGCGACAACAGCAACAGTCGTCGATGCCCTTGAGCATCTGGTTGAATTGTCATTGCGTCGATCTCGTGAACCTCCCCACCTCCTGCCTCCCTTCACAGCTTTGTGTGCATCCACCTTTTTCCTTTTTTCTACTTGCCTGATGATCTGGGGCCATTTTTTGTCTCCTTTCTCGCGGCTCGCGCAAGGCTCACAAAGTTCTCCTGCACCGATATTCTACTGCTTCTTCTCTGCGCTTTCCGCCTCCTCCTGCGACGACTTGGGCTCGGCCTCGAGCTGCGGCTTGTTCGCCGCGGCCCCCAGCGGCAGCAGCGGCGCATCGCCTTCGCCGTCCTTGCGGGGCAGGTAGCCCTTCGCCGCCCCCGCCTCCACCATCGCCGAGGTGAAGGTGCTTTCCGTCTTGAGGGACTGCAGCATCTCCTGCGCCTTCTTGCGGCCGCGCTCCTTCGACACCTCCTCGACAGCCAGCATCGAGTACATGCGGTCCTCGCTGAGGTCGCCGATGTAGGTGATGTCGCGGCCAAAGAGCTGGCTGCCTGCCCAGTTCACAATCACGTAGAGCTTGCTGCGGATGGAGCCGAGGATGGTGAGGTAGGCGCTCTTCCACACCCACAGCGCGAGGTAGCCGTTCACGTCGAACTTGAACTTCTCGCCGAGGGAGACGATGGCCGACGTGTTGCCGATGGAGGCCATGGTGCCGAGGCTGCGGTACTTGAACTCCTTCGTCACGGGCTGGCCGCGCAGGATGTTGTTCAGCGCCTTGCCGACGTAGCGGCCCTGGCGCGAGGCGACGGCGGCGAGGGTAGGGAGCGGCTGGTCCTGGAAAGGTCGCACAGTCGCCGGCAGCGAAGACGTTCGGGATCGGCTTGCCGTCGCGCAGCACACGCAGGTACTTGTCGATCGACACACGCCCACGGCTCGTCTTGTCACACGCGAGGCTCTTCGTGATTGGACCCGGGCCGACTCCGGTGCTCCACACCACGAGGCCAGTCGGCAGCACCTCGCCGGACTTGGTGAAGACCTCGTTGTCCGTCACACCGACCACCGCCGACTTCTTCAGCTCCACGCCGAGCTGCTTCAGCCGCTTCTGCCCGTACTGGCGCAGCGCCTCGTCGAAGGTGCCGAGCACGTCGCCAGCCTCGAGCACCGACACCTTGCAGTAGGGCAGCAGAGACTGGTTCACCTTCTTGATGTCCTCGCGGAAGAAGTCGGCGAGGTTGGCCGCGAACTCGACACCGGTGGGGCCGCCGCCCACGACGACGGTGTGCAACAGGCGCCGCGCCTCGGCCTCGCTGGTGGTAGGGAGGTCGGCGGCCATGATGTTCTGCACGAGACGCTTGCGGATGCCACGCGCCTCGTTCACCTCGCGCAGGAAGAAGGCCTTTTCTTCGACGCCGGGGATGTTGAAGGTGTTCGGCCGCGCACCCTGCGCCATGATGAGGTAGTCGTACTGCACATCGAAGGTGTTCACCGGGACATTCTCCGAGCCGCCGACGACGCCGACACCGACGCAGTGCACCACCTTCCGGTCGAAGTCGACGCCGTAGATGACGCTGCGGAAGAAGCGGTGCGGCAGCTTGGCGAGGGCCGGCTGGATGTTCGTGATGGGCTCGCACACAGAGCGGAACTCTAGCGTACCGGTGGTGGTCTGCGGGAGCAGCGGGGTGAACACCATGTGGTTGCGGGTGGAGATGACCTGGATGTTGCACAGGTTCGGGTCGAGGTGGTGGGCGGCGTAGCAGCCGGCCCACCCGGTGCCAAGAACCACGACATTCGGCTTCGTCAGCCGCAGCACGGATTTGCGCAACATGATAGAGAAAGAGAGAGACGAACGGCGGCTGCAACGGCGCAAAGAAATACACACTCACAATGCAGCTTGCAAGGACGAGAGTCTCGGGCACCAACGTCTAGAGAAGCAACGAGAACCCAGAAAAAGTACAAAAAAAAAAAGTTAGTGCCTGGTCTTTATGGACAGTGTAAAGAGAATTTAAGCGAGAGAAGCGATGCTTTTTTTTTTTACCTTTTTACCTTTACTCTTTTTAGCCGACAAAATATGCTTTGGTAATATTGATTTGAGCAACGGCGAGGAATAGTAGATATGTGACGAGATTGGTGTCAAACCAAGGAGAGAAAGAAAAGAAAGAAAAAAGAAAGATGTTTTCGGATGCACAGAGAGAGAGAGAGAGATCGGGGGAGAAGACGCCGAAGAAAACGATGTGGGTGTATAAAGTGGGGCGTTAAAGCGTAAAACACACACACTCACGAAAGGGTCACTATCTCTCTCTACTGATCAGTTTAACAGGAATCGAAGGAGAAAATTAAAGAAAAAGAAAAAAACGGAAGAGTGCTGGCGAATGAAAGGCCGAGGTGAAGGTCGCTTTGTTCGCAGAATGCTGTTGTGAATCTTGTGTTTTACTGTGTCGGAGAAACAGCGATTGTGGGAGTGTTAACAAAGGAGTGTGTTCCAGTGCGTCAGGGAATCCAGCCGATGCATACCGGCAAAAAAGAGAGGGCGATGAGGAGGCGAAAGTAGGGGAGGACGTCAACAGCACAAGCGCGCACCCTTCTCCACCTTAAACGCGCAAGCGAAGAAGCCTCTTGCATTATTGACAAATTTTGTATTCAAGTGAGCGTTCGGTCTCGACTAACCAAAAAATCGATGCACAGCGAGTATCACGTCTCGCCAAGGAGGCGATTAAGCACGGCCAACCAGCTACATGCTGGCTTCTACGCGTTCTGGGCAGCGCAGCAAGCGTCGCGCGCAGGCAGTGAGTGTAAGACTTGATTTTGAAAAGTTCAGCAAAGGGGTTTTGTGGGTGTTCAAGTCGACTTGAAACGAGGAGAAAACACGAGAGAGAGGAAAAGACAAAGAGAGGGAGACACCATGCATGTGCCCAGCGACACAACTTACCGTCATTGCCTCATTCTTTTGAGGAAATCAAAAAAAAAAAAACGACTGAAAAAGCACCGATGCCTCTTGCAGCGGTCCCTCTGCTGCCGGCACGCACATCAACAGGAGGAGCGTTTCCCCTCTGCCCCGCTCCGAACATCACTCATACGGAAGAGAGAAGGAAAGGGTGAAGCACATTCAGTCGTTGACACAAAATTAAAACTCTTGAACACGCCAATGTTCACACCCACACATCCACCCACACGCCCACAACAAGAGCATACCAAGAGAAGAAGGACAGGAGGACAAGGCGGCGGACGCCACAGCTGCAGGCAGCACACATAGAAAGTGTGCGCGTGCGTCTGCGCTTCTCTTTTTCAATTTCTCTCTCCAAAGGGTTTATGAAAAAGCCACACAAACGAAAAGAAGAAGAAACGGCACTTCCGTCGCCTCTTATTGCGGCACACTTAAACGTATCGTAATCCACAAAATAAAGAAAGAGAGAGCAAACCTGCACCAGCGTCGTTTGCGCTCCAAGAAAACAACAACTGAAAAGGAAAGGGTGAGTAGCGCGAAAAAAACAAAACTCACTTTTCGTCGCCCTCTGAGGCCAAACGCGGCGAGGAGCAACAGAGACGACGAGCAAACTTACATTAATAGCACCGGTTAGAGAGGAACATCAGGGGGGCAAACGTCCTGTGGAGATCAACTTCCCCACCACTCCCAAAACACCTGCGAAAGGGACAAAAATAGATCGTAACATGGAGAGAACAGCACTTCAGAGCACCGCACCGCATTACAAAAAACGAGTCGACTTTAGGTAGGCGGAGGCGAGTAAGACATTTTCTTTGATTGCTTCGACAGCTTAGAAAAAAAAAGATGAAAAAGGGGCGTTTAGAGTGTTTTAAAAGGTGCGGCTCTGCGTTTGGTGTTCTTCCGCTCTCGCCGTGCTCTACTCGGACGGGTGTGCCCAGTCGTCGTCCTCGACGAGCAGCTCCACCGGCTGCAGGTCCTCCTCGCGCTTGCTCATGAACGTCTCGACCTGCCCCACCGTCTCGAGGCTCTCCTCCGAGTGCATGCGGTAAATCGCATCGGCAAGCAGCTTGGCGATGGAGATGACCTTTATCTTGTGGCACTTCTGCTGCGACTCGACCTGGGGAATGCTATCTGTCACCACCACCTCCACTAAGGCACCGCACGCAGTAATCCGCTCGCACGCCGGGTCGGTGAAGATGCCGTGCGTCGCGTACGCGTGCACCTCCTTCGCGCCGTACTCCTTCAGCACCTCCGCCGCCTTGCAGAGCGTGCCGGCCGTGTCGATCATGTCGTCCACGATGATGCACACGCAGCCCTCCACCTCGCCGACAAGCTGCATCGAGTCCACTTGGTTCGCCACGACGCGGCGCTTCAGAATCGTGACGATGCGGCTGGCACCGATGCGGTCACCCATGCGGCGTGCACGGTTCACTGCGCCTGCGTCCGGCGCAACGACGACGACGTTGTTCGGGTCGAAGTTCTTCGACTTGACGTACGCCGCAAACTCGGAGCTTGGGCTGAGGTCGACAACGGGGCAGCCGTGGAAGAAGCCCTGAATCTGGCCGCAGTGGAGGTCCATTGTCACAACGCCGTCGACGCCCATCTCCGTCACCATGCGGGCCACCGCCGACGCGCTGATCGGGACGCGGCCCGTGTGCTTGCGGTCCTGCCGCGCGTAGCCGTAGTGCGGAATGACGGCGATGACACGGTGGGCGGAGGAGAGGCGGAGGGTGTGAATGATGAGGAGCAGCTCCATCACCGCCTGGTTCACGTTGGTGCCGTCGCTGTTGCCGCAGGTGGGCTGAATAATGAAGATGTCGTCGCCGCGGATCGACTCAAGAATCTTCACATTGATCTCGCCGTTGGCAAAGGAGCCGACGCGGCTGGTGGTGACAGGGATGCTGAGGAAGCGGCACACATCTTGGGCCAGCTTGGGATTTGCGTTGCCGTGCACCACACGCAGGGAGCCGTTCCGGTTCGGACGAGATTCCATCAATTGTGAAAGAATGCGTGTCTGAAGGTGTCGGGATGCGGAGCGTTGTGAGTGCTGCAAATGCAAGGAAACAGAAGTATGGAAAAAGCGCTGCCAAACAGCGATTGAAAAGGAGCATGTCGTGGAGTGTAGAATCGGAAAGAGAGAGAGAGAGAGGCCACCGGTAGGCCAAGCACTTCTGTTCTACCACAGTAACATCAACCCGCTACGCGAGATAAATTGCAAACAACGCCTGATGGCAACTTGATCGACAGCACTTAAAATTCTTCCCGCTTTTGCGCTTCTTGCTGTTTTGTTTTTCCCCCTTGGTGTTTCGTGTTTTGGCGGTCCGCAAAATAGTAAAAATAATGCCGCGCATGATCACTTTAGACTTTGCAGTCTCGCGTCGAAAAAAAAGAAAGGAAGAGAAAGCGCAAATCTAAGAGAACAAGAGCGGTGTGGCTCGAGCACATAAAACGGTGAGTCTTCGACAGCCTCTTGCCCCACCTCGCTGAAAGACGTGTAGAGGAAGCGAGCGGCAACACAGTGGAACGTCATGAAAACAAAAGAAAAGTAATCCAAAGGTTCATTTTGAAAATGGCAAGTCGATAAAAATGCTGAAAAGGGAAAGTGAGAAGAAAAGAGGTTTCCCTGTAGTGGAAGAGAATTGTGTGAAAAATGGCGAATGCAAAGAGAGAGGAACAGCAACACAATGAACAATGGGCAAAGGATGGCACGCACGTACGGGAGGCTCTCGAGGACGGCGTTAGATCAAGAAGCTCACGGCTTCTCGGCGGACTGCAGCGAGGTGGCGAAGATGGAGTTGAGCAGCCGCTGCTGGTACAGGGCAGGCGTGCAGCTTGCGACGTCCTGCGCAGACCCGCCACCTTCTTCCGAAGCGTCCGCCGCGGCGCTGACGTGTGTGGCAGCCACCGTAGCGGCAACCGACGGGAGACTCTCCTGCAACGTCCGCTGGAACGAGTGCTCCATCTCCCGCACCTGCTCCGGTTGGAGAGTCTGGAAGACAACACGCCGGTCGATGCGGCCGGGCCGCAACAGCGTCTCCGCAAATGGAATCTTCGACGTGTCGTTCGTGGTGATGAGCAGCAGCCTGCCCTCGCTGCTTGAGACGCCGTCCAGCGCGTTCAGCAGCGCACTCAGCGAGAGCGCCGAGCGAGGCCCGCCACCGATGTCCGTAGAGTAGGTAGAGGCCCCACTGGCCGCAGCGCCAGCGGAAGAATGACCCTTCGCCACCTGCCCCCTGCGGCGTCTCGGCTGACCCGACGGTGTGCTTCGCCTTCAGCGCGTTCTCGAAGTCCTCGATGAGAAGGATAGACCGCGGCGGCAGGCCGCTGACGAGGGAGAGCAGCGCATCGTCGTCCATGTTGTCGCTGCGGAGGGAAAGGATGTGCAGCGGCAGCCCCAGCTCCCCGGCGAGGGCCATCACGAAGCTCGACTTGCCGGTTCCGGGTGGGCCCTCCAGCAGGTACCCGCGCCGCCATGGAATACCCAAGGCCGCGTAGGTGCTCTTCATGCCCAGGAAGAGGCGGGCCTCCTCCACGATAGCCTTTGTCTCGGCGGGGAGGTACAGCGTGCTGAGGGGGCGGCGCAGGCGCTCCGACAGCAGCCGCCACCGCGCACTGTAGCCCTCGCTCAGGTAGATGTGCACCGTGTTGCGCACATGCGCACTCCACGACTCCCGCACGTGGCTCATAAACTGCTGCACGACGGCGCGGCGCCGCGTGAGGAAGGTGAGGGTGAGCTTGTCGTTCTCGCGGTCGACGCGGTTGGCGGCGGCGGCCTTCTGCTTCGACGGGTCCTCGCTGCGCGTGATGTAGACCCACGTCGAGCCAAAGCAGAAGAGGTGGCTGCCATAGCCAGGGACGAGCATCACACGCGGATCGGCATCGGCAGCGCTGCCGGACTCATCAGCGGCCCCTTCCGGCCCCCAAATTGTCTTCTGCTCGTCCTGCACCGTCACGGGCTTCAAACTCAAATTCCGGATGCGCTGCCCGTGCGGCTGGCGGCCCATCCAATCCACAATCATCGCAAACTCCTGCGCAGAGGAGCGCACCTCGAGCGTCGTCGCCACGCTGTTCTTGAGAGCAGTCCAGAGGGCGGACTTCTGCGACGTGAAGAGGTCCCACAGAGCACTGAGGGCGAAGATAGCGAGGGCCAGCACGACCGCCTGTGTGCTGAAGAGCGAGCTGGCAGCCGCTGCACCACCGGACTTGTCGGAACTCCCCACACCTGAGCGTGAAGAGCCGCTGCCACCATCAGAAGCACCGGTTTCCTGTTGCCGGCTGGCGTGCAGCTGACGGCGCTGTCGTGAGCGGCGCGCTGCTCTTCCCGTTTTCTTCCAAAGTCTCTGAGGATGGTGGAGTCGTGGCGACACCGCTGCTGTTATTGCTGCCAGTGCCGGTGCGGCCGTAGAGCAGTGCCATGAGCCCAGCAGGAGAGGTGAAGAGGTCGGCGGGGTCCGGCATGCTGAAGTGTCGTGTCGACGTCACAAGAACGTTGTGCGGCGCGTGACGGTTGAGTGAATACGTGAGAGGAGAGGACAGCGCCGCACCGCGAAGCGTCCGCGTCGACGCGGCAGCGGAAAGAACTGCCGCACATCGAGAGACAGACGCCGCACGCTGTACTTGCATTGGGCCGCCAGGGAAAAGTCAAAAGAGAAGAAAAAACAGTCTGCGCCGGAAGATCCGTCGCGGCAGTCCGTTGCAGAGTCAGAAAACGAGAGAGAGAGAGAGTGGAAGAGTGACGTGTGGGATGGAGAGTCGAGCAGTTGCAGAACAGTACAGCTGTTGCTAGTCCCAATAGCGCTCCTTCCTACTAGCAGACAGGTGCTCACCGGACGCCGCCCTCATCCTCCATGCATACTTTCCTTTTAACATTAACTTTCAGCGTGACGCCGTAAAAAACGGCGGCGCTTTATGCGGGCGAGCTCAAAGTTGTAAACATGATGAGAAGATGCAGAAAGCACAAAAGTGAAGAACGGGAGTTTTGCACGAGTATTCGGGCAGAGGAAAAAAAAGAAAGTCTCCCTCTTCTACACCTCTACGATCTCGAAGCCGTCCTCAAGCCGTGCGTACATGGCGTCCTCCGGCGCATCCGCAGCCCGCGCTTCCACCCGCCCCACAATCCACGAAGGGCAGCCGCCATCCGCCTCCTCCAGCTCTTTCTGGAACGCTTCTGCGGCCTCGCGACTCGCCAACGCGACGAGCAGCCCACCGCTCGTCTCGGCCGAGTAGCCCTCGAAGAGGCGGTACTTGTCCTGCATGAGCCGTGACGCCGCGACGGCTGTCTTGAACATTGGCAAGCGATCCAGCACGAGACACAGCGACTGCGGTGCACTGCCAACCGCCTGAGCAGCTCCGAAGTTGTTGGCGTGGCCGAGAATGCCAAAGCCCGTAACGTCGGTGGCACCGTGCGCGCCGTGCTTCAGCATGAGCCGCGCACCTTCCCGGTTTAGGCGGCGCATGCTGTCAGTGGCCTTGTTGTACAGCTCCTCGATTTCGTCGCGGGAGATGTGCCCCTCGATGACGTCCTCGTAGAGGGGCGAGGGCCGCATGAGCCACTGCTTGAGGTTCATCGCGATTTGGCACCCAAGCGGCTTCGTCAGCACCAGCACATCCCCCGCACGCAGCAGCCCAGCCGGACGCACCATCTCAGCCTCCGAGACGACCGCCATCGCGACACCGCCGATGAGCGGCCACGGGTTCATGACGGTCTGGCCGCCAGTCACCGAGGTTGCGGCGAGACGCGCGCGCTCGGCAAAGCCCTTCATAATCTCCCGCGTCGTGACGAGGCGCTCGTCTTCGTCCATGTCGGTGCTGGCGGCGAGCAGCATGAGCATCGTGTCGCAGTGGGCGATGCCCATGCTGTAGAGGTCCGACAGCACGTTTGCCGCGCCAATCTGACCCTGCAGAAACGGGTCGGCCACGCTGGGGAAGAAGAAGTCGGTGGTGGAGACGAGAAAGAGGGCCTCGCCCTTGCTGTTGGTGTGGTGCAGCGGGACGATACTGCAGTCCATGCCGACGTCCTTCTGACCCGGGTGATGTGGCGACGGCCTGCAGCAGCGCCAGCAGCTTCGGCTGCGGCAACTTGCAGCTGCAGCCTTTCAGACGCGTGTAGTCGGTGAGCTGGAACTCTGCTGGCAGGCCGAGCGAGACGGGGTCGAAGCGGGGGCGTCGCAGATCACTCGCCTCACTGCTCGTCGTCGCTGCCGCTGCCGCATCCGGCGAATGCGCGCGTTTGAGCGACATCAACGGTCGAAGAGAGTAAAACTAACTTTTTTTTTGGGCAGTTGCTATCGTGGAACGCTGTGCCTTCCTGTCGTACTTCTGTCCAGATGTGTGTGTGTGTGTGTGTGTGTGTTTGTGTTGCTGCCGATGTGTGGGAGCGGTAGACGTAACAGAGTTAAAGTGGGGATAGACTGAGGAAGTAAAGTCGAGGAGGAGGCACAAAATCGGGGCAGCAAGACAACATACGAATGAAAACAGTAGGGATTCGCAGAACGCAGTACCTCATTGAGGTGCCACAACCAAATAATCTCCGTTCTCTGGCTTAATAAGCCCGGCACCATCTTATTGGTTATTTTGTTGACGCGTGTGGCTAAGCAAGCATTTCTTGTCGAGATCGCAGCCATATCTGGAGTAAAGCAACGCCTGAGTCCGCCGATGTCCACGTCAGCTTGCAGTTTTCTTTTTAGATCGAGAAGCAGCGCACATCGCGCAAGGGGAAAAAACTGAAAGGGCTTGAAACATCAAAACTCTTCCCCTTGAAGAAGGCGTCTCCTTTATCACCTGTCAGACAGACGGGCAACAACAACAACAACACCCAACACAACAAGACAACGACGCTACAGATCCTCAAGGAACTCGTTGAGCTCTGCGTCCTCGTCCTCGCCGCCGCCCTCCTCACGTGCCCGCTTCTTCCCCGCGTCCGCCCCTCCCTCGCCCGCACCCGAGGCCGCCGCCGCCGCTGCCGCCTTCTGCGCTGCCGCCTTCTTCTTTCTTCTCTGCGACCGTCATCCACGTGCGTGGGTCGTAGCGGCCGTCCACCTGCGCCATGCGACGCCGGTTGTTCTCACGGAACTCCACCGCGTCGGGCTCGTCGGACAAAATCCACTCAATCTTCTCCGACGCCTTCTGCAGGTCCTCCTCTGTCTTGGCGGTGATGCGGACGTGCGGGTCCTCCAGCGCCATGGTGGCCGCGTTCGGGTTCGTGTCCTTGAGCGGGTTGGTGATGCCGCGTCCGACGAGCACGATGTGGCAGTGCGTCTCCTTCTCCAGGTCCTGGTGCACCTGCCCACGAGGGCCGATGAGAGCGCCGTAGTCGCCCGTCTCGATCTGCTCGGGCGTGAAGTAGATGCGGTGGTTGATATCCTTCGACTTGTTCGCCGCGTACTCGGCCCGCTCGACGTAGGTGCGGAGCAGCTTGCTAATGTCCTCCATCACCTTCAGCCGCTTCTCCATGACCACGTTCTCCGGGGTGTTGCTGCGGTTGCCGTGCTCGTCGTACTCGGGCTCGAGGGGGATGTTGCGGAAGTACATGTCGCAGGTGCGCGACGCCAGCATGCGCTGCATGTCGGTCGCAAGGACGCGGAGGAGGAAAGCGCGGATGAACTGCCCGTCCTCGTGCACGAGGGCCTCGGAGGGGACGTAGCTGGGGATGGCGAGGTTGGTGTAGCGCGCGTCGCTCCACCGCGAGGTCGTCTCCTTCGACATCTTTGTCTGTTCTTGCCAACGGTCGCTTTGCGTATCTGTGAGTTTCGTGTGTGTACGTGTGTGGATGTGGAGTTTGTTGAGACGAGAGAACGTTGAGAGAGAGAGAGGGTGAAAGAGGCGGCGATGAGGAAGAGGAGAGAGTCTCCCACCTTTACGATTCCTTGCTGATGAGAAAATAGAATCCCCTTTCATTTCAAAATTGACTTTTTGTGCTCTATAACTTTGCAAAGTTAGAGGTGTGGGCATCTGTGACCGCCCTAGTTATAGGCGGAGAGAGAAAAAGAAAAGAAAAAGCAGCCTTATTAAGTGCACAACACCAGCATCTGATTTTCAGTCGCGCTGCGGCGTTGACGAAGAGAAGGGCATGTCTTGCGGCACCATGAAGGTCACCGCATTGTCGTCGATGTCCTCCACACACGGCGGGCTACCGGCTGTCGTCGACGTCGATGACGGCAGCGGCCACTTGGCCAGGTACTCGTCCACCGCTTTACGACACCCATGCCAGTAATGATAGTCGTCTACCTGCACCACTCGCAGGGGCAGCGGTGACGGCTGCCCATTTGCTTGGTCCACGCGCCGCATCACCGGCACGAGCAAACTCAGCGCCGTGCGGGTCGAGGCGTACCAGTCGGCGTCAACGTGCAGCAGCGACACCCCATCGCGCTGTATTTCTGCGCGGGGCAACAGCTGATCGGGAATGGACGACTCGAAGTTGCCGGACAGGAGCACCACTCGCTCCTCCACAGAAAACGCACGGGCGAGACGGCGGACGTGTGCGGTGGAGGAGGAACACGTGCCGGTGCCCCACGAGGCTGCGGACACATCGCTCTCTCCTGTTGCCGAAGATGTCAGCAGCACATCGTCGTCGCCTGGCGGTGGCATCCCCGTGAAGGTGTCGAGGGCAAACACACGACGCTGCGACGGAGGAGCAGAGGAGGCTGCGGCTTCTCCTTCGGCCAGCACCACAGCCATGAGCACCGCAGCGCCGCCACCGGCCGTCCCACACTCTACAATATGCCCGCGATCTCTCTCACCGTTGCTGCTGCGCGCAAGACGCTCCGCTGCTTTATACAGATGGAGCAGACGGGGCCAGGCGAGCATCGTGGAGTCGAGAAGAGCGTCGCAGAGAAGCGCAAAGAGGGGATGCTGCTTCTGGACTTCGGTGGGAGGCAAGAGAAGAGGACGCACCTGCTCGTTCAGCTCGTAGAGGAGCAGCTGAGCCTGCCGGTGCTGCGGGTGAAGACGCAGCTCTTCCAGCAGGCTCTGTCGTGCTTCGAAAGTGTTGCGTTGGGGGCCGTTGGCGAGGAAGCACAACGCGCGTGCGTAGTCGACGCCCTCCACAGTTGTGTGCTCAGCTTTTAGCTGGTTGAGGTGAGAGAAGAGCTTCCGTGACGCGGCCGTGGCGAATAGCGTCAAGGCAGCTGCTGACAACTTCAGCGGCCGCGATGGCGCTGGCGCCACTGTCGCACAGGCAGCGGACAGTTCGCCACATCCTTTTGGTGTCTTGCACCTTCTGTTTCTCTTGCGAGCGCCTTGCGTTACGGGAGTTGATTAAAGGTCGATTGGCATGAAAAGCCGTTGAGGAAAAGATGTGAAGAGGTGCGGCGAAGGGAGAGAGAGAATGAGAGAGAGAGAAAGAATGCGTCACATGGTATTTTTTCGCTTTTTTCCGTGTGTGACGTTGCCGGCAAAGAAGAAAAAAAGAGGGAGACAGCATTTTACAAAAACACAGCAGTGGAGAACGCAGCATCCGCTCTGATTTGCGAAATTCTCAGGCTTCTAGATCCCCAGTCTCTGTTCTGTGTTTTTTGTTTTTGAATTCGGGTGAGTGTGTGTGTGCTGTGGAGGTCCACAAACTGCGGCTTCACAGTTGTTGCGTACTGTACATATTCCAAGTGCCACGCAATGATGACGGGCACAACCAAAGAAGAAAAAAAAGTGAATGAAAAGATTGCACACAAACAAAAGCCCATCGTATTCAGTGCCTACCCTCCTTTCACCATGAGCGTGCAGCTTCGCCCAACGCCGAGGCTCGCCAGCGTGCGATGGTGCGCACTCCACTCACACTTCACAGGAAACGCTTGATACAGCTCGTAGGGTACATGTGCGTATTGCGGTGCCGCCGCGACGAACTCCTTCCTCAGAGCCGCCACGGTGCTCTCGAGTGCGACGTGCAGCGTCACCTTCTCCCCACTGGGCAGGCGAACAAGAACCGCAGCGAAGTTGCCGCGGAATATCGAGCCGCTGCTGGACAGCGCAGTCGGCGCCGCATTTGTTGCGCAGTCTTTTATTATTTTCTGGCGTCGGTGCGGACTGCAGCCGGCGACCTTCTGCGGCTCGTCGGCACGCTGCGTCTGCCGCGGCAGTCCGCTTCACCGTGCTCGACGGACCGGGCTGCGCGCTCTGCTGCGGTGATGACGCCGCGACAGGTGACTTCACCCCCATCATTGCGGCCACGCCGTCACGCACCGACACAAGCTGCCCGCTGGCGGTGACGCGCTGCGCCGGCACCTTGCTGAGGAACTCCGCAGCGCTCATCGGGCTGTAACCGACGTCGTCCTTCACATCCTGCAAGGTGTGGATGGGCCGCGGCCCGCTGCTTGGGAGTGGCGTGCCACCGAGACGCCGACCTCCCTCAGCGGGGAAGGCAGGCTTTGGTGAGGAGGAGAGAGACGCCGCTGCAGCGACTGCCTTCTTCACCCCTGGCTTGCCGTTCGCGTCCACCTCACACGTCTCGTCGCTGCGGTTGGTCACCTCAATTGAAAAGCCGTCGGGGTATCGGTCCTTGAACTCGTACGGGTAATAGCCTTCAGTGAGGTCGTCCAGGAAGGCGTCACAGAGGGCCCAGCCGTACGGGCGGAAGGGGCCACGGTTCACGCAGATGCCGTTGCGGTAGACGACGACGTGCACGACGTTGCGCTCGCGAATGCCGGCCTGCTGGCCGTGCCGGACGACGCCTTTCCAGCCAACGTAGTCGGACAAAATGCGCGCGTTCTTCTGCAAAAGAGCCACGTCCACCGTCGCCGCCGAGTGGTGCCGGCCATTCGCCCCTGGCGCTCGCTGAGAGGCTTTTGCCACGTCCTTCCCCTTTGCGTCGACGTGAATCTTCTGCGGGCTGAAGAGTAGTGTGCCAGGTCGTGCGGTGTTGACGAAGTGCGTCGGTGCGATCTTCTCGCCGTCCTCCTCTTTAAAGTCACCACTAAAGAGGTCAAACTTCTCGCCGCTGCACGCTCGCGGTGGTGGTAGTGGTGGTAGTGGTGGTGGTCGCTGCCGGTGCGTCAGTTGTGGCAGACGACGTGGTGGCGGTGGTGGCGCGCTTGCGTGGCGTGGCTCCCTGCTTCGGAAGGACTTCTCTCCTCATCGTTTTGCTGGGGTGTGCGGCACCCCGCCTCCTCCATCGCCTCCAGCTGCTGCTCCAGCATTTCCTTCTCATCGTAGAGGGTGAGCACCGCCGTCTCCGCCTCCTCGCGCAGTTGTCGCTCGCGCTGGTAGCGGTCGTTCAGCTGGCGATACTTGCCATGCAGCTCCTGCAGCTCCGACTGATACGCCTTATGCTTCGCCTCTAGCTCTTTTAGGCGCGCCGCCATGGCGGTGACAAGGTCCTCGCTGCTCTGGCTGCCGGCCCGCACTCGCGAGCGGAGTTGATGGGAGAACGGCTCCTTGTCACCGCGGTAGGCGTCTACATTGTTTCCAGCACCACCGCCGCCATGTGGTGGAGGCAGCGGGTCCAGAATGGCCGGTGAAACACGGCGTGGTCGCAGCACGTCCTGCAGCAACTCACGCCGCGTGGCGTCGTCGAGGACGTCCGGAGAGAGCAGCAGCGGGTCGGCTAGCACACCGTTGACCTTCCGCTTTGGTGGGCCGCCTGGGCGGAACTTCTGCGGCGAGGGCATCGGCTTTGAGGCGCGGCGGTGGAGGTTCTCCATTTTTTTTGGCTATACGTGTCTCTCTCTTGACGTAAAGAGGGGAGGAAAGAAACACAAGCGCTCGCTACTCCTATTGTTGGTCAAAATACTCGGAGAAAAGAGAACAGCAGAAATTTACAAATATCGAGGAGATGCTCCAAGAGTGTGCCGAGGGAAAAGAAGGAACAACAGCTAGCAGGAATACATGCGCTAGCACACGTAGCGCGCCACTTGAGAAGGGTGCCAGCACCTACGAGCACCAGTCAGTAGGAGAAAAAAAAAAGAAACAATCGGACAAAAAAAAAAAAGAAGGAGTAAGGAAAGCAATAAGAAGCAGATGAAAAGCAATAATAAAACAAAGCGGAAAGTTTCAGCTGCAAAGGTTAGAGTCGAGGTAATACGACCACGTGAGTGACCGTTTAGTAACAATACGTAAAAAAAAAAAAAAAACAGCAACCATAGACAGAGGGAGAGAGAGGAGAAGTAAACATGAAGAGTTCAGATACGATTTCAGTTAGCTGGCGTGTAGCGATTCCATCGCGGTAGCACGCAACTCGAGTTGAGGCCTTGAGCATCTTTGCCTACTAGAGAAAGAGGACGAGCATGCATTCTTTTTTTTCGTTGCTCTAATTTTCCCTTTTTTTTTTTAAATGCCATTGTCGACAGCACTAGCACGCTAACCCAGGTGCGGGAAGACAGAAAGGAAAAAAGAAAGAGGATGAAAAAGCAGCACAATAAACAACGCACTCAACGAGGGGAAATGTATAATCCACCGCCGGTCAGTCCAACACAACACAGGGCACAGGATTGACGTTAAAGCTGTCCAGCTCCTGCTCCCACCCACAGACGAGCGGCGTCATGAGCTCGACGTGGTACTCGCACAGCTGCCGCACCTCCGTCACCGTCCACGTCGACACCTCCTGCGCGCCTTCCGCAGTGGGCTCAGGTGGGCATCGGAAGCGCACGACCGTCTTCCAGTACGCATCCTCCGGGTGAACGAGGTGGCGCCGCTGAGACGCATTGAGCGGCCTTGAATGTAGTGGCCTGCTGCTGCTGCGTGGCTGACGATGCTGCGGTGTAGTGCGTACGACAGGGTTGCACCGAAGGGTACCAGCTCTCCCACACCAGGTACTCCGCATTCCACCGCGGCTTCGAGTAACGCGGGTGGTAGCGACCGATCTCCTCGAAGACGCCGCTGTAGTGCGGATCGCGCAGAACGGCGTTGCGACTCGCAGGGCTGTCGTGCATCTCGTGCAGGAAGCTGAGCACGGTCGGCGGCTTCCCCGGACCCTCCTTTGGTAGATGGTTCGCTTCGTCGGCAGAGGCGTTCGTGGACCCGCGCAGCAGCGTCGTGAGCCGGTGGTGCTGCACGCGACTCACCACGCCGCCTGGGCACACCTCATAGTACCGCTCCACCCCTGTCAACGCCTTCTCCCCGTCACCGTAGAGACAGCGGGAGGTGTGCTCAGCCGGCGTGGTGTGCCACCACGCCTCGAGCACGTTCGACAGGGCTCGCGCGTGTTGCGCAACGTAGCGCCGCTGCTGTTGTTGCGTTTCGGTGCGGTTGTGCGGCAGCGGCAGCCGACAGTGGAGCAGCACCGGCTCAGCAGCGGTCTTGCTTGTGTCCCCTGCGGTGATGTGCGAAGGGCCCTCTTTGATCCGCACGACCCACTCGCCAGAGAGACGACCACGAAAGGGAAGAGGGGCGTCGCTGGCCGCTGCGCCTCGATAGGCGACGCTGGTGGTCAGCAGGGTGTCGAGACGGTACGCAGCGGACGGCGGCACTGCCTCCTCCTCCATTGCCACAGCATCCCAGCGGACTTTGCGGGGTTTTCCATCCCGCACCACTGACGTGTCGAGAATGCGGTAGCCGTCACGAGACACAATGAAGGGCGTTTCATTTGGTGCGTTGTAAAAGTGCTCCTGCAGCGCAGTATCGCTGTCAAAGGAGGAGAGAAGGACGACGGTGTAGGCATCGGAGCCCGACCAGCCCTGGACACACAGCGGCAGTGCAGAGAAGCTAAGAAGGACGATCAAAAGCCAGAGGAGAGAGGGGAGTACGACTGCACTCACAGAATCGAGGCGGCGTCTCCGCGAACAGCGCAAAGTAGCGCTCATGAGAACAACGGTGTAGAGCCGACGCTCCACCAAGAAGAGCAAGAATGGTTGCACCCTTTTTGTGGTCTATGGGAGAGTACTAAGGTGCGGCGTGTTTGTGCGTGCAGGCGTTGAAGGGGATTTGTAAGAGAGGGGAAAGCGAAGAAAGAGGCAGGGATGTATTCAACAACGAGAAGTGCAACGCATTAAGACAAGCGAAGGCACGTTCCACCGAAATGCAGACGCACACGAGATCACAGAGTGCATGAAAAGCTGTCACGCGGATGCACCGCGCTGCAAACAACGCACACAGCTCAGCGCGTAAAAGGCAGCGAAGCTCTTGCACACGCGCGTCGATCCGAAACACTCCGGTCTTGTTTACACACCGAACACCTGAACACACACAGAATATAGCTCGACACCGGCAACGTTGCTCCTAAAAACATACTACACAATGCTCTTTAAATTGGCCGCTGTTAAAAATAGTGCGGTTGTTTGTGACTTCTCTTGCACCGATTTTCGAATGCGAGACTGAGAGAAAGTACGAAGGCGAAAAAGTGAGTGGTGGCCACGAACAGAAGTCAGCGGTAAGAGAAGCTGGCAAGAGCGCGAGGTCTTCTCTTGTTATTTTTTTTTTTTGAGAAAACAACGACAACAACAGCACAGAACAGAACGGAGGAAGAACAGAGCATAATAATGTGGCGGCTGCACAGATGAAAGAATGAAACCTAAAAGATCACTAACTCACTCAGACACAAGACCCACAGAGTCGACAACCGCGACGCACACGAGACTCACCATGCACCACGACCAACTGTCCAAATGTGGTGAAAGAGAAAAAAAACCGCTGTTGTCACGCTTCTTCCAAAGGGGAAAGAAAAGGAACTAAAACGAATCCTAGAGAAAGATGACCTAAGCACAAAAGATAAAAAGAAATCAGATAAGCGAAAATAAAAAAAAGGAAAAGACAGCATGGTTCAGCCACATATCCGTGACGATGAGCCAATCTGCGCTACACGTAGTCACAGAGCAGCTCTCTGCTCGTCACTCAAGAGCGCAGTGATGAAGGTACTGTTTTTTTTTCTCCTCACCGGAAGGGCTAGCGACGATGATTGTGTGAAAGCAGGAGAGGTGAAGTAGAAAAGAGCTCACCTGGACCAGTTGAAGCGGGAGCTGGCGGTCTGCACAATGTCCTCCGCAATGGCCATCGATGCCGTCGCAGCAGGGCTCGGTGCGTTACGCACATTCAGAATGAGGGGCTTTCCGCTGCCATGCGTCACGAGCGCCTTTCCTTCATGCGGTAGGTCCTTTACAGCGTCCAGCACCTTGTCCTTGTTGATCGTCGCCTCTAGCGTGACGCGTGGGCGGGCGAACTCCATCGCAAGGTCCATGCTGAGCGTGCCGTCCTGCGCCACACCGATCGCCATTACGCCACAGTAGCTGTCCACGATGTCCTTCGGCTCGATGGTCGGAATGAGCTTCTGCGCCTCGCGCAGGAACACCTTCTTGCTGAGGTCCATATAGTAGGTTTGGCAGATAACGTCGAAGTTGGAGATCAGGCTCACCCAGCCACCTTTACTAAAGGCGCAGTTGAGGCAGTATTCGAAGTCGATGGTGTAGGGGGTGTAGCCGTAGCGGTCAAGCGCCACTGCCGAGCCGGGGCCAATGATCACCTGGCGTCCACGGCGCTCATCGACAGTCGGAGTGAAGTGCACACCAACGCTCATGCCCTTGCGATTGTCTGGGCACGGGTAGACGTGCATGTGCACCATATCCTTGCTCTCCGGCGCAAGCTGGTAATAGCGTCCGCGAAACGCGTACGTCTGCGCTACACGTTTGCCAATGTACCCCATCACCGTGCCGGAGTGCTTCGCCGCGTCGTCGTTGTAGAGGCCGCAGCACGTGATGACGTTGCGTGCGAGGATGGTCTTCTCCGGGCCGAGGTGGTTCTTCTCGCGGCCGCGGATCAGCACCATCTCCTCCGCACCGAGGCCCTTCGTGTTCGCGATCGACACGCCGACGAAGTCCTGCGCGTCGAACTGGAACTGTGTGGTGAAGTTGTTCCGGGCGTTGTCCATCATCTCGCGCAGCATGCGGCGCGTGACGGCGGCGAAGTCGATGATGCCGGTGGTGGGCGACCACAGCGCGGCGATGCCGGTGACGAGCGGCTCCTTCTGCTGGATCGCCTCCGAGCCCTCGATGATCTCCAACCCCTTGACGCCGTTCGCCGTGCCCCAGTCGTACATCTGCTGCACCGTCGGCCGCTGGCTCTCCTCCGTGGCGACGATCATCTTGCCGCACAGCTCGTAGGGCAGCCGGTGCTTGCGGCAGTAGTCGATGATCATGTCGTGGCCGCGGGGGCAGAGACGCGCCATGGCGGTGCCGGGCGGGTAGAACATGCCGGCGTGGATGCAGCCGCTGTTGTGGCCGGACTGGTGCTGCGCCACGTCCGCCTCGCGCTCGATGAGGATGACGCGCTTGCGGGGGTAGCGCTGGCGGATCTCACGCGCCGTGGCCACGCCAACGATGCCGCCACCGACGACGGCCACGTCGTAGACGTCGCGGCGGTCGTCCTTGGAGAAGGTGACGAAGGAGTGCGCGGTGCTGACGCCGTCGGTGGCGAGGTTGCCGTACTCGCGGCGGTAGTACACGGCGGCCGCCACGCTGCCCACCACCGACACCTGGCAGAAGCCGGAGAACAGACGGCCGAACACGGAGGCCATGGCTGCGCACTTCAGCAAGCAAGCTGGTAAAGGGGAGTCAAAAATGCTGCTGCTGCTGGTTGAAAAGCTATCTTACACCGACGACTGTGCGAAGGGTCTAATGCGTACTGGTGGTGCGTGTGTTGCTATACTGCTAAAAAATTTTTTTTTGTTGTTGTTGTGAAGGAAGAGAGGTGGTCTTAGACAACGAGATGAAATGACTGTCAGAGAAGAAAAAAAGAAGGAACTATCAAGCGATGAAGGGGCGAAAGGTTGTCGAAATGATGCCAACGCTAAACGATACCGTTTCAGGCAAAAAACCGGGCACGAAAAAAAGAGAGAAGGAAATACAGACGAAAAGAACGAAAAACCAGGCAGAAACTTAAAATATAATGTGAAACGAAGGGCGATAAAAGTATGAAGAGAATGTCAAGAACACAACACGAATTCGTTAAATACGGGGTAGGAAATTGTTTTAAGAAAAAAAGCTTGCTACGGTGCCAGGAAAGGCAGTGGTACGCCGATTCAGAACCAAAAAGAAAGCGGAGAAAAAAGAAAGAGAGAGAGAGATCCTAAAAGACGAGTCGTAGGCAATGTGTTTAATTTTTGATTGTAGGGTTCAGAGAGAAGAGGTAGGTAGACGTGTGCTAATTCTTTTCGTTTCTCCTTGGTGTCTTGATGTGGGGCATGTAGAGGAGTGGCGATAAAAGAGGAAACAGCAAGAACTACTGGTGTGAAGGTAGCAGTGAAGTTTATTCGCGAGAAGCAAAATTGCAAAGTAAAAAGGTGAGAATGTCAAAAGAATCAATGTGCAGCAGACAAGGGAGGAGTTGGATTAAGAGAATAGGTGCAGCGTAGGAGTTGAGCGTTACTTCCCCGCAGTTGTGAAGCCGAGCCCGCAAACTTCGAGAAGTCGCCGACGACTTGTACTGAGGATCGGGTCCATGCGTTGTTTCACAATGAAACCGAAGCCTTCAGCGTGCTATTGGGTCCTGCGTCTTGCTGCTTTGCCCTCTTTGACCACGAGGTGTGAGATAGAGGACGAGAAACAGCGTGCATCGCGATCCATATCCTCACATCACTTCCCCCGTTACTCAACCGCGCATGGTGTATAACAGCAGGGAGAAAACAAAAATGATCTAACAAAGCGAATACGTCATCTACCGCAGTGAGTAGAAAGCAGCACTGATAAAGGGTGAAGTGGAAAGAGAGAAAGGATTTTTTCATGTGTAGCATTCATTGTGATGGGAATTGAGCAACAACAGAAGTGAAGGAGAGAGAGAAAAAGACAAACAGGTGAGACGAAGAGCGGTCCACCCTCAACGGTGCTGAGCGCTACAGCAAATCAAAAAAAAAAAAAAAAACGCAAACGCGCGCCGACACTGAACTCCGTATGGCAAATAGTAAAGCAGGGTAACCGGAACAACAAATAATTACACAAAGAAAAAGATAAGGGCGTCCACTCTCAAAAATGAAGAGTGGTGGTGGTGACGGCAGTGAAAGGAGACACAGAGGGAAAAAGAAGTTTCGTTGAGATGATCAGCAGCGCAGAAATGATAAATACAAAACCCAAAGAAATAGCTAAAACAACAACACAGCATGCAGGCACATGTGACATTCAGCACTTTTCTTTCACGCTGGCACCTCTTTTTTTTCTTTTTCTGGGAGTTGAGTACGGCTTTGAGGCAAAAGCGAAGCGCACGAAAAAGTGAGACCACGGCAGCTGCCACATAAGCGCAGAAATTTGATTTTGAAGCGACAGGGCAGCGTTTGGCACTACAACACTGCCGTTGAGTCGCTCGGGACAAATGCTTTTAATCTCCCTCCCTTCACGCCCGCAGCGCCATCATTGACAGTTGGAGGAAGGAACAAAAAATGGTGAAATGTACGCGATTTCAATTCTACCACGCAAAGCGGGAGCTGGCGGTCTGCACAATCTCCTCCGCAATGGCCATCGATGCCGTCGCAGCGGGGCTCGGTGCGTTACGCACATTCAAAATGAGCGGCTTCCAACTCCCAATCGACTCCACACCGACGTTCTCCTGTAGCGGGTTCTTCACTGCGTCCAGCACGTTGTCCTTGTTGATCGTCGCCTGCAGGACAACTCGCGGACGCGCGAACTCCATCGCGAGGTCCATGTCTAGCGTTCCATCATGGGAGACGGCATACGCCATTACTCCACAGTAGCTGTCCACGATGTCTTTCGCTTCAATCGAGGGAATCAGCTTCTGCGCCTCGCGGAGGAATTTGCGCTTGCTGAGGTCCAAGTGGTACATCTGACACACAGTTCCAAAGTTGGAGAAGAGGCTCACCCAGCCACCCTTGCTAAAGGCGCAGTTGAGGCAGTATTCGAAGTCGATGGTGTAGGGAGTGTAGCCGTAGCGGTCGAGCGCCACTGCGGAGCCGGGGCCGATGATCACCTGGCGTCCACGGCGTTCATCGACAGTCGGGGTGAAGTGCACACCGATACTCATGCCTGTATCATCTGGCGGCAATGGGTAGACGTGCATGTGCACCATATCCTTGCTCTCCGGCGCAAGCTGGTAGTAGCGTCCGCGAAACGCGTACGTCTGCGCTACACGTTTGCCAATGTACCCCATCACCGTGCCGGAGTGCTTCGCCGCGTCGTCGTTGTAGAGGCCACAGCACGTGATGACGTTGCGTGCGAGGATGGTCTTCTCCGGGCCGAGGTGGTTCTTCTCGCGGCCACGGATCAGCACCATCTCCTCCGCACCGAGGCCCTTCGTGTTCGCGATCGACACGCCGACGAAGTCCTGCGCGTCGAACTGGAACTGCGTGGTGAAGTTGTTCCGGGCGTTGTCCACCATCTCGCGCAGCATGCGGCGCGTGACGGCGGCGAAGTCGATGATGCCGGTGGTGGGCGACCACAGCGCGGCGATGCCGGTGACGAGCGGCTCCTTCTGCTGGATCGCCTCCGAGCCCTCGATGATCTCCAACCCCTTGACGCCGTTCGCCGTGCCCCAGTCGTACATCTGCTGCACCGTCGGCCGCTGGCTCTCCTCCGTGGCGACGATCATCTTGCCGCACAGCTCGTAGGGCAGCCGGTGCTTGCGGCAGTAGTCGATGATCATGTCGTGGCCGCGGGGGCAGAGACGCGCCATGGCGGTGCCGGGCGGGTAGAACATGCCGGCGTGGATGCAGCCGCTGTTGTGGCCGGACTGGTGCTGCGCCACGTCCGCCTCGCGCTCGATGAGGATGACGCGCTTGCGGGGGTAGCGCTGGCGGATCTCGCGCGCCGTGGCCACGCCAACGATGCCGCCGCCGACGACGGCCACGTCGTAGACGTCGCGGCGGTCGTCCTTGGAGAAGGTGACGAAGGAGTGCGCGGTGCTGACGCCGTCGGTGGCGAGGTTGCCGTACTCGCGGCGGTAGTACACGGCAGCCGCCACGCTGCCCACCACCGACACCTGGCAGAAGCCGGAGAACAGACGGCCGAACACGGAGGCCATGGCTGCGCACTTCAGCAGGAAATGCTGGTGGAGAGGAGTCAAGTTGTCTATGATACGCGACCGAGACTGGTCGGCGTTTTTTTTTTTAAATGGCACAGGTGTATATGTGCGCCGTGACTGTGTTTCGATAGAAAAGAATAACAAAATGTGAAGAAAAAACCTTTGAAAAAAGAAAAAGAGATGATCGAGGAGATCAGAGACGCTACACGGGCCTTAAATAATAAAAAAGAAGGAACAGCAAGCGATGAAAGGGCAGCGAAAGGCAGTCTGAAAAAGTTGAGTTTGTGGATGAGTTATTGAAACGGAAAGATAATACGGCACCTACGACAGACAGGCGGACAGTCGCCGATAAAGCAGTTGTTTTTCCTCAAAAAGTTACAAAGCAATATTGCAGGTCTAAAGGTGTAAAGCTCTCTTTTAGCTGTGTCACGTCGGGTTTTATGCGTGACGGAAAAATTTGTTGTTGCTTTTTTGAGGGAGTCCGTGTTGAGGCGTCGCTGCACGCGGAAAGCGTCGAGGCTAATCGTGCAATGACAAAATGTATGTGTGTGCGTGTGTGGAGGAAGTGGAGAGAAGAAAAGAAAACCCACATTGTAGAAAAGCAGTAATGTTGGAGTTGACGGCAGCCGCCTTGTCTTTGCTTCCTCAGTTTGGCGTTGACAGAAGCGTTATCCGGCGCGTTTTTTTATTTTTTATTTAGTAGCAACTGTGTATTTTGATGGCGACACTCGTTGCGGAAAGCACTTAACACCGCTAGGAAATTAATTGGCTTCGTCCTTTTCTTTCTCTTTTTTTTTCTTTTACAATTCTGTGAAGAACAACACATTAGAGGTGGCGTTGTGGAAGCTCGCCTACCGCAAGTCCATGCATTACCTCATTTTGAGAATAAACACAACCAAGGGAAGTCCGTAAAGTAAGAGCCTCTGCCAGAAATGCAACGAGACAGTGTTGGTCTCTTTCTCCTCCACTTATTTGTGTGCCAATCAGTCGTTCCCTTACTCGATCTCAGCTTCGAGCAACCAGCCACTACACCGGGATGCTCTCCTCTCGATTCAGCGCACTCAGTGCACGCGTCGTGGTGTCGTCGAGCAGGCCGAGTGTGTGGAAGCACTCCCGCAGCTGCCGCTCCACGGCGTCGCGCTGCGCTGCCGGTAGACGCCGCATCCGATGCCACAGCTGGCGGTCGTGGAGCACGAGCTCGTGCAGCAGCCGCGCCAGCATCCGGACCGACTGCTGGACAGGCAGCAAAGAGGAGGGCGTGGGAGTGTTGGTCGTGCTACTGCTGCTGCCACCGCCGGCAAGCTGACGGAGGGACTCGTCCTGCGCCGCGTATTCGAGAATGCCAGCAGTGAGCGCCACCACCGCGTCCATCGTTACGCTCTCACCCGTAGGCGGGGCTCCAGCTGCGGCGCTACTTACCTGCCCATCGCTTTGCGACGTACTTGCCGCTTCACTGCGCCGTTGCGTGGCCACACCACCACCACCGCTCCGCATCGCCGTCGCCTCTCCCTGCCGTTGCTCGTGTAGGTGTTGCAGGTGCGACGCCAGCGAGGCGTTAATGCTGGCCAGAATGTGCTCGGCAAAGGTGGCCCAGATGAGCGACTCCGTGTGCGCCGCAGCAGGCAGACGGGAGCTGCCCGAAAGGCGGGGACGCTGCTGCGCCAGCTGGCGGGTGCGGCGCTGCCGGATGAGGGGAAAGAGCGCCGCCGCACCGTCCCAGAGGGTGGCGAGCTCCTTCAGCGTGTAGTCAGGCGCCGACGAGGCACCGTCGCCCGCGAGGAGGAGGGTTTCGGCGAGGAAAAGACACCCCGTTGTCCACACATCTGCCGCCTCCGTCGCTGCCACTGCCGCGCTGTCCCGCTCACTCGTGTGGCGGGTGTAAAGGTCGAAGAGCTGGACGAGGTCGCCAGGTGGGATGTGGCGGGCCAGCTCTCGAAGTGTTTGCACATGCACCTCCGTCACGTGCTGGCTTCGAAGGGCGGCGGCGAGCTGGCGCTGTTGCAGCCGTGACTGCTGCACCACGGTCTCTAAGATGTGTTGCTCGGCGTGGTGACGGCCGTGCTGCTGGTAAAGCTTCTGCCGGTGCGGCCGCGTCGCGAAGGCGAGCAGCGACGACTGCCGCGCTTTTTCTTGCAACAAGCGGCTCGTCTGCGTCCGCAGCTCGGGAAAGATGTCGGTGAGTAACCGCGTCAGGAGGAGGCCGACGCTGCCGCTGCTACCAGTGGAAAGGAGACGAAGACTGCGCAGCTGCACGGCGAGGCGGGCAGCCTCCTCTGGCGTAAAACCGCTACGTCCGGCTGCACGTTCACCTACCATCGACGAGGATGACGGTGAGGGAGAGGAGGGGGAGCTGTAATGGGCCACCAGGTCGTCCATCACGCCGTTGCCGACGCTGGCCAGCGCACTTTCCAGCGATCGCAGCGTGCGATGCAGCGCCGCCTCATTCGATTCGTCACTCTTTTTGACCGTCAGCGCTAGCGTGGTGGAGGCGAGGTGCTGCAGTGTGACACAGAGACTGATCAGCTCCGACGCGCAACCGCACCGCATCAGCGCGACGACGTCCAACTCGGGGAGGACGAAGCTCTGGAGGGCGAGGGTGTCGATGACGAGGGGGATCACGGCGGCGGTGTGGGGCGGGATCCATCGCACCGAGGTAGGTCGGCTGCTCTTCTTGTCGCTGATGTTGTGCTTGCCCCTCTGCTGCTTTCGACGAGCGATGGCGGAGGCCGGTGGAGTTGTTGCCGTTGCGGGTGTCTCTGCTGCGTCTGCGGCATCCTGGAGCATGGTGAGCAGCGGGTCGTTCACCTCCGACTCCGCCTCCCCGCCTACACGGGCGTCAGCACTCAGCTCACCATCTTCACTGTGGCATTGCTGCTGCTGATGCTGCTGCTGCTCGTCCACACCTGTGAGCGACGGTGCTTCCGTCGCGCCCTGCTCTACACGGGCGCGAAAGGCGCGGGAGGGCAGCGAGACGACAAACCGCGGTGCCTGCCGACTGAGCTGACCACCCTGCACATAGTCACGCAGAATGCCCATCGCAATTCGCGTTAGCGCCAGCGAGAGCGTCAGCAGGCGCGTCAGCTCCGCGGCATTGCTGTGCGCTCCAGCGGCGGCGGCGCGTCGGTGCTCGAGAACGGCCGACATCCACACCGACTCACGCAGGAGTTGCCGCCAGAGGTGGGCTGAGATGAAGGGGCGGGTGAGCAGCGACGACCGGAGAATGGCAAGGTCGTCGCGAGCGGCACGTTGACGACGTAGCAGGGAGTCGGCAGTGTCCCGCAGCAGCACCGCGTCCTCGTCTGTCACATTGACGCCGCGCCGATGCCGCGGTTGCGACGTCCTGCCGGAGCGAGCCGCACGCAGCTGCTGGCCAAACTCCTTCTGAAAGCGCTGCCACGTCTCGGCGGTGGTGTCGCAGCGACGCTCCGCGGCCCGCAGCTTTTCGTGCAGGCGCTGCCGTCGCGTGACCTCCAGCGAGTGGAGGAGTTGCAGAAGAAGGTGAACCGCCTCGACTTGCTGCCGTGGTGCCGGCGCCGCACCACCAGAGGAGAAAGAAGAAGCTGTCGCGATGGTACCTCCTGTGCTGCTGCCTGAGGCGAGTGCGGTGCTGTCTGCTCCAAGCGGAAAAGCAAAGGCGACAGCGGATGCGGCAACGGTGTCACCCACCAAAAGCGTGTCATTCGCAATCTGATTTTCCACCGTAGCAGTGGTGCTACCTGTTGGCGCCAACGACGCTGAAGTACGCTGCAGCTGCAGCTGCTGTTTTGACAGCCGCTCGCGCGTCTTGCGGTCAAGCCGACTCCAACTCCGCTCCACCAACGAGACGGCGATGGGAATGCGTCGGAGCAGAAGTTGATCCTGCAGCTGCCCCCGCCGCACCTGAGCTGCATGACTAACCGCGACTCCATGACGGCGGCGACGGAGGACGAGGGCGGTGTCATCACCGTCGTCGCCGTCTCCCTGCAGTTCTGCCTTGGCGGTGAGGGCGGCGGATTGCAGAAGGCGCTGCGCACGTGCCTTCTCGGCCTGCACGCGAGTCAGCCGGCGTGCGAGGTGCGTCAAGTCACCGATACGCCGTGCAAACTCCATGGGCGGGAAAGCTAAGAGAGCGTTTCCTGAAGTGAATTTGAATCGGCCCTTTTTCCTTTCTTTATTTGGTGTTTTTTCCTCTGTTTATTTTAAATTGTGGCTTCTTCCACCAGGAAATTCTTGAGAGTGTGGGCAGCGGGCAAATCGAAAAAAAAAGGAGTCAACAAAGAGCGGAAGGTGGAGCGGCATGGGGGATCAGAGATGTATTTAACAAGTAGCGCCAGTAGAGTAAATACGCATGCCGCGTCGCAGCCAAGGAGGTAGCGTCTCAAGAGAGGCTTACCTCATAACACGCGGTCCCTCATTAAGACACCGAAGCTGAGGTCGCGAGAGTGAAGGAGCACACGTCTGCTTAGCTAACGTCTTTAGTGCTTGGAGTAAGACAGCGCTTCGCACGTGAGCACCAGGCCCTTTTTCGTTTCTTTTTTTTCTTTCTGCTAAAGTGATTCGGCCCAAGGTGGAGACCGGCAATAAGAAGACGATTTGAGTAATAGGGGAAAGACGAATCCGAGAATCAGCGAATAAACAAAACAAAAAATAAAGAGACACGCAAACGCGCAGAAGATCTGCACAGCCTCGAGGAGTTGAACGCTTCGTGAGCACAGTACCCAAGAGACGACAGCCGTCAGCACCAGAGAAAAGTAGTTGTAAAACAGAATAGGGTATGAAGAGGAAAAACAAAAAAAAATACGACACACTCTCTAAGGCTTCAAAAGGAGATGACGCCCACACAGTTGACGGGAGGAAAAACAGTGAGAGTGAAGGCGTACGCGTCAAAGAGAAAAACAGAAAAAAAAATTATTGTTAAAAATTAGCTTTCTTTTTTAACGCTCTTTCTTTTCCCTTTGACTGGCCTCTTGCCACCGCGCACCTTTCCGTTCCACAAACTGTAAAAAAAAAAAAAAAACCACACAAAAGGGGGAATAAAAAGAAATGAATGTGAAGGAAGGGAGAAGGAAAGCAAAGGATCAGATACAAATAACGCACAAATCAGAACAGAACGTCTTTCTGCTAGTAAGCGCTCTTCTTCGAAGGCTTAGAGCGATGACACCGCGGCGGCGCCTCTCCAACCCCTACATCCGCGTAGAAAAGAGAGAGAGAGACACTGAAGAGATGAACAGTGAAGGGAGAGAAGAGGTAAAGGGAGAAAAAAAAAGAAAAACGGCGGAAGGTAGGAAAAGTGAATTGGCACCGAGGGGGGCCGTGATAGTCAAGAGGAGAGAGAAGACAAGAGAGGAAAAGAAAATAAAAAGTGTTTGTCACGCACTTTGCAATAGAGTACAAGTCGGGAGAAAAGATAAGAAACACCAGCCAAAAAAAAAATCTACGGGGGATAAAAAACATGCGCACTTGTGAGAGTAGAAATCTGGTTTCGTCCCCAAATTTAATTTTCCCTCTTTTTTACTTTGTCAAAGTGGATGCTCGGAGCGACTTATCACAGGCTTGACACAAAAAAGAAAGAAAGAAAGGTGTGCTTCATCAAAAGTAAAGAGCAAGAAGAAAACTGGAACAGCACCAACCTTAAAAAGAAAATAGTGACAACCATCCTCGACGGTGCAACACAACATGAATTAACGCCTCCGAGAGTTAAGGAGAACACACAACGGTACAGGATCCTCCGTCTTGAGCACAAGGAGAGACCACCACGGCAAGAACGCAGGAAATCGGCATCTCAGTTCGACCCAGTCGCAACAATATGCCTAGTGGTGTGCATGACAAGGACAATAGTGGTGGGGAGTTCAATTAAAAACCCGCAGAAGAACATCAGGTGTATGTGGAATAAAAAAGAATGCCAACCCGGAAAGACGGCGGCGTACACACGACTGCTTCGCATGTATCGAGGGGAAAAAGTAAAAACAAAAAGTCCAAACAAAAGAAAGGAGAGGGAGAAAGAGGAGCTAAAAAACAGTAAAGTAAGATTTGGGTAAACTTGAGAGTGGATGCCGAGTGGAGACAAGGAAGAGCTAAAATGCACTTCGTTCTTCATTGCGAAGCAAACATCCACAGCACAAAAAAAAATATGTGTTTTGAAAACGGAAATAGGAGAGAGAAAAAAAAAAAAGAGAGTCAATAGCGCGGCTCGTGCGGTTTTCCCTGCAGTGCTAACTGGCTTTCTCAACAAAAAAAAAAACACGTCGCTTGCCTTACTTTTTAGCTGGTTGCCATGAGATGAATAGAGCTCAGAAAAACTGCGGTGTTGAAAGAGGAGCAAACTTCTCCTTCCTATGAGAAAAGAGCTGAACAGCGTCAAACTCACTAGTCAATCAAACGAGATGGTAGAATCTTTCGTTGAGAGAGTCTGCTCTTCTGCTCCCCGGCGTTTCTCCTTACTGACTCTTTCATTTGAAACTCGGAGAGTAGGAGAGAAGGGAAGGCGGAGATGAAGGAGCTAGCGGAAAGGATGTTATTTTAACCGCAGTCAGTACAGGTTAGGTGGAGAAGGAGAACGTGGTGGAGTGTCTCTCACAGCGCAGAAAATAAAAAAAACTCTCATATTTCCCTTTCTCACCTCATACCTTAAATATGCTGTCTCTGAACTATGCACGTTACAGAGAAAGCCGCTGCAACCAGAAAATAAAAAAGGTGGTCCACCTACACGCAAAGGCCGAAGCAGATTTGCCATCAAGAGCACGTGTTGTAAAAGTAAAAGAGAGAAATCCAAAAAACAAAAAACATTAGGTTAGCATGTTTTAGTTATCAGATGTGTACGCCCATGAAAAATAGGTAAAATAAAATAGAAAAGTGGAGGGAGGTAAGAGGGAGGCGGCCGGGATGCATAGGCTTGCGTTGGAGCCACAATGCTCGCGTGCGTTCGCGATGACCCCTTCCCAGCTGCACTCTTCTGGCTATCACGACTTATTGCTTTTAATGTATGTTTTTTTTTTGTTCTTATTACCACTAATTATCCATTTAAAAATGTATGCGTTGAAGATAAACACAGAGAAAAAGAAAAGCATCGTCTCTCGTCTCTCCACTCTCCTTTACCAGCATCGCGGACGGCGAACAAAACATCCGCCTTGTGGAAAAACAAACAAATAAACGAACAAACAAAAAGAAGTACAACAGCGGTGCCGTGAAGCCATACAGAAGAAGAGAGAGGGAGAGAAAGAGAGAGAGGGCGGAAAGGAGTTGAAGAGAATAAAATCTTAGAATAGCACTTCCGGAACTCTTCTCAGTATCATGGAAGAGGGCGAAAAACAAAAGTGTTGATAATGATAATAGTAGAGGAAAATCGAAGAGGTAGAGATGAGAGGCGTTGATAAAACACTTCTTTGTTGTCTACCTGTCCCGCATGTGCATCGCGTATCGCTGGTGCACCATCTGGGAGAGCTGAGAAAGACAAAAACGCACACAAAGAAAGACAGGCAGAGAGACGCAGACAGGACGATGAGGGGCCGAGTAAGACTGCACTCTTTTTAAAAACAGAAAAAAATCCCGGCGCCGAGGTTGCAGCGACCAAAAGAAAGAAGAAAGAGAGAGAGAGGGAGAGATAGAACATTATTGCATCCTCGTAGTGCTGTAATAGACAGACAGGAAAACAAAAATAGAAGAGACTGTAAGATAAACAGGTAAAAAAAAAAAAAGAAATGGTTCAGAGGGGTAAGAAAAGATTTGATGTATCAACGCGAGCACAGAGACGGAGGCACACATCCTCCAGGAAGAGAAAGTAATAATAAGTGAATCAACATTAAGCGTTAGAAGAAGAAAAGAAAAGATTTACGTACTAAATAAATTGAGAAGGAGGTAAGAAACACAGGAATTGAAGAATTGGGGGAAAAAAAATTGGCGGGGGTACACTAAAACACACACATAAACAACTGTGGAGGAAACGGTTTGTGGGAACATAATACTATTAAGTGGAAAAGGAACAGGGTAAGCGGCCAATATGTTTTCAGACGCACCAAAATTACTAAAATGAAAGACGAATCAAAACAAAAATTGAGAGAAAATATCGAGAAAAATCTTTTTAGATAGAAAAAAAAGGACACTCTTTCCCGTTCCACAAATAAAGCGAATTGCACTGCATGCAAGGATAAGGGAAATTATAAGAAAACAGGGGTGGGAGAGAGAGAGGAAGCTGCCCAGCTCGCCTCCTGTCCCTTAAAGCACGCCATACATAACACTGCGAAAGAGAAAAAAAAAAAAAAAAAACGCGGGGCGGCACACGCACACAGAGAGAGGCACAAAGAAGCTGACGAGGAAGACAGCCACAGCGTGAGAATATGGATGGGTCGCTTCGAACCACAGCCCTGCGATGGCAGCGCAAACTTTGCCCATCATCAAGAGCACGTGCGGAGCGACGAGGCAGCGGTCAGCGACAGTCTGGGTAAGGAAAGGGGAAAAAAACCGATTGTGATAATAAGAAAAATAGAGGGTCAAAAAAAAAACTAAATTATCATCAGACACAACACACTATGCTAATGACGCTGCAAAACAAGCTTCCTAAATAAGGTAAAGACGTGTTAAAACCCAAGCAGAAGCATAGAAGAACCTGTGACTGAAGGTGATGTGTGCGTGTTTGTGTGTGTCCCTCTGGAGAGGAAGAAGGCGTCGGCTCGTTGATCCCCGCCATGTTAAGCAGATTGAACAGCCAGCCTTCTGCTGCTTTTTCTCCATGAGACAAACAAATAATAAAGAAAAAGAGAGAAAAAGTTCACTTGTGCCGCCGCCCTTCCTGTAGCCGGCTTGTGTCGGTGAGCGAGAGAGATTAGCGTTGAAAATAGTGTGGAAGAAAGGGAAGATAAGGAAGAGACAGGAAACAAACAAACAAACAAAAAAAAAAAAGAATCAAAAGAGATAAGAGCACTGATAACGAAAAAGGGTACATGCTTAAAAAGTTGAGCACTTCGAGAGGAGAATGGTTGGAACACAGAGTTAAGCCGTGGTGGTGAAGTGAAGGCGATTGCGGCGCACTCGCGCAACGCCGAAAGAGAATAACTAGCCATGATCTCGCCCCACTAGTGCTGAAATGGGTTGTAGGTCACGTTGTTGAACACCATCGGGTAAGAAACGGTCCGGTAGCCCTGCACGTTGACCGTCGACGCCGGAATGTACGTTGCTGAAGTGGAGCCTTGCTGCTGCTGCTGCTGCTGCTGTTGTTGTTGTTGGGGCTGTTGGGCGGTAATGGTATCCGAGGACTGGAGAAAAGTGGGCCCCATGTGTGTCACGTTAGGCGGCGTTGAGGGAGACAGCTGCTGCAGGTAGTGCTGTGGCTGCATCTGCTCCACCATGGGAACGGCATGCTGGGGACGGTCCCACTGCACCGCTGTGGCTGACGGCATGACGTAGTACACCGGCGCACCGCCGACCGAGCCGGAGGAGAGCGCGAGTGTCTGTTGTTGCTGTTGCTGCTGCAGCTGCTGGGGCTGTGGCGCTCCTTGCGGGTGGTTAAAGAAGGGTGAGGAAGGTGGGCTCGCGAGGAAAGCGCCGGTGGAACCTCCGATGTGTGGCATCGGTTGGAAGTGCGAGGGCCGCATCATCGGCACGGGCGGCGGTGACGAGAGGGGCTGCATGCTCGGGTGCTGCGACGACAGCGGTGCCATGTAGAGCGAGGGCCGCAGCGCATAGCCCACACCGGGTGGCGGCGCAGTGGCCGCCGCAGGCTGGAGAACCGTCACCGTTGGCACCGTCGTCATGGGGTGCATGGCGGCCGTTGCGTGTGCCCACGCCGTCGCGGAGGGGTAGGCGAAGCCCTGATTTATCATCATCGCAGCCGCGCCTGGGTTGTTGGCCACCGCGAGCTGCTGCGGGTGCGACAGTGGCGGCGGCGGCGGCGGCTGCTGCACCGCCGGGAGCTGTCGAGAGCCGCCTGTCTGTCCCGCTGCCCGTGGTGCACTCTGCGACGTCTTGCCGACCGGCGCGCGGAGGTGCTCGACTACCATGTCGTGCAGCATCTCGCTGTGTTCTTTCCCGATCAAACCACGGGTCAGGTCAAGCTCGCCGTGGCAGCGCTCGCTCCAGAAGCGGAACTCCACCACGTCGCACCGCAGCGGCTCCAGCATCGCGTTGCCGAGCTGCTGGAACTGCTGGTCCGTCAGCGTGCACTGATCCCGCTCGCCCGCCAGGTAGATGTTTGCGCAGGCAAAGTTGACCTGATACTCCGCCGACACGGCGACCACCTGCTCCCCCGAGAGAAGACGCTGTGCCACCACCAACGCGTCGCTGCTGCGGAGGCGCGAGAAGTAGACCCGCTTCTTATCCCGGTTCGTGCCACGTCGCAGCACGCAGGGCAGGCGACGAAGCGCGTGCTCGTTGGCGCGGCCGCTAGACGGTGCCTCGTGGTGGAGCGGAGGGTAGCCGGTGCAGGAGGCGCTGGAGTGGCTGGAGCCGGGCGAGGTGGTGCTCATTCCCCGCTCCACCGGCGGCGCGAAGACGGCGTCCAGCGACGTGTTCGGCTGCACCGCTTCCCGCCGCGCCACGATGTCTGCCACGAGCGACGAGACATCCGCCACGACGGTGGCGACGTTCTCGCTGCCGCCGAACTCGCAGAGAACGAGCTCGCCAACCTGCGTGATGCTGCGCACCTTGGGCGGCACGTAGCAGACACAGAAGAGTTTGTCAAAGACGACGAGGGCGTGGTGCCAGGCGGGAGAGGACACGGGTTCGGCCGGCGACGGGGCGGAGTATGAAATTGCAGAAGACGGCAAGAGCGGCAGGGCTGAGGAGGAGGACTGGCCACCCGCGAGAGATGCAGCCCCGACGTGCGTCGTTCCCGATCCTGGCTGGTTCCTTAGTCCGCTCAGCGACGCGTTCGCGCTGCCTGCCATCACACTCACGCCATCCCCACCAGGCCGCACAGCGAGCTGGTTGTGTTCATTGGCGAGGCTATGGCGGTGCTGCGAGGCGGAGATGCTTGTCTCAACGGCACCGGTCCGCTCCTTCGTAGTGTGGTGCACCGGGCCGCTACTAATTTTCTCCGCCACACTCTCGCTGTCAAGGAAACACGGCAGCGGAAAGGACGCACCCGAGACTTGCGTAGACGGGGCCTCTTGCTCATTTCCGGATGAAGACTGCATGGCTCTAATAGCTACAAAAATCTCTCTTTTTCACACACGCACACACACACACACACACTGCCGCACAAGTGTGCAGAAACAAAAACAACGAAACAACAGCGTACCTTGCAAGCGAAGAAGCACCTGCGTTCAATGTGCAAACAAAAGGGTCGTCGTCGCGAGGACACCGAAGGTGTCACTAAAAGACAAGATCAACACCAACAACAACGAAAAAGTGATTGAGGGGGAGGCAGTGGTAGTAGGGTGAGCTGGCGGCTGTCGCAAAAAGCTTTTGTTTTTCCCGAATTGTAAAAAAAGATTAAAAAAAAAAACAAAGGAGCAACTGAGCACTCGCAGACTCGATCGCTACCGTTTTTCTTTTTCCCTCTTCTCAGCTAGACACAATTAGACGGTTAAGTTAGAAGAAGAAAGTGTCGAGAGAGAGAGAAAGAGGGATAGAAAAGCCAAAACAAAACTCAGTAACCAACAAAAACAAAGGTGATGGAGGAAAGAAAGTGAAACTAAGGAAAACAACGGATGCAAAACAATTTTTAAAGATAAAATGTTGGTCGTAGCACAAATCGAGGGATAAGGGTGGAGGAGCGAAAGAAAAACGGTGTAAAAAAAAAAGAACACACACAATCTGTGAGTGAACACTTGAAGCTGTTGTTTTTTAGGCGAGTTAGGCCACACAGCAGATGCTCACTCCCGGAGAAAAAAAGAAGAAAAGCAATAAAAAAATGGAAACACTAGTGGGGCCAGCAATGATACGGACTCACGAAGAAAGAGAAAAATACGAAAGCACAGTCGTGATCAAAACGAGTTTGATTCTTCCCCGTGGATACTGAAACCTTTTTTTTTTTGCACGCGGAAAACGCCCAGAAAGAAGAAGGTGTAAACAAACAGACAAGACTGTGACGATGACTCACAAGTTGGCGGAAAGCAAGAAGCGACGATGCTTCTGCAGTCGAAACTGATGGCGAAAGTGTTGGAAAAGGAAAGTAAAAAGCACACAAGAACGCTTTTTGTAAAGAAAAGAGAGCAAATAGAAAATGTTCGAAAGAATTGTGGACAAAAGTGGGTAAGGGCTGTTTTCTTCGCTTTGCCGCACGGATTCGTTGGTTCCGAGGGAGTGATCAATAAACAAATATATATATTTCACACGCGCTGACACGGAGACAAGTCTGTGTGCGTCTGTGCTTTGGAGCCAAAGGGCCACTTGATACTCAGGGCCGTGACGACAAGCCAGGCATATATTGAAAAAAAAAAACCAGAAAGCAACACTCAGAGGAAGCCAAGTCGCACACAAAACAAGTAAAGAAGAGCCGAAAACGATTATAGCTATAGGGGCAACGGTTCGTCACCAGAAAAAAAGTCAGCTCTCAAAAGAAATAGGAATAGAAGTGATGAAAAGATGTAAAGGTAGTGAAATGGTAGTCGATAAGAGATTAAGAAGCTGTCTAAAAAAAAAAAAGAGTCTGCTTGACCTTGTTAGTTCTTTGCTTTTTTGTATTTATTCCCTTTGCTTCAGAAAGGCGCTGTTCGCGTTGTCCTCGCAGGAAAAAAAAAGTTTGTAAACGCGTAAACAAAAGGGAGACTTAAGGGGGAGGAAAAAGGGGAGGAGGAACAGGAGAAAGTGGAGTCTGCTTAGAAACAGCACGTGCACCGTTCACCTTGAGCAATGTGGAAAAAAAAATTATATATTTTTCTGCCGAGTAGCACTGAGGTTTTGTTGTCTTCAGGTGAATGATTACGCTACGCGCGCGGCACAGACGCTGTAAATAGAGTGGAGAGCGAAGAGGTAGCACACACCCGCACGTCGCTGCGAACAACACAAAAAAGGCAAAAAAAAAAGAAATTATACACCGGTTGAGTGTGGGCAGGCGAAGCACCTGACAGGAGCTTAAAACAGAAAGGACAACGGCGGCGAGGGAAAAAAAAAGAGAAAGAGGTAGAGACAGCTGTGCGCGACTTCGGGAACAGGAAAAGAAAAAAATGGAGAGGCCAAATGAGGATAGAACTGGGAGAGACCTGGGAAGATCAAACGAAGCTGGTGAGGAAAAAAAAAAGGAAAAAGAATTGAAAAACGAGAGGTGCTACGGCAAGTGCCTCTGTTCTTGTCTCGCCACACGGCAATAGAAAGGAGTGACGCAGCGCCTGAACAATAATAATAATAATAGTGGTAAAAATATATTAAGGAATTCAAGAAAAGAAAAAGGGTGGACGTTTAGCAACGGTGAGATATACGTACCTGGCCACAAGGGCTATGCCTACAGGGAAAACAAAAACAAAAAAGCACCTTTTTGTGCAAATACCAGTAAAAAAAAACCTGAAATATATATTTATTTACCGGGTGCTGCCAAAGAGGTCAAAAGAACGAGGGGGGTATATGTCGGTGGCTGAAAGCCAAACAAGACGAAAACAACAAAAAGAGCGGGAAAGTGCCTTTAGCTCAGCCGAGGAAAAAAAAATGAACGGAAAGTGAAGATAGGTGAATTTTTTTTGACGGGGTTTTGCGATATGCGCTTTGGGTGATGAAACTCCCGCACCACACGTGTGTCACGACCCACAACGCTTTTCCTTTTGTCGTAGTGCAGCGTGTGTGCGTGTGAAAAACAAAGAGGGGGGAGATGTGGAGAAAAAAAAGGAAATTAAAAGAGAGAGTGATAAAAGGTGGAAATTGAAGACGCAGTGGAGAGTGGTGTCTCCCCAAAGAGGCCAACACACACACGCGCAGAAAATTGAACCACCTACGCCACTAAATCCCTCAATTAGAACGAGAATAAAACGGAAAGGGATACACAAAAAACGGAAAAAAAAGAAAGTAGGAAAGAAGGCAATGTTGTGCCTCTTTTTTTTTTTTTCTCTTGGTGTCGGGAACGCGATGCAAATGAATCGAAGCGACAAGCTTTTCGTACGCGCAAGAGCGAAAAGAGAAGCAAGTGCCTGATCTATCGAGTGAAGATAAACCCGACGGTCGAATAACAAATAAGTGAATCTATCCTTCACCTGAAAACAAAAGAAAAGAAAAAGTCGAAGAGACGGAGAATAATCGATTCAATTTAGGGAGAGAGAAATAAAAGGGGGGTGTAGCGCACGGGGAACTAGAGACTGCAGTTTACCCGCACGCTGGCGGATTGGGAGAAACGGTAGAATAAAAAAGACGGGACAAAAAAGGCGACAAACGCTACAAGAAAAAAAAAGCGAGAACGCACGTGCACAGGCGCTGATGCAGACACACCTGACACAAAGAAGCAAAGAAAAAAAAAACAAGAGAGACAATCACGCAGTCGCCCGCCAATACAGCCCCAAATTGCACAGCGCGAATATTGTAGAGGATGGACGGGGTCGGTGCGAGCGGCTTGCCCGCAATGACGAGGAGGAACAAAACGAAACAAAAAGAAAAGAAGGAAAAAGACGGAGAGCAACGAACAGAGAAATAAAAGGAGTAGGCTGGAGGGAGGAGGGGAAAAAGATGGAAGAAAAGGGGCCTTTCAGCCTGGTGCACTGACCAACGCCACCGAAAGGAACGGAAGAGGGAAGGAGGGTCAAGGTAAAAAATAGAAAAAAAAAGCAAAGCTGAACGCCCTATTCGCAGACGCAAAAGAGAAAATTAGACTTTTTTTTTCTGTTGTGTTCGACGTGCAAGCAGCTTGATTCAAAGCTCAATAGATTTAAAGTAGCAAGCGAGTGAAATATTGAGGTGGAGGACAAAACAAAAGGAAACAAACTAACAAAAAAAAGCACAGAGAGAAGTGAAACTGGAAAAGAAAAAAGAAAATGAGGAAAAAGAGACGGGAAAAAAGGAATAAGAGGGCTACACAGTTCTAAATTAAAGCAAAAAGAGAGAGAAGGTGTCAGATGGGAATTACAAAGAGAGGAAAACACGGGGTTTGGACACGTAGGGTGACCAGAAAAAGAAAAAAGAAAAGAACAGCGAAACAACGGGAAAGAACACCAACGTGGTGTCAGGAAACAAGAAGATAACAGAGGGGGCTCTAAAATCACAAAGAGAATAAACCACGGTGGAATAGAAGAGAGAAAATTATCAAATAACCTTTGCCACAAGCCGTTGTTACTCTTCTTTTTTGTTTTTGCAATGTCCGTCACGAAACTGCACTCAGGCAAGCACAGAAGCACGAGGGAGAAAGTACGCGTATTGCTTTTGTTTTGTTCTCTCGTACACTTTTATAATTTTTTTTTTCTCTCCCTCTGTGTGAATGTGACGGAAACCAGCAAATCAAAATAATAATAATAAGAGAACGGCTGTTTTATGAGTCCCGTGTATACATGTACTGGAGCTAGGGAGGAGGTGAACAGGAAACTATATATATGTAACTAGTAAACAAGAATTTGTGGGTGACGGGTTCAATTTGTGACGCGTTTGTGTGTGTATGAAGGGCAGAAGAGGTGAGTGCGGTGAAATAATGATAAAAGAAATTAGTCGGTGGTGGAGGACACAGGTGGGCGGAGACAATAAAAAATAATAATAACAACCCCGAAGAAGGAAAGTGGGAAGCACACACCCAAATCTCTTCTATCCTTTTCAATTTGAGAGAGTGGAAAACACAGTGAAAAAAGAGGAAGACTCAAAGGCAAACACACACGCGCACCAACACAAAGTTGAAGAACTGAAAATATATATTTAAAGAGACAATAACACAAAAGAAATCCAATAAAAATCCGACCTCAAGGTGAGAAGAAAGCGAGTGAGAAACCGAAAGTGATTAGCAGCACCAACGACGGCGGAGAGAGATAGTGAGGCTGTGCGGGTTTGCTTAGAAAATATTAATAAAAACAAAAAAAAGCAACCTGCTCACTTGCAGTAACAAGGAACAGGTCGAAAGGAGGGCAACAGAGACACTCACTCACAATGCGCGCTGAAGGTACACAAAAGAAAAAAGGGGGGGGGATTGACGTGGAATAATGAAGAGGATCCACGTTGACTGCAACAACAATAGTGTTAGATCAGAAACACGGGTGAAGAGAAAACGGAAATTAAAACTCAGAGCCGATTAACGGTGGCGGCGGGTAAGCAAAGTGCCAAGGTGGGCCGGGAAGGCGAGCCGCGGTGATTCTTCAGCGTAGTGAAACTTTAGAGGAGGAGCGTGGGCAGCGAGAGAGGGAGGGAGAGTGTGAGAGAGAAGAGGTACAGTCCGCGGGGTATGAGGGAGACTGCAGGAAGAAAAAAAAAAAAGAGAAAAAAAAACGGTGAGTAGAAAGAGAGAATAGACTAGCACCACAGAAAAAAAGCCTTTCCTCCTACTACGTGGCAATCTTCTCTTAGACTTTCAACACGACCTTCTTCTCGCGCAATGCGTTCGTCAGCACTGTAACGACACGAAGCTGACGTGCTGCCGCCCGGCTTCTTCACTCTAAAGATGCTCACTCGACACTGATGCACCGCAGCGGGGTCGAACACACCTCGTCGAGGCTAATCTAAAAGAAACGCAAAAAGAGAAGAATAGAAGAAGAATAGAGAAAGAGGCGACGTGGCAGACTTGGAGAGGCTACACAAGCACTTCTCTGTTTCTATTACTTTTTTTTCTCAAACTAAATTTTTTTCCTGTTTTTTTTTTTTATCAGAGGAGAGACGAATGTCGATGCCCAAAGAGCAAAACAGAAAATCAGAAATGAAAAAGAAGGGAAAACAAACAAATAATAGGGTAAGAAGGGTGGATCTTTGAGTTGCAGATGAATGGTTTTGTGGAGGCGAGGTTGATGAGCAGGTGTGGTAAAGAGGCAGCCGTGACGTGCCCAATGGGAGGAGAGATGAAGAAGAAAAGGAATTCGAAAGAAGAAGAAGTAAAAGTTGTGTTCAGGGTACAGAGGCTTTGTCAAGAAAAGAGCGACAATTGCGACTGGGGAGACCTTAGCGTCACCCACGTTGCGAGAGCAAACAAGAGCAGAGCAGAGTTTGCATTCAACGCGGGCCACCATGACTGTCCTTGCTACGAGAGTTTCCGTTTTCTTCAATAGGTGCACTTGACGCTCGTGAATTGCCGACTTACGTGAGTGGTTGAGAGACATCTCGGGTAGAGAGTGTAGCAGCGGCAAAACAAATACACAACCAACCAGAAAAAAAAATTTAAAGAAAGAGGCCTTTAAGACCATATAGCAGAAAGATGACAGGCTTGCCAGAAAAATAAACGAGTCTCTGATGGCCCACCGCGACGATCGTGGGGCACTACAGCGAAAAGCGAGCCCATTCTTCCTGCGCACATTCACGCAGCTTTTGGACTTTCGATTGGCGAGGTGCCTGTCGCGACGACATCCACCACGTCACGCAGCAGCTTTACGAGGCGCTGCTGCTGCTGGGCCAGTCGTCCATCCAGCAGCGCAGCGCCGTTGCACTCCGACGACGCGGCGGCCGCCTCACCAACGCCGTCCTGCACACAGAGCCTCGCCAAGTCGGCTTCCAGATTCTCCCACAGGGCCGATGCAGAGGTGTGTGTCGCCATCGATAGTGTCGTCACCGCCTCCACGACCCACTGCTGACGCGCCACGCGCAAGGCTTCGTCGCGCAGCACACGCGTGC
Organism: Crithidia sp. LVH-60A; assembly: GCA_030078075.1. NCBI lineage: Eukaryota > Euglenozoa > Kinetoplastea > Trypanosomatida > Trypanosomatidae > Crithidia > Crithidia sp. LVH-60A. The sequence goes on from CP119668.1 coordinate 1,682,999, forward strand.
CGGCGAGTTGGAGAAAGGCGCTCATTTGCTGTACCCCCACCTCTATGCGTTGCACCCGCGGAATGCAGGTGTGCACTACCGCCCGCGTCACGGCCTTCTCGAAAGCGCTGACGGATGTGGAGAAGCCGCTGTGGTGAAAAAGTGCACCGGCTTCTGGTGTTGTGCGCCAGGCGCGCCAGAGAGCATCGGTGGAGAGACAAGGGAAGTCGACGAGTTGCCTAGGCTCCGTAGCGGCGCCGCTCTGCTTGTTGTTTGTGTCATCATCTCGTGGTTCATCCTCGTTGGTGGGCTCTGCAGCAGCAGCAGCAGCCACCACACCATCGACACATCTTGTGACACACCGTAGAACCTCGCCGATGCACTCCAGCTGCTTACGAGCTCGCTGTGTGCTGTGCGCCGCCGCCGTGAGCCGCACTACGCATTCCTCGTACGACGCAGCGTGCGCGGTGCACTCAAGGGCGGTGGACATGTCAGATGGAGCGCGGTTGCGAGTCTATTTTTTTTGTTTGTTTGGAGGAGGGAAGCAGAGAGGCGCGGACTGAAGGGGGTGAAGGAGACGCCGCGTTTGTCTACGGAGACAGCGCCACACACAACATTAAGTGGGGAAGAAGAGATTAGAGGTGGAGAGGCAGAGGGAGAGAAAGGCTGTAGTTGTATGTGGGCAGTGCGTAGCATACGCATGAAGAGAAAAGAAGAGAGAAAGAAGAAAAGCGAGCGACAGTTTCACACAAAGACTAGTACAGTCAGCTGTTCGTCTTCAAAATTGTGTGAGAGGCCTCCAAAGGTGCACACGCGCACCCTCGCATGAAGCAGTAGACACTTTTCATCGCAAAGATCACTGGCAGCCAGTTTTTTTTTATTTTTATTTTTATCATTGACTTTTTGAATCGCTGCTTAACGTGGCGGAACTTTTTTTTTGTTGAGAAGCAGCAACGACAACACACACATACGCACACGTTTTCCATCACGCTCAGCGAAGAAACGCTATTGTCAAAATTGAAATTAATCAGCAAAAAGTGGAAAAGAAATAGAGGGCGGGGTGTGTATGAACGTGCGAGTGTATAAATGCGTGTGTGTGTATGACAAGGAGCAATGAGCAGCCCTGTCCTCCGTAGTGGCGAAGAGAAAACTCGGGAAAAGGTGCGCGGAAAAAAGAAAAGAAGAGAAAGGACTACAACAGCGCGTGACGCCGTTTTCTGCAGTCTGGTCTCACTAGCTGCGCTTCAGGACAAAAAGAGGAAGTGTGGATAAAAAAAGGAGAATAAAAAATACGTATTTTATCCCATGCTGGGAGAAAAAGAGAAAACAGCACTCGTGGTGCCATCTTCGAACACCCGCATTCATGGCGAGTCTTTCAATCGGTTTCTTTTTTACTTTTGCAAAGGGTCCGGTTTTCTGCAGCGTGTCATGAAAATAAAGTTGCACTTTCTGTGCTCTTTATGAGCGCACCGCATCTGCATCTCTTGTGCTCTGAAGGGGATCCGGGTCACCGGTTTGCGCGCAAAAAAGAGAGACAAAGAGGCGGCGATCGCAAAGCACAGCAGAGAGAAAGATGAGGAAGATGACAGCTGCATGAACTCGGACCGTAAGAATGCAAAAGGATTCGACGAAAACAAGCTTTTTTTTTGATGAAGAAAAAAAAAATAGCAAAAAGAAAAGGGGTAGAAAATAGCCGTCGGTTGTGTTGTCCATTCGCGCGTGTCACGCGACCAGTAAAACTTAATGCTAGATAGCATCCATCACAAAGGGGGAAAAAGAAGACTGTGAGCGGAGCAACAGAAGCAACGCAAAAAAAAAAAAAAAAACGTGCCGCCGCCTCTCTTTTTTTTCTGTTTTAAAACCCCCCTTCCGCTCATCTCAGGCGCACACAATGGTGCTGCGGTTGAGGTACATCTGGGCGCAGTTGTAAAAGTGCGTGATGGCGGCCGCCATGACACAGACATGCCAGATTTGATGACTGGAGAAGTAGACATCGAAGCGGCCAGGCGCGAAGACTTCGGGAATGCGGAAGGCGTAAATAAAAACGCCGATGCCGTAGAGCGCCAACATGATAAGCAGGCCGAGTACATAGGGGAAGCTGATGACGAGCGGAATCATGTAGGCGAGGTGGATGGTGGGAAGGATGCCGGACGCGACCATGCACACATAGAACAGCGTGCGCTTGCTCGAGAAGGCGGTGGAGGTCCAGTGCCGGAAGAAAGGGCCGACGAGGCCGATGATGCCAAAGACGCTGATCATTGAGATGTAGGCGTTGCGCCACACCGGCGCACACCCCATCGCGTAGTAGCAGAACGGCAGGAAGGAGCCGACGATGAGAAAGGTGATGCCGAAGTAGTCCAAGGCGTGGGCGCGGTGGAAGAGGTCCTCGCTCATGTGGCAGAGAAAGGTGTGGAAGCAGGCGCTGCAGAGCATGCACATGACACAGGCAAAGGAGTAGGCGCCAAAGATGATGAACGGCCACGTCGTCTGCTCACCATCCATTGCGACCGGGAGGGAGGTGCGGTTTACGTGAATGAAGACGTTGCCAGCGTGGTACTCAGGGACAATGTGGCGCCGAAAGAGGCGTGCAATAAGACCCAGAAAGACCACAACGCCGATCAGGTGCGACCAAATGTTGATCGTCTCGTTGTGCATGCGAAAGATGCTCGTGACGCAGCGGGCGGTGGAATAGAAGGCGCGGTAGTGGCGCAGGATGTAGTGGTTGTCGCCAAGGTACTCAGGGATGTCTTCGCGGTTGTACAGCGGCAGCGTTGGGTCGTCGTTGTAGGGGCAAGGCAGTTGCGCCTGTGGCTTGTTTTGCGCGCTTGCTGGTGTGGCCGGCGCAGGAGACGAAGCCTCTCCGACACGACGGCGGCGCATCGCGGCTGCGGAGGAGCTCTTGTCGGCGGCTGAGGCGTCGGATGTCATTGCTTCTGTGCGTTTAGTCGCTGTTGAGAAGCACGCAAGAAGAGAAAAAAAAAGAAGAGGGGAGTGCGTGGGTGGAAGAGAGCAGCAGTGAGGGTGTTTTGCAGTCTGAGCTACAAGACGATCAAGGACCGCAAGACCGGTAGTAGCAAACAAAGAGCAGAGAAAGAAGAGGAACGAGAGAGATAGAGTGTCTGTGAAGTTCCGTAATTGTACTCAGTGGTGGCTTTGAAAAGAAAAAAATGGAAGAGAAAATAGTGCACTTCCTCTTTCGATGTCGTTGGAAAGGGCTATGACGGAAATAAATCTGCGGCTGCTTGCGGAATCTGCATTGTTTTTGCCCAGCGGAACCACAGGAGAAGAAAAGAAGCAGGAGAGGAAGGAAGGAAGGAAGGTAGATGTGATTTGAGAACGGTGTGATGTCGATGATAGTTTTAGAGTAGCTTTACTTTACTATTTCTGTTGAATTTAGCGAGAGTCCTTCTTCTTGACTGCCCTGCGGCCTCTTCTCACTGAGGTTACTACTCATCACATCGGTTTTGCGCTCCAGAGGCGAGAGGCGGACACCGCCATGGTCACGCCTACTAATGGCTTTGCCACCAAATCTTCTTTCTTGCTGCACCTGACTCGCTCAAGTGTGTGCTCTGCCTACGCACAGTCAACAAAACCATGCCACGCGTCTCCCCTTACCTCCTTTCATCATCGCGACTTTGGGAGAGATAGAGAGCAAGCTGACAAAAGAAAGAGAGTAACAACAACAAGATGAATCCCACAGCAGGGGGGAACAAAGAAAACAGGAGAAAAACACACACACAAGAATATTTGTGGCCGCAGTAGAGAGTGGAAGCGAGAGTGAAGAGAAGGAGAGAGAGGGAAAGAACGAAAAAACAAAAGAAGAAGAAGGCATCTTCGGCCGCGACACGAATTTACCTGTTTCCTTTACCTACTCAGAGACATACCTAAATCAGCAGCAACGACCACATCAATACGCAAGAAGGAACTCAAACGACGTATCACCAGTGTAGCAGAACGTGGAGGAGGACAGTGTGGAAGTGTGAACTACGTCCGGAAAAAAAAAAGCCACGAAGCACCAACGCACAAAAAGAAGAATACATAAAGAAAAACTGAGAGCACCTCAGCTCTCGCTTTTTCTCCTATGGCTTGCGGAGCGCTGAGCAAAACCAAAAAAACCAAAAAAAAAAGCGAAGAAGAAGCAATCAGTCAAAGCCACACGAGAAACACATCCCCGGCCACGTACGCGGTCTTCTCAGAGCACACACACCCATTGACCAAGAAAGAAAACGCAAAAGACGGCACCAACACACTCACAAGCCCGACGGCCCACCTTTCCTTGCCGCGATTGCTGAACACCCGAGAAAAAAGCGTGAAATACGGAAAAAAGGAAAAAAAAAAACAATTAAAAAAGCCCGGTAAGTGCGTGCGGAGCAGGCTGTATATAGCACGTGCGGTCGGCCCTCCACCGCTCGTTGGCTGAGGCGGGCACGAGGCACGCGGCAGACAAGCACACGCCACACATGCTGGACAAATCTTTTTTTTTTCCTTCTAAAATCCCATTTCAGGCTCCGGGTAATATAGACGAGAATAGTTTATTGAAGTTGGAGTTGAAGAAAGAAAAAGACGAGAGTGAAATCGTAGCCGCTCACGCACACACCGCAGCGCTTACTGACGTTTAGCGCAGACTCACACAAACACACACACGCGCATACACACCACAAAATCGCACGCAGACGCCATTGATAAGACTGATAGTAAAAAAAAAAAAAACAAATAACAAAGAAAAACAAGAAGTAGGGGTGATTACTGGCATCACAACACAAAACAGGGGACGAGGGGGTGAAAGTGAAGAGACCGAATAACAAGAAAAAAAGTTGTGAAGGGCAGCACAGCTCCAGAATCACGGACAGGTGCATTTCCTCGATTAAATTACGCCGCCGTCGCAACGCGAACGACGACCTCACGTACAGAAGCCGTCGCTTATCTGCCACATTTGGTACATGCTGACACAGTTGAAGTAGTGCACGAGCGCCGCCATGGAAACGAAAAAGTGCCAAATTTGATGGCTCGAAAGCCAGAAGTCGAAGTGCCCGGGGAACTTGTTCTCTGGGAACTGCGTCACGTAGAAGACGACCCCGCCACAGTAGAGAAGCACCATTAGCACGACGCCTTTAATGACCGAGAAGGTCGCCGTCGTGAGCGGCATCAGGAAGGCGCTGTGGACTGCCGGGACGATTCCGCTGAAGGCCAGTCCGAGAAACGTGGCCACGCGTAGGCCGACGTGCTCGTGGAAGACGTTCGTCCACGGCCCAATGATGGCGACAGAGCCCAGGACCAGAATCGTCGCGATGTAGACGATGCGCAAGGTGGTGTAGCAGTGAAACATCACGTAGAGCGGGGGCAGGAAGCTGGCGACGATGAGGACGGTAATGCCGACGAAGTCGAGGCGGCCCATCGCCGTCATGACGCGCTGGTGCGAGTGGCAGTTGCACAGGTGGTAGATGGAGCTGTTCAGGGTGCAGAGCATCGAGCCGAAGCAGAAGATGCCGTACATGAGCTTCGCGGACGCCATCGACGGCGCTGAGATTGCCTTGCTCAGCACCGTGGTGTAGAGCAGCACCGTGAAGACGACGAAGATGATAAAGGTGATGAAGTGCGAGTAGACGTTGATGGTCTCGTTGTGCCAGCCCAGCATACTCTTGAGGCACATGCCAGCCGTGTAGAAGGCGCGGTAGCCGCTGCGGATGTAGGGATTGTACTTCTGCCAGTGCGGAATCTCAGCGAAGGTGTAGAGGGGGAGGTCGGGGTCGGGACCGAAGGTGAGCAGGTTGAGCTGCTGGGGCCGACTGGGGTCGAAGGGAGGGGCCTTGGCGACAAGGCGGTGGCGGTGCTTGCGGCGCACCACCGGCTTCACCTCGACATCGACCTCCGCCTGCTGCGGCTGCGGCACGCCGTCTACCGTGTCCGTGGCACCTTCAGCGTGTGACGTGGTGAGCACCGCTGCAGCACTCATCTCCGCCTCATCAGTGGCACCGGCGGCTGCGGTGGCCGGTGTTGCGCCGGTGTTTGCCGCGACGGCGGCGGCGAGCCGTTGGGAGCGGCTGCGGGCCATCACACCATCGAAGGCTGCTGTGGGGCTCGCCGCACCCGGCCAGGAAGACTGGCCACTCTTCACGGGGCTCTTCTCGCCGTCCCCGGCGTGGCTGTCGAGGTCGTCCATGAAGAAGCTGTGGTGGCGGCTGGTGGGGTGAAAAGGTGGCGAGGCGACGCTCTCGCACGGTGAGCCGTCGACGTCGAAGCTGAGCTGCTGTGCGCGGCGCGTCTGTGGGCTGCTGACGAGCGGTGGAGCCGTGGAGAGCACGACCTGCCGTGGTGGCCGCGAGGTGCTAGTCTGGCTCTGCGCAGGGGTGAGAGGGGTGTCGGGGAGCCGCTCCTCGGCCATGGCGCGACTCTGGGAGAGAAGGCGGTTGTCCTCGCTTTGAAGGGGGCGGGACTCTCCGCCCTGCGGGCTCTCCCCCGCCTCTACCGTGACCTCGCTCGCCCGCTGCGGCATCTCTTGTGCTCGTATTCTGAAGAGAGAGAGGCACGAATTTCAGCGATTAACCCCACACGGTGTAACAAAAACAGCGAAAAAACCAGAAAGAGGAGAACCCGACTGTGTGCTCGAATTTGCTGAAGGAACAGAAATAAGCGCTCCAAAGGGATATTGATGCGTGGCGTCACCACGTTAACAGAGAGAAGAAAGATATCGAAGTTACTTACAAACGGGGGAGGAAAGGTGAAGAGACGACGAAACACACGGCGTACCCGTGAGGAAAAAAAAAAAGGCAAGAAAGCAATCGAATCGAGGCAACAACTTCTGGAAATGACTGTAAATTAAGCCGAGTGAAATGACCTTCGAAAAAAAAAAAAAAGGTTAATGAGAGTAGTAAAAGGAGAAGTGGAGAGGCAGCAACGCAGATAAGAGGATGCACCAACATCTTTTTTTTTTTAAAAGGTTACGTTAGCATCGAGGCTCGAACAATCGAGCCACAACAGCCAGGAAGAGCGTCCTCATACCTCTTGACGAGAAGTAAAGGCAGCAAGTGTTAAGGGAAAGACGAAAAACACACACACACACTTGCATCAAGAGAGAGATGTGTGCACAAGCACTTCCGCCTCTTTATACGTTTGGTATCGTACTCATGGTTTATTTTTTTTTTTATTTGAAAGGGAGCGACTCGCGCTCAGAGAAGACACGAAGCTATCGAAAGGGAAATTGTCAGGTCATACACCGCTGCTGGGCAACAACAACGGCACGGTAAAAACTGCGGGGAGACGATGAAGAGAAAGGAACTAAAACGAAGAAGGCAAAAAGAGAAGGAATAAGAAAAAAATGAGTGGGCATCCGCCCAAATAAGTGCGCCATCTGCACTTAATGTTAACATGGTAGAAAGAATATATTAGATAATGGAGCAAAAGCAAAATCCAAAGTGAAACACAACCTTAACTTTAAAAAAAGGGGGAGAAAAACACTTTGAAGCTGGTGGGAAGTCGACAAGGTAGAAACACGCTTGGGGTCCACCACGCATCGTTCCAGTTCCAGATATTTTCAGTAATGAAACCCAGCCAATGTGGGGGATATGGGCGTCGCTCTATCGGACTACATTTCTCACATGCAGAAGAGGAGAAAACTGCGCAGATCTTAAATTTGAGAGGACGCATCACAACAGCGCTCTTTACTTTGTTGACCAACGAGAGAGGGAGAGAGGGAGAGAGGGATGGTAAAGTTTGGGCAGCCGCTCAACCTGCTTTCGAAGAAATTAATGAGAAGTTTGTGAGGAACAAAAAAAAAATAAAAAGTTGCATCGTGTGCACTCGTCGAAGCAGAAAGTCCCCGTCTCTCTCTCTTTCTCATCATTTGGCCGACTAGAATATTTGACAGCCTTTTAAAAACACTGTCACCGCAGCAGAAAAAAAGAAGGGAAAGAGAAAAGCAGTGCGAACAAACAACTTGGAGCTGAGACATAACTCGGTGTTCTTCAGACCGCAAATAATAAAAATAAAAGGAATAGTTGAGTTGAAGCTGCCTACCAAAGAAAGAGCACATAAAAAGGTGGTGTTGGTGTGTTGCGCCGCAGGGAACGAGAGAGGCGAACTTCACTTTGACCTCTTACTTTGTTACAAAGCGGGAGGCGCGAAGAAAAAAAAAGTAAAAAACTAAACGCCAAGGTTTTCAATTTATTTGCGTTTCACTCCGTTAATTTTCATCTGATGAGGTTTTTGTTTTAAGCGCAAGAGACAAGAACACTCAACCAAAACAAAAAAGAAAGGAAGCTATAAAGTACAGACACTTTTGTTTTCGCTTTTTTCACCAAAGGCTGCGTACCAGATGGGGAGCCACCACTTACTCGGAGACAAAGGGATGGCAACCGCCGGCTCCTCAGGCGTTGCTTCCACGACTCGCGCTCTCGTCACTCGCAACGGCACAACGTTTACGAGCACTCGCCACCAAACCCACCCGTGACGCGCCACATCTGGAAGGCGCCGATGCAGGTGAAGTAGTGCACGACGGCGGCTCCGAGGACGAAGCAGTGCCACAGCTGATGGCTGTGCAGCCAGACGTCGAAGTGACCTGGGTACCACCGCTCTGGAATTTTGAAGATGTAGATGATCATCCCAATGCAGTAGATGACAAGCATCAGGAACATGCCCTCGTAGAGCGGCACCGTCTGCTCGTTGGTGGGCAGACCGACAAACATGTGGATGGTTGGCAAGATGCCCACCGAGGTCAGCGACGAGTAGAGGATCATGCGTGGCCAGTAAAACTGCTGCGTGTTGAAGAAGGCAAAGAAGGGCCCCATCAGGCCCAGCACACCGAGCAGCGTGATGGCGATCAGGTAGGCTGCCCGCACCACGCTCGAGCACGAGAAGAGGTAGAAGACGGGTGGGTAGAAGCTGCCAATGATCATCGCGGTAATGCCGAAGTAGTCCAGCGCGAGGGCGACGTTGTGCACCTCCTCGCAGCGGTGAGCGCTGAGGGTGTGGTAGACGGAGGAGCCGCCCAGCATCACCATGCTGCCGAGCTGGAACACCGAAAAAACAAGGTAGTCACGTGTGCGGTGCAGCTCCAAATTTACCAAAATATGCACCGAGAGGGCGAGCACGACGAGGAAGCCGACGAGGTGGGTCCAGATGTTGAGCGTCTCGTTGTGGAGGGCGAAGATGCTTTTAAAGCACTGCTTGGTGGTGTAGCCTGCGCGGTAGTAACTCAGGATAAAGGGGTTGCCCTTAAGCCACTCCGGGATCGAGGAGACGTCGTACAGCGGGAGCTCGGGGCAGCGTGTGTGAGGCGAGGGGGCTGGGTTGAAGGCGAGGTGGCGCTGTGCCTTCCCGATCAACTTGTTCGTGGCATCGCCGACCGTCTTGGCGGCATCTGCCGTCGCTTTGTTGTTGAGGATGGCACGGCACCGAAGCCGCGCCTCGTATCCCGTGAGCGTGTCGCCCATCACGCAGCTTAAAATTTTTTTTTAAACTTGACCTGGGCTACGTTAAAGATCAAAAGAAGAAGACGAGGAGGCGTGGGAAGTAGCGCGTCTTGTGCGCGTCGCAAATGCCCGAAGTAGTAGTCGCAGTAGCGACACAAACAAAAACACAAATAGAACAATTCGAAGATAAGAAAAAACGTTTCAGCTCTCGCTGGAAGCCAAGTAATGATCTCAAATATATTCCCTTTTCTCTTGTTGGCCGCAATGCAGTTTGTCAACCATTCAACTCAGACTGCAAAGAGAAAGTGATTTTTTTTATTTTATTGTTTTTGGTGTGCATTGTAGGCGAGCCGACCAATGTGGACGTCGGGGGAAGGTCAGCGGTTGTGTGTGCGTTGGTAGTGCAGGAGTACAAGAGCCCAAAAGTACAAATTAAGAAAAACACCAAGAGGAGGCAGATGGTAGAAAAAGAAAGAAGGAAGGAGCAATGAGACGAAGGCGACGCACAAACGACAGAGTGGAGCAAATAACTTTCTCTCTCGCTATCTCCCTCTCGGGGAAATTATCAAAGAAGCTTTTGAAGCAGCTTCAACGCCACATGAGATGGCAGTATCGACAAACCTTGGTGCAGCCAGGCAAGTCTCTAAAAAAAAAAAACCCACATTTCTTCTTATCTAGTTTGTAGTTTGTGTGTTTCCTGCTGAACCACAAAGCGGTGCAGCGAGAAAAGCGAACAGGACAAAGTGCAGGTAAAAAAAAGACCCACATTCATTCATCATGTGCAACCGAAAGTGCGCGCCAAGCCGTGGCGACTTCGGTGCCTACAACAGCACCAGCACCCAGACCTTCTGCGACGTCCTCCTGCAGCACCAACAGACGAGTGGGACACGATAACTGGATAAGTTTAGCGGTGCTGAGCTGCGCCTCGATACCGTCTGCTCCGCGCAAACGTTTTCTCCCGCTCGCCGCGCCTGCTGCCGATTCTAATTCGTCAGTCAATTGGACCTGCTGCTGCTGCTGTTGTGCGCCGTGGACGTAGAGGCACGTCTTGGCGTGCATGGAGCGCACCCAGCGACACTGCGGCGAGGCCTCCACACTCGCCCGAACCGCCGCTGCGTGCGGCTGCGTCGAGTCGGGAATGATAATCAGCACCGACAGAGCGAGACGAGGCGGGCACGTCTCCAGCCACCGCTGAAGCTGCGAAAATGCCGCAGCGATAACCTCGTGGTCGAAGGGCGGGTTGCACTCCAGGCGCAGCAGCACCACCGGCGCCGGTCCGACAACCGAAGCATCTGCCAGCGGCGTGTGCAGCGGTGCCAGGCCCTCGCCAAGGGCAGCATACATCTTCGCCACGCACGCCGCCGCGTCCGGGCACGCAAAGAAGTTGCCCAGAGAGCCGAACGCGGCGTCGGTGTCGGGGAAAGCGGAGAAGAAGAATGGCCGCGTCGCGTTGAAGGGACTTGCAAAGCACTCCGCAGTGAGAATGCGATCGGCGATGGCGGTTCTCGATGTACTGGGAGGGAGGTTGGCGAAGACGTCCATGACGGGAGGGGGAACGGCGGCTTGCCATCCCGCCTCCTGCTCCAGCTGCCCACCACACAACGCATGGTAGCGCAGCTGCAGCGTCGCGAGTGCCCGCAAGAAGCCCTCTGATGCAGCAGCTCCCGAGGACTGCATGTAGCGGCGGTGGAGCCGCAGCACCATGTCAGCCGCGATGGGAAGCCGCACGCGCATCGTCGCGGCGTCGGGGCACTGCCAGCTGATCTCGTCAGTGCCGTCACGCGCTGCTGTTGCGGCGCCGGAGTCGAACCACGCAGGCACTGGACTCGACAGCGCTACGCTGCTCCACCCAACCTCTACGACAACGGCCACCATCATACCGTCAACACCCGCTTCAGCGCACGAAGCCTGCAGCTGTGAGACAGAGAGCTGGCGCGCATCGGATGTGTTCAGTGAGACGTGAACAGAGCAGAACTCCGCTTCGTTCTCACCCTTCGCTGCCGCAAGGAGCTCCGACATGTTGGCCAGCCTCTCGGCCAGCCGCTTACGGGCATCGTAAAAGATGTGCGTCGCCTCGTCGGTCAGGTGCCACGCCTTCTTGCGCTTCTGGTTGAAGGAGGAGTGGAGCTTGTCGGGGGCACCACACAACTTGCTCAGCCACAGGTCGAGCAAATTCTTGGACGCGTGGTGGGGCTCGATGGCCTCGAGTGTGGGGAGGAGAGGGTCATCGAAAAAAGGCTCGGCGACGCAGAGGCGAAGGTCCTTCAGCGGAGCTGTGGTGGCTGCTTCAACAGACTCGTAAAACTCACCAGAGGGACTCCCATTGCTCACCGGCTCCAGCACACCGAGAATACTGCCAGGGACGTACTGCACACCGGTCAGACAGAAAGGTCCGGTAGCCTCCGCGGCTGAGGTCTCTGTCAGCTGCACGGTGGCGCGTCGCCGCACATCGAGGATGGGATGCACCCAGGTTCGTGCAGAGGCGTTGCCGGTATTCGTTGCCTCATCAACGCCAGCATCACCACCACTGCGCGCCAATGCCTGCTGCTGCTGACCCTCGAAGACCGCCGCGGGCAGCAATCCTTTGGCATCTGCGGTGGAGGGGTGAAGGTGCTCAGTGCAGAGCCGCACCAGCTCAACCTGCACCGCCACCGCTGCACGGAAGCGCAAAAGCTCCTGTAGGAGTGGCAGGACATCTGTGAGAGCCTCTGTGGGCATTGAGGGCCTGCCGTTGTGAATTTTCTTTTGTATTGATTTCCCTGGAAGAAGAAGAGAGAATAAGAAAAACAAGGGCAGAAGATGAAGAGGCAAGGGGGGAAAAAAAGAAAAAAAAAAAGCAACAACCCGCATTCAGTATAGAGTTGTGCACAGCTGTTTTGCGTTTCCACGCGACGCTCTGTAAGACAGACATTAGGAGACATACACTGCCTAACAATTTGGCAAGTCGACGAGACGCTGTTTTGCGTTCCAACTGGTGTCTTTCAATTGGTGCGAGAAGACCATCGCGGCGCCAGTTTGTGTGTGTGTGTATGTGTGCGTGTACGTGTCGATCAGACATGAGAAGAAAAGCAGTAGCAGCAGCGTTGACAAAGCGCAGTTGTCACTTCAACGCTGCGAGGGAAAGAGAGGTCAGCGACTGCTGAAAGCGCACTAAACACGCGTCATGCAGCTCTGCCAGCTCATCGGCGCTGGTCGATTCGCCCTCCTGCGATGACGCACCACTTTTCAAATCCAAAGTGCGGCTTTTTTCCCTGAAGAGCTGCAGTGCGTGCTTCTTCAGCTTCGACAGCCCTGCCCCTATCGTAGTTCTCTGCTGCAAGGGCGGCTGGGTCGAGCAAAGAGATGAGAGCATCCACTGCTTCTCCAGAAGCAAATGCACCACTGCGCGCAGCTGCAGGTCCAGCTGGTGCGCGTGCGAGTGAATCGATGCCGCGCTGCGTTGTTGCTGCTCTGCTCGTCCTTTCACCGCTTCCAGTTGTTGCCGTCGCGCACGGTGCTGCTGGGCAACACGCACCCGCTGTGACTGGCAGGCACGCCACGCCGCCTTTTGCAACGTGTACGTGAAAAACGCGTGCACCAGCTCCAACGCAGCTGGTAAGGAGTCACCCCCTTCGTAAGTTTCCTGTTGCCGGGCCGCCGCCGGAGGCGTCAGCTCTATCAGACTCCACGGCTGAGTAGACGGTATCCAACGCCACCACGTCCCTTCAGATGCTTCGCCGTCGTCAAGCGCTGCTTCTGCGGAGGCGGCGACGCAGCGCTCAAACAACACGTCCATCGAGAGAATCACTGCTGTCGGCACCGCCGCTTTTGCAGCGCTGTTTGCACTCACGCTGCCAGACTGCTGTGCGCGCGCTCGGCGCATGTTACGCTCCACGCACACCGCCACAGGGACGGTAAAGCGCAACTCAAGCACCGCGACGAAGCCACCCGCGACGGTGCTGGTGCTGTCGAGCATCTTCTCTCCCTTTTCCATCTCCGTTTCTAGGCGACGACACAGGCGGTAGAAGCGTTCTCGCATGCTGCGTAGGTGCATATTGTCTTCCACAAAAATGACAGGGATAGCGGCCTCACTCTTGGATGCTGCGGCATCGCGCGAGCAAGAATGAGCGCGGGCTTCGCGCAGGCACGTTCGCAATTCAGACTCTGTCTGTCGATGAAGCTCCTGCACCGCCTGCTTCCACCGCTCTGGCGAAAAAATGGGCGGCTCCGTTTCGCGGCTTGAAGATGGTGAGGATGCCAGTGACTGCAGCACCGCATCGAGCTGCAGGAATGCGGCGACGCGACCGCAGCGACGGCCGCCGAAGAGCGGAAACAGCTGACTCGGCTGCGCCGCGACGTGGTGTTGCGCTTCCTGCAAGAAGCTTGACTTTCCGGCGCCGGGAAGGCCCGTGAGCAGAATGAGCAAGGCCGCAGGGTCCTCGTCACCTTCCTGAGGAGACGACGACGGCATCCGTTTCTGTTGTTGCCTATCGGCTCTGTGATCTCTTTGTAGTGCGTGTTGACTTTGTGTGTGTTTGTGTGTGTCGGTGTTGGGGGTGAACGCACGCTTCTTCGCGATCACCACAGCGCTGGTACTCGGGGTTTGCCGACAAGCTTCCCCGACGCTTGCCGAGTGCTACACACTCGCATCAATCCTGCTGCAGTGTTTGGAGCATAGGAGAGAAGGGAGGAAAGAGGAAAAATATATGAAAAAGCTGATACACTCAGCAGCATTTTCACAGCGGAAACCAGTAAGACCTCTCATGCTTCGCTTAGCTGGCTTCTCAATGCAATAATAATAGTAGTACACTATATCAGAGTTGCTTGTGCACTGGGCCTTCCCCTTCTTGCATCTCTTTTCTGGTAAGAAGACGGCAAGAAACGCGAAGAGTCCGGTAGTGGTGCACACCGAGATCGAGAGAAAAAAAAATTAAAGAGAACTCTTTGGCAAATCGAAATCTGCCCCCCTTTTTTTTTCACGTTTGCATGCAAAATTGACACACAGACGAAAAAAAAAAAGTCTCTTCCAGGACAGAAAAAAAGGCGCGTGCTTTATCCGGCTTTTTCGTGTACAACGCAGTCTGTCGTCGTCGCTGCCGCAGCTGACGAGGCTTACCACAATCAGTTGCCACGTACCTTTGCGTCTCAGCATTCGCTGCTTCTGCTCACTTCTCAGCGGGCTCCTGTGCGCATTGCAAAGTTAATAACAACAAGAACCAGCAGCGCTCTCTCTCTTTAACATTTGCAAACCATACACACGCCTACAACATCATCTTGCGGAAGGAGGAGCAGATGGACAGCCGCCCGGAGCGCAGCATCGATTTGTTCACACTCTCTGCATCATCCCTTATGAAAAACGATCGAGTTCGCGAGGTGTTAGTCACTTCGGAAACGACCACGTCCTTGTGCTCCTGTACGAGGCTGTCTAGCAGCTCGACAAGGTAGACGCGGAGCGCCATGGTTGGAATCGCCTCCTGAAACAAAAAATACCGTGCGGCGACTTGAAAGGTGATGAGCTTCTCGCTGTCAACAATAGCAATGTGTGGCGTTTCACCTGGTTGTGTACCGCCAGCTTCGATCAATCGCGATCGGGCCCACTGCCCCCTGTTGTTGTGCGCCTTCGTGTACAGCAGCACCCGCTCGAGCGCAAGAATGAGAACCGGGTTTAGTAAGGGTGTCGTCAAGTTGCTCGTCGAAAAGATGACCTGCAACTGCCAGCACTCGCGCAGGCAACGGTGCCACAGGGACGGCGCCACCACGTCCTGAAAGCGGTCAGCTAAAGTCAGGAACGTCTCCGCGTGCGCTAACCACGACAGCCGCTGTGCCGGAGTGGGCGTGGTGCCCTGCTCCGAGAAGAGATGGTTGTAGATGCTCCTGGCCCCATCCTCCACGCTGGCGAAGAGTGTGTTGGCCAGCAGTACCACACCCCGCGGAGTCTGCGGCACCTCAATGCGGAAAAGCCCCTTGTCCCGCTCCGTGCAGCTGCGGAACACTTCCTCGCAGTACTCCATGTGGTCAATGCCGACAGGTGAGGAAGGCGGGGAGTAGTCGTGGCACGTGAGCACCACCAAGTGGCGCTTCGCGAACTGCTGCAGCGACCGTACGCACCGGTCGACCGTCGCCGACGAGCCGACAAAGGGAAGGGCGTAGCAGGACAGCTGCCACATCATCAGCGCTACCAAGACGTTTCCGTCGCCCGCCAGCAGCTTCACGCTGTCCTTCGTGTTGTTCAGGCCCTCGAAAGCCAACCTGTCAGACCCCAAGCGCTCCGCCACGAGGAGAAGCTGCGCCATCACGGTCCGGGTAGCGCGCGATGTGGAGTAGCGTGGCGCCAAAACGCGGAAGATGTTGACGACGTTCACCATGAGCCCACAGCGGCGATAGGGTCGCATGTAGCGGACGAAGTCATCGGTCCCGCAGACGCGGAGTGCCTTGGCGATCGCCATGAGAGAGGCCTCGTCATTAAGGCCTAGTGCGCACAGGTGGTGCAGCCTCGTGGTCAAGATGTAAAGCAGCTGCGAGCACTCTTGTGTGGCTGCCGTCGCCTCTCTATTCACAGCCATCGACGCCGTCACCACCGCTGCAAGGTCCATCAAAGCATCTATCATGTGCTTCGCGGACGAGGCGAAGTGCGGCAGCTCGCTGGAGGTGAGGCCGGCGTCGGCTCCCAACATCATCGCCGCATCCGCCATGCGCACGACCGCGAGCTGCGGGGACCGGCCGCGCAGGAAGGACCCGCTTGCAGACGCCATGCTCCACTGCGCCTTTCTTGAAGAGTGGGACGTCGACCACATCTTGTCTAGCGCCTCAAGGGCCGTGACGGAGAGCCGCTGCACCGCACGGCGGAGCACGTGAGAGGGGTGGGAGGCGTCGTCGGCAGCCACCTCCGCCGCGTACACGGGTTCGGCAATGATCCGGTGGAGCTCGAAGAGCCGCTGCACAAGCATCGACAGCCCGTGACTTACAACGGACGAATTACTGGCGAGCAGCAAAAGCTCTGTTACGTGGTCAAAGATGCGCGCGAAGTGCCGCAGCGCTTCCAGGCGCTCCTCTGGAAGCAGAGTGTGCGCAGTGGATGGCTTCAACAGCTCCCACAAGAGAAAGAGATCGTTGGTCTTCTGCCCGCTGAGGAAGGATATAAGTATCCGTTGCTCATCAGCGGGAGTAGTGTTCCCTTCCCGGAATGCGGAGACCCGCAGTTTGTAGCGGTCAAAAAATGCCGTGGTCGTTAATGCGGGGAAAAGGATGTTTGTCTCGGTCAGCGTCGTGAACGCGGTCGCCACGGCAGCGCGGTAATCTTGCAAGGTAAGCGCGTTGTAGCGCAGGAGGCGGAGGCAGTAGGAGATCTTGAATTCCATGAACAGCTGAGTTGTGTCCGTGTCCTCGCCGCGAAGCAGCCCCTCCTCGGACCGGCGGGACTCTGACGCCCGCTCACGCTTCGGCGGCACACGGAGCGCCGTCTTCCCGAAGCCGGCGCCCCGCTTCTTCTTTTGCACGTTTTCATTGGCGGTGCTAGCGCTCTCAGGCGGCGGCGCAGGGGAGGCGGACGCCGTCGCTGCTGCCACCGCCGCCGTCGTCTTCTGCTTGCCACCGAGCTGCCCTACGTATGCGTCGCCCACTGCAACGACGGCGGCCAAGAGACCGATCTTCTCTTGCTCCGACACACCCTGCGAAGAGGTTTGCAAGACAAACGAGAAGTCCCCGTGCTCGTCGTCGTCGACGTCGTCTTCGTGTGCAGCGGCAGCGTCCTGTCGTGATTGTAGCCACGGCCGCTGGCAACTGGACAGTCCGAAGGTGCGAAGGAGGGTCCACAGACACTGCAACCCACTGTAGTCGGCGAACAGCGTGGCCGCAGACGCACTGGTTGCCTTGCGCAGCTGACGCAGGTACTCGCTTAAGAGGGGCTTCGTAGCACCCACGATGCGCTGCACCCGCGCCGGATCGTGGCGAACACAGTAGAGACCGGAGGCGTACACGCGAAGAATCCAGCAGAGGTCGCCTTCGCTGAATTGCGGGAACAGCGTCTCGTCCGTGCCCTCGAGCCCCGCCTCGGTGGCCCGCGCCATTCTGTCACGCCGCTCCGCTTCTGCGGCCTCCAGCGCGACGTGCAAGGCGGGAAGCACCGCAGCCGCCCAGCTCTCCTCCAGCGACGTTGCCACCGACACCAAAAAGAGCCACTCCCCGAAGAAAATGCTCCGCGCGGCCACGACGTCCTTGATACGGCTCACGAGGCAAAGTTGGGGGATGGCATTGGCGAACGCCTTCACCGCTGCGGGAGAATGGAGGTGGGGTCGTAACCGTTCACAGTCACGGACGCCAGCATTGTGGTTTTCCGACTGAACACGTGCTTTGTTTTTCGTCGCTGCTCGCCCTTCCATGAAGACCAGCTTCGAGAGCAGTGCTGTAAACTCCTCGCGTGTCACGGCAGTGGTGGTGCTGTGCCACTGCATGTTATGGAAGGTGTAGGCGTAGCTCGGGGAAATGATGTCACCGCTGGGGGTGATGGAGCCCTCGATCAGCGTCTGCAGGTAGTCTCCGGTAAGCGTCTCGCCGGCGGGCGGCAAGCGGCGCGTGATCTCTTCGACGATCTGCTGCATCAGCGCGGTGTCGTCTCGAATGATCAGATGCTCCGCCAGCACGGACGGTACCTTGGCCATGGCGGCGGCCACCTCACGGTTGCGGCGCTCCGTGCTGCTTTCCACGTGCTCAGTAGCCTCTCGAGGGAGCCGCCGCTTCTTATGGCTGTCTTCATGAGCTGCATGGATTGCAGTGAGAACGGCGAAGCAGCCGATGAGGTAGGCGGTGGTGGCCGTGTCAAGGCGCTCTGGGATGAGGTTTACGATAATGGCGCGGAACAGGCCGTGCACCTGCGTCGAGCACCCCCTTCCCGGAACAGAGTACAGAATCCGCCGCACCAACCCGTCACGCTTCAGTGAAGCACCACCGGAAAGGCCATCGAGACGGGTCAGCTCGATGAAAAGCAGGAACGTTGGCACGTGGTCGCCTAGCCTTCCCCAGAACTCATTGTCAACATACGACACAGCATGACCCATCGATACTGTTTCGCGATCGCGAGGTCCCTTCATGTCACCCTTCTCCGAAAACCAGCCCATAGAAAAGCGACTGCACTGCACGAGGGTAAAGTGCGTTAGGGTGGTAAAAGAGCGTGGCGGCAGTCGGCTTCGCAGCTCATTTGAGTTCTTGGCGATGCGCTGCAGGAGGTTGATTACTGCGGTCTGGTAGCGCATGTTGAAAAGACGGCTTTTCTTTTGTTTTTCTTTTTCTCCTTTACTATTAAGAAGCGTGTTTAAAATACAAAGGAGCTTACGGCCAGTGTGCGTCTTGCACTCGGCACTCCGCTTTTTGCTCTCTACGAGCGCGCAACACAAAGCCCACTCGCACAACAACACCAAAAAGGGTTGCGCAAGAAGGTGCAAGCGGAAGGGGGCCACTCCGCACTTGTTCCTTCTTTTTTCTTTCTTTTAAAACTCCTTAGCGACACAAGAAAAAGCCGATTGTGAAGGAGATGGAGAGAAGAGGGAGAAAGAGTGAGAGAGGAGGATGAAAAAGAAAGAAACAAACAAAATGAGACGAGCTTAGGCAGAACATCAACGGGACCAGAGAATCTGAAAAGACCGGCATAACCGGATTGCGTGAGGCACAAATGCCCAAACGCCCAGTGCACCGCATACGTTGTTCAACACGCTTCGTCTTTCTTCTTGCACCGATAAAACGCATCAATAACCTGAAAGGCTACTGGCAGTAGAACATACCACTCCTCGGCGCGCAGGTGGGGAAATAAAACAAATAAGAAGAGACTGGACTGTTTCCTTCCCACGGTAGAAGCTGCAGAAGAGTTTCGTTCGCAACGCAGCAGAGCGACATCGACACGCTCAAGCGGTGCTGCCGGATGGCAACATCAACGCCGCGATGCGCTGTCGGTCCTTCGGCACCGTCGCAGTCAGCACGATCACCGCGTATGGATACCACGCCGCATTACCAGCCTCTGGCACCGGCACCGCGTCCGCCTCCTCCCCAAGGTACGCCGGATTCGCCGTGTAGGCGAGCCGCTGCGCCACCGCCACGTCACCGGCGAGCGCTGCCACTGCCGCCGCTGTTCCCTCCATTGCCACGCGCTGCGCAAAGAGAAAGCAGACAACGTTCACCTCGTGCGCCGCGAGCGGGGGTGTCGCTGTTGCAGAAGCCACGCCGCTGGTGCTGCCGTGCAAGGCATGAAGGTGTTCATAGCACCACAATACCACGACAGAGGGAGACAGAAGCGATGCGGAAGAGGTCGCGGCTGGCGGCGCCGAGTGCGTCGTCGTTATACTACCGCCGTAGTAGCGGGCGAAGGCGGCGAGTGCATGCTGCAGGTACACCCCTCGTGACCACGGGCACGTAGGCGCCGCCGCCTCATCTCCCAATGCCTCTTCAAGAGAAGGGAGCACCAAAACGTCGTCCTCCACCTGCATCCCGACACCGCTGTGAAAGGCAGCGGGTAGTTGGTGTGCGGCAATGCCAAAGAGCTTCGCACGCTCGAGGTCGGGGATGTAGATTCCTGGCTCCACCGTGTGCATCATGCCACCCTCGAAGGTGCGCGGGGCTGCGGCTGCGACTCTGCCCCACTCTTCGTGAAGGTCGATGCCAAACAGGTGACCAAAGGCGTGAGCGCAGAAGCAGGAGCGCACGAGGGACATCGGCAGCCGCCGCTCGCGGTCCTCCTCAGCGTCAGCCGCCAACTGTGGCTCGGCGGGCCGCGACGTCGCTTTCGTGCCGCACATGTCCACACCGAGTCGGCAGAGCAGCGCCTGCGTCTCATCGAGGTGCAGCCGCGCGACGTCCGCCACTGCCACGCCAGGCGCTATGCGGCGCAGGAGTGCACGCTGCAGCCGCAGCAGCCCGTCGTACAGCTGCGCTACTGGCGGCGGTGCAAACGCGTGCGACCCGATGGGAAAGGTACGGGTGCAGTCCGTCGGCACCCGGTCGACTTCGACCCCGGCATCCACACGTACCAGCGCACCTAGCGAGGAAGTAGCGCTGTTCTCCGTGTAGTGGATCTCGGTCCCGTGTACCCCACTCGCGATCACAGGGACGTAGGCCGAGCAGACACGCGCGGCAGCACCAAAGTGGGCTGCGGTGTCGCACACGCTGCGCTGAAAGACGCAGTGCAGCTCGTGCTCCGACGTTGCCGTGGTGGCGGCGCAAGCCATGAGCTGCGCAAAAGCGTGCTCGGTGGCGCGGGCACTGCGGAGATGCTGCCGCAGCTGCGAAGGAGCCTTCACACGCCGGTAAGACCAAGCGTGTGCGTCCACACGGTGAATAGGCAGGCGTACCTCACCGCGTGTGGTGCGCGATGACAACGGTGTCAACTGTGAGGGCTTTGGGGTTGGGGCAGAGATGCAAATTTCTCGCGCCGGCGCCGTCACCGTCGTTTCGATAGGAGCGGCTGCCACAAGCCCCGGTGTGTAGCCCGACGCCGTTTTGTAGCGAAAGGTGGCCGAACTCCACGGCAGCTGTCCCTTTTCCCCAGCGCCGCCGTGGCTTCCACCGAAGAGGGGACGGGGCAGCTGCACGGTGAAGGCGGTGGCGTCGAGAGTGCTGAAAAACGCCTCAAGAGGATGACGGAACGTTG
This sequence comes from Crithidia sp. LVH-60A, assembly GCA_030078075.1. NCBI lineage: Eukaryota > Euglenozoa > Kinetoplastea > Trypanosomatida > Trypanosomatidae > Crithidia > Crithidia sp. LVH-60A. The sequence continues at coordinate 1,703,996 of CP119668.1, forward strand.
CTGCTGGCTTTTTCTGCTCCTTCTGCGCATGAATGCCGGCGAGGTGCCCAGGCGGAGAGTCAGGTAGGCGGTATCGTCGGCCATCCCAGCGGATCTGCTGTGGGTAGGCGGCGAAGAGCTGCGGCACAAGGGCCAGCAGTGCGCGCCGGTCACGCGCGACGTCGTGTGTCGCTGCCTTCGCGCCGTCCGCAACGGCCGCCATCGTCGTCTCCAATGACAGTTTCTGTGCTGTCATGCGCGCAATGAGACTGCAGACGGCATCGAGAGTCGCACAAACGTCGTTGCCGATGACCGCGGAAGAAGAGGAAGAAGTGCCGCTGCTGCCTCCCACACTGGGAGCGCAGGCCTCCGCATATGTTGCCCACGAAGTTGTATCCGAAGCCCACACCAGTGTCTCTGGGTCTGTGGTTGGGCCAGGCACGCAGAGCAGCGTGTGCGTGGAGGAGTCGGCAAAGCGCGCCAGCACCGCCATGGTGGCCCGCACGTCATCGGTCAACGTCGCCGGCGGCGGCTCAAGCTGGCGGCGCAGCGGCGTGTTCAGTCCAAAGAGGTGGTACCACAGCGAGTCCTGCCGGTGTGGGAAAAGAATGTCGTGGCTGAAGCTGACCTCGTCCGCGGCGGGGAGAAGAACGACGCTGTGGGGCGGCACACACTCGAGAAAGCGTCGTCGGCGGTCGGCGTACTCGGCGGAGGTTACTTCGTCACGTGCGAAAAAATGCTGTGAAGCGTGGCGGCGCTGAGCCGTCAGCGGAGGTGCTACATCAGCATCACCGGTAGTGTGAGAGACACTACAGGACAGCCTCGTCGCATAGGATACACTGCGCCAAATTCGCCGAGACATGACCGATCATCTAAGGAGCTGCAAATTATTGTTCGAATTCTGCGGCGCGCTAATTGGCTGTGGACGTGCTGGAGATAATGGCAGCGCTGCGACCCGGTTGAGTGGCGATTGTACCCAGCGTAAGAAAAAAAAAAAAGAGAGAGAGTGAGAAACAAGTATGGAAGAGAAGAAAGTACCTCTAGTTTGACATCCACCACCTCCTCAGTACCGCCAGTGCTCACTCTCCTTAATGCCGTCTTACAGTACAGCAGACACATAAGTCGTCCATAACTATTCCAGCGAGCCTCGTTCTCCTTTCTTGAGCGTCGCCTTCAGACTCGGCTCGGTTGCTCGCATCAGGTATTTCTCGCTCGATTAGGGGGAGAGATTAATTTACCACCGTCTTGTTGCACGCACTCCGAGGTCAGCACACAAACAATTGTAAAGAAAAATCTTAGCACTTCTGGGCATCGCGCTATACATCTAATAAGGAAAAGAAAAAAAATAAATTCACTAGCACAACAACGACTCTCTTTCTTACGCAATCTTTTGCTTCACATAGTACCGCTCCAAAAACCGCTCCGACCACAAACTAACACCGACGGCGATGACGATGTTCAGCAGCACGCTAAACAGACACAGGTTGAAGGCCGACTTCGTCGTGTGATCGAAGAAGGAGCGCCGGGTCTGGTACATGCGGAGCTCGTCGACGGTGGTCTCGATGGAGATGTTGAGCATGCGCAGGCGATCGTCGTAGTCGGACATCTCCGGCGGCTTGTCCACAACAAAGGCGTCGTCCTCCAGCGTCGGCGGCTCAACGACATCGTTGACGGCGCTAAAGGACATCTCAAAACGCATCGCCGGCTTCATCAGCGGCAGCAGGAAGCACATCTTGTACGTCCCGGTCTGCTCCGCCTTGAAGAAGATCTGCGTGGTCTCACCGAAGGTGTCCGGTGCCTCGCTCAGTGGGACCTCGGCGCCGCGCTTGCCTGGCTCGCTGCTTGGGGCGTAGAGTTTGGTGCGAATGCTGGCAAGGCGGGGGTCGATGCAGCGGTGCTGGAAGGCCACCGTCACGGGATCCTCTTGCGGGTCACGGTAGGCGTTGTAGTTGAGGCACAACTCTTTGCCAGGGAGGAGCTTCACGTAGACGCCAGAGAAGAGGTTGTACGGCGATGCGGCGGACGCGATGGTGGTCGCTGCCATCAGCACCACGAGCAGCAGAGCTGCTGCGGCCACCACAGCGCAACGAAAAGGGGTTCTCATTGAGAGCGCTGGCAATCAGGGCTAACGCTCAGACACGCGAAAGAATGCGGGATCCTGTTTGGCTTCCCTCTTTTTTTTTTTTTCCGCAACAGGCGAGTATCGTGTGAGCTATCTATCGTCCAATAACTCGTAGCCGTTGCTGAAGAGCAATAACAGAAAAAAAAGGGAGCTTAAGCAGAAGTGGGATCTACAGCAGAAAGAAAGACAGCGGTAAAGTGAAGAAAGCGAAGACGGAGTGGAAAAGCGAAGGGGTAGGCGCGGAGAGAGGTAAGATTTCGACGACTCTGTCGATCTCCCACGACTCACGCAGAAATACTCAACTGTTCAATACTTTTTGTTTGTTCTAACAAAGTGGATTGGCGCCTCTTTGCATTCAGTGCGGCGTCGACAGACTTGCTGTCTTCCATCAGCACGTCTCAGCAAAACAAGCCTTTCTGCGCACTGCACCTCATTGGAATAAAAAGTAATTAATGATCGAATGGCGTTCTGCCTTCTTGGCTTGTTTTTTTCTCAAGATATCTACCCAAGGGCAAAAACAACAACAAGTGAGGACGATGGATTCCACGGCCACGAAAACAGATTCAAAAAAAAGCAAATGTATAAAAGTCAGTCTAAAAACAAACCGAATCTCCGAGAAGCGCTGTTGTTGCTCTGTCAAGTCGCCTTGACCGAGGTAAAGGAGCTTCCCTTCCTTCATCTTTGAACGCAGGCCGGCGCCTTGCATTCATCCGCTCCCAAGCGCACAAACACGCATGCATGCTTCACCACAGAGAAGTCAGCACAAGTACGTAACAGTTAAGCAATGAAGATGCCGCAGGAGAAAAAGCAAAGACTCAGTATCGCAATGAAAAGTCGTGCAGCACGGGCTTTGCGCTGTGACGACCGTTCCGCCCACAACGCCACCACACACGTCTCTTTAGGCGACAGCAGCGACACACCAATGGAATAACAATAGTAAAAGGAAACGCGTGTTGTCATCACGATGCGCTTGTGCCACGTACACGCACACTCACACACACCGATGCACGGGTATATGTGAACAGGGGAAACCACTCAGAAAGGAGCCAATGTACAATCGAGGTGTTATCTAAAAAGAAAGAAAAAAGAGAACAGCCGCAACAGCTTCCGTTTTACCACCAGCGAGAAAATGCTTGGGCGAGGCGATCGGCCTTGGTGCTTCCACCGTCGCCTTGCGCCGACCGCTGCTGCTGAATGCGCGCCGCCAACGAGTTGTTCTGCGGGTCGCGGTACACCATTACGGAGCGAAACAAGTTGGAGGCGAAGTTCTTGGCGCTCTGCACGTACGTTGGCCGCCGTGACCCCTCGTCAAAGAAGAAGCTGTTGTTGAGGCTCTGGTTGCCGCCGTCGCCACCCTGGTACCGCATCCGCTCCGCACTGGCAAGGATGTTCTCGTAGCCGGCCTCCGCCAACAAGTTCTGCAGCGGGGCCTGCGCAAAGGCGGAGAGAAAAACGCGTATCTGATGCGCGCTGGCCGTCACCGTGTACGAGATAACGCCACGTGTCGTCTGAAGGATCTCCTCGATGTCAGAGAGGTCTGTCATCGCGTCCAGCGCCGGAATTTCGAGCACAATGGACAGCGGGCAGTCCTTTCCCACGCCGCGAATCACTTCAGAGGGTCGCTGCTGCTGCTGCTGTTGTTGCTCCGGCCCCACCCGCCGCGTCTGCCGCGAGCTGCAACTCGCCGTTTCAAAGCCGGTGCCGTTTGATACAATGGAGAGCTGGTCAGCGTCGCCGGGGGCGTCGCCTGGCATCACCGACACGATCGTCTCGTAGTCGCCCATCGCGTTTGACAACTCCTTCAAGTCGTTCGAGCTCCCGGTGCGCTTCGGCGTCTCGGGCTGCGTGCGCACCATTCCAATTAGATATCCACCCGCGTCCTGTTCCGCACGGCGTGCCACCACCTTCTCTCGTGGGTCGCCGTCGGCGAAGGTGGGGGCGAGCAGGTCGAGCGTGTTGCTTGACAGCTCACACAGCTCGGGGTCGTCGTACTGCGCGGCGTCGTAAATCTCAACGACGCCGTCAATCAGCTCGTGCTCATTGCCCAGCAGCTCTAGGTTCTCGGGGTGCTCAGCAAGCAGGTAAACGGCCTCGAGCGACAGCTTGCGGATCTCGCGCTCTTTGCTGCGCAGGAAGCGGGAGAGCGTGGGGAGGGTGTTGCGGCGTGCCACGGCCGGCCGCGCGTCGTAGTTCTGCAGCAGGGCGTGGAAGCGGCGCACGAGGGACAGCTCGGTGTTGATGGTCGCCATCGCCACTCGAGAGTGCGACGAACAGTGCTAGGTGAAAAAAGAAGGAAAGAAAAATAAGCGAGCAATACGATTTGTAAGAGAAGGACAGAGAATTCTGCGATGCACTTCAGAGGAGAGAGACACGTGTCTTCGTACGAGCTTTAAAGGGGAGCAAGGAGAAGAAGGGCGGCACGACTCTACGGAGTGGAAGAGAGAATGGGGGAAAAGCAGAGAGGAAAAGAGAGCAAAACACTGCGCGCACACACACGCACAAAACCTCCTCCGAGATAAGAAAAAGAGGGAATGCAGTATCCACCACCCTAAGCTTCGAGGAAGAGAAAAGAGAGTTAATGACAATGAACCTGTGGTGTCCACCGCTTGGCAAAGGGCACAAGAGAAAGGAAAAGCGCACGTCCACCGCAGGGAAAGTGACGCGAAAGTGTGTGTGCAATAGAGAGAGAGTGTGTGTGGGTGTGTATCTGTATATAGAAAAAAGAAAGATAAACAGGTTGCGGAGAGAAGCAATAATCTACTGTATCTGCTCAATTGGCGTGAAGTGGCAGCAGTGAGGGTGTTGTGGAGAGGGACGTTTGACAAAGCAAGTGGAGAGAGACAGTGGGAGAGCGCAGCAAGAGAGAGACAAGTGCTACCTTGATAACAGACTGTTCCCTCTAATTTAGCGTGGTGATTTCTTCTTACGGCAAAGAAGCACAGAAGGATGAGCGCGGCACCCGTTTAGCCTACTGGAGCACAACGTGGCGCTTTGCCGATAGAAAATCAGGGAGACACTCTACGGCGCCACGACATTCCAGACCCAGATCAGCTGTGTTGTCTTGTTATTCCTTTCTTCTCAATGATGGAAACGGCAAAGAACGGTGCGCTGGCGCAAAGGGAGAGCAAAAACAGAAAAAGTATACGAACTGCAGCAACACTGCATAGAGCTGGTTTTTTTCTTCTCTAGAAGGATTCACTCGGCTTCGTCTCCACCTTGAAGCCACCCTTCCCGTCCGGTACGATGCGGGAGACGAACTGCTCGGGAATGGCCCGCTCGACCACATCGTCCTCCTTCTCGGAGGGAAAAAGAACGTTCACGGTGGAGCTGCACGCCGTCACCACCTCGGTGTTGCGCGCCTCCTCGCGGTCGAGCAGGTAGATGTTGATGCTTGACGACCGCTCCACCGCGATGGTCGGCGCCGCCGTCGCCACCTGCACGTCGCAGTTTGTGCAATTCAGCACCTCGAGCGACGCCACGATCGTCTGCAGCGCCACCTGCACCTTGTTGCAGTTCACGACGCTGACGGAGTTCACCTTGTTGGTGAGAGTGATGTAGGCGTGCTGGCAGTTCTCGATGCGGACGGCGTGGCGCATTTCCACCTTGTCCAGCTCGAGCTGCAGCTGCTCATCGGGGCTGCCGGTGTGGTAGCGCACCGTCCACCGCTTATCGCCTTCCAGCTCCAGCACGGGCTCGTGCGCCGGTGCCTCGCTCGGGTCGGCCGCGCCGTCCTCCTTGCGCTGCGCCGCCCTGCGTGCCTCTGCCGCTGCCTTCTTCTTTTCCAACTCGCTCATGTCGATCTCGCCGTGCTGGATGTTCTTCTTGTACGCCTTTTCGTCGTCCGTGACGTGGCGCAGGCGGGACGTGATGTTGAGGCCGCCCTCGCGAATCTCCGCGAAAAGCGCAGCCGTCGTTCCTCCCACACCGCCGTCGTTGCCAGCTGACGCGCCGCCATCCTTGTGGTGGTGGTGGTGGTGGTGGTGGTGGCGGTGGCGGTGGTGGCGGAGGTGGAGGCGCTGACATTTCAACTTCTACAGGGCAGCGAGTAAAAAGAAGGCTAACGTTGTGTTTGTGTGTATTTGTGTTGGCGTTTTTTTTGGTTTCGATAGTCAGTCGTGGACTACAATGTAGTGCGCGCGAGTGTTTTTTTTTTTTCAATGGACAAGAAGCACGACGTATGCAGCACCCAGTTGACAGGATATGAGTTTTTTTTTTTTTAAGATGCGTAAATGCTGACAAGAGAGAGGAAGGGAGGTGACGGAGAGCAACGAAGAAGAGCATATACACACGTGCACTTATACGCTTGTTGATTGACAAAGCTTCGTGCGGAAGATAGCGCACACACGCCCGTGCAAGTATTCTTTTTTTTTTTTTACTTCGAAGAGGAAGTTCCGTGCGATACGACGCAACAGCACAGTCAAGTGGCTCTTCTGTGTTGCTCAACGCTCATTCTTCGGAAAGGGGGAGAAAACAGCCCACAATATATGGCAAATTCTAAGCGGACGGGAGGTAAAGAGAGGGGAAAAAAAAAGCGTTCAGAGCTGGGAGAAAACGAAGCTACACGACGCTCAGTGCAGTGCGCAGAATTGCTTCGAATGAACCAAGCTGCGATGCAAGGGCATCGTCGGTCTTCACGGTGACACGAACAATGCCCGTCAGCGCCACGAGAACCTCCACAAAGAACCATCCCCGCACCGGGGCGGCGGCCTCGGCGTAGAGGAAGAGCCGCTGCGCACCGTTCTGTACGCCAGAGGCCAAGACGAAGACGTCATGACGCTCCAGCGCGGCCTCCACGGCGTCGGCAGCGGGCACGCCGCTGGAGCGCGTGGTGACGGAGAAGGTGGCACGGGAGGGCAGGCGGCTCCACTGCTGCTGGAAGACCGGTGCATCGAGCTCGGCATCAGGAGACAGACGCAGCGGTGCGGGTCGTCCCTCGTGGTCGTTGCTGCCGTGCACACCGAGGAAAAGCCGATCCATGCTCGCAGACACTGCCGGGTCCGTCAACCCGTCGCTGTTGAAGCGGGCAGCCGGCACTTCACGTTCTTCTTGCCTCTCTTGTTTCTCCTCGTCCTCCTCGTCGTCAGCGCCATCGTCTTCGCACTCCTCTTCCTCCTCCTCCTCTTCATCCCCTTCAGCCCGTGGCGCACCGCTCACGATAAACTTGTCCTGTGGCACACAGTACACCACCGAGAGCGTATCAAACTCAGCCATCAGCCGGTCCAGCAGGTTGGCATCCATGTCCTCCACAAAGGCGCGGATCGGCGCTTTGGGGGCACAAATCACGCGTGCCGCAGCCGCCACGTCGTGTTGCAGTAGACGGTAGTAAAGCAACGCCTTGTCCAGCACGTCAGCGCTGGTGAAATCGTTCAGCAGGGCGTGAAAGACGCGGCCAAGGCACGGCTGCATCTCTGGCGGCCGCTTGAAAAAGAGGGTGGCGGCCGAAGTAAGCAGCTGCAGCCGCAGCGTGGCAGAGTCCTTCAGCGCCGTGTCCCCAAACATCTCCATGATGTACGGGGCCTCGGGGATGTACTCGCCGAACTCACCGAGGAGCCAGAGCAGCGCCAAGCGGCTCTCGTCATCGGCAAAAGGAGCCTCCTTGAAACACTGCACGATTGTCTGCAGCAGCGGCCGCACCTTCTCGAGCTGCACAGGCGCGCGCAGCACGTCCGTCAGGACACTCAGCGTCGCGCCGCGCACGTCCTCCAAGCCCAGCGTGATGAAATCGGTGAAGCACGTCAGTACAGCGGCGAGTGCGTCAGGCAGCTTCAAGGTGATGCGGCCCATCGCCGCGATGGCGCTGCGTGCGACGATCGCGTTGCGGTCCTCTGAGTAGGCCACAAGTTCCTCCAGCACGGCGGCGACGCTGGCTGCCGTCACGACAGAGGCGAGAATGTCCATCTTTACGCACTTGTTGGCCGACGGCTCTGTCACGGCGCAGTAGAAGGAGCGCACGTCTTCCTGGAAGAGGTGGGGGTCGCGGCGGACGAGAACCTTGACGTGGCACAGCGCCGCGTAGGCCGTCTCGGTGGTGCTGCTTGTCGCAATCACAAGAAGTGGTTCGCGGAGTCGCTGAAAGACCTTGCGCTGCACCGCTGGCGCGTTCTGGGTGAGGTGCAAAAAGACACGGCTGCAGGCGACGACGACGCCCGTGTTGTTCGACTCAAGGCGCTCGTCCAGCAGGTTCATGAGCTCGAACATCTCGTCTTCGGTGGCGGGGGTGTACTGTAGGCAGAGGTGGATGACCTGAATTTGCTGCCACTCATTGAGAACGCGGAGACGGTTCAAGAGCTGGTACAGCAGCGGCTTGTTCACCGCGAAGGGAAGGTGCCGCTCCGCATCCATCTCTCCTTTCGCCGTCTCGTGGCTGGTGATTTCAAGCAGCACATCAAGCGCGTTCGAGCTCACCTGCACGTCAGGGTCGGAGAGCATACGCACAGCGTGGCTGAAGTAGTCCTGCTCGTAGAAGGTTTCGTGGGAGCGGTGATACTGCCGGAGAAGGCAGCAGACGGCGGTCTTGCGGACGTAGGCAGAGGAGTCTCCTAGCCCTTTCTCCACTAGCGGTACCACGTACTCGTGCAGGTTGGGCACGTGCATCGCGGCAAGCGAGCGCAGCGCCAGCCCCCGCACAACAGGGCTCTGGTCGTTGCACTCCCTCACCAACGCGTTAATCGCCAGCACAGCCAGCTCCTCATTTCCTTTCGATTGGGTAGCCAGGTACAAGTAAATGAGCTTTTTGCACACCACGTCGCTGGAGAAGCAGGACATGATTACGTCGGGGAAGAGCGCGGAGGTGTCGATGCCGCTCGTCATGAGTGCCACGACTTTGCGCAGCGCTGCCCGCTTCTTTGGCGCGTCATTCGGCTTCGGCGGCTCGCGCAGACACGCGCGGATCTCGTCGATCTCGCCCCCTTGCTTCGTCGCGGGTGACCGACTCATGTTCTAGTCAAACGGAGAGCTTGGCTACGTGGTGAGGAGGGGGGAAAAGAGAGAAAAAAGTTGAGGAGGGTTTTATTTCATCTACCTACACAAAGCATTTTCTAGTGTCCAAGACCTGCAGAGAGACGAGAGGAACGGAAGCTAAAGCGAAGGCGGTTTAGAAGAAAAGCTCACCCAGTGCTCTTCTTGTGCATCTTTTCGCACAGTGATTCCCACCTCTGCAGCCAGTCACTGCGTCGTTGCGCTTATCTTGTTCTCGTTGTCCATCTTCTCACACTTGGTATGGAGTAAACAGCTTACGTGCGTTTATGTATCTGAAGACTCGGCAATTACACCGCACAAAGAGAGAAACAGCAAAGCATTTTGCAGACATAGCGCTGATGAAACGGCTAATCTGAAAATAAAAGACACGACTGCTGCCTCAGTCGGTGCGGTTCAGCTTGACAAGATCCGCCGTGACGTGGTCGTAAAACGCAACGCGGTCGGAGGGCACCTCCGCTGCCTCCCCACCATCCACTACTACGCCGCTGCTCGACAGTGTGGAGCTCCACGCAAACGCCTCGGACAGTAGAGGCTGCGGCTGGTCCATCTCCTCCGTCAGCTTCGCCGCGCGCAGCAGCTGGTGCGCCACAAGCAGCACGTACGCTCGATCAGCGTCGCGCTGAGAAGCAGCAAGCGGCTCAGAGGAGGAGGACGAGGGGGCGACGCTGTCGTCGCGCATCACCGTCGCGAGCTCCATCACACCTGTCACGGCGATCCAGTCAGAGAGGAACGAGACGACGTCGTTGCGGCGATGCACGGTCAGCGAGAGCGCCGTGAGAGCCTCCAGCAGCAGAAATAGCGGGCACCGCAGTGCCAACACCGCCGACTGCAGCTCCGCGTCCTGCTGAATCACACGCACCATACTTCCATCGTCACCAGCAGTGGCAGGAGGCGAGTCAGGTGCACTGGCCGCTACTCCTCCGGCGAGCCCCTCTACGGTATCCCTTGCCAAACTCTGTTCGCGCCGCAGACCTTTCTTGACCGCTCGCATAATACGATGGAAGCGGCCCGACGCGACAGCTGTGTTGTACTGTGCCGCCCGCAACGCCTTCACAACGGCCTTCATGGACGGCTGCATGGCGTGACCAAAGCGATGGAGTGCGATGAGGAGCATAACTAGCTCTTCGGCAGAGTACATGGGCAGCTGCCGGTACAGCAGCCCGCGACGGGCACGCGAAGTGCTGTCGACGGGGACGGCCGACGTGATCAAGTCGAGGGCGGCCTCCTCCACTACGCCGAGAGAAGACATCGTGAAGAGCAGCGCAGGGAGGGGAAGAGGCGCTGCAGCATTCTCAGACGTGTTGCCAGAGCTTCTGTGTTCTCTCGTGTCTTGCGGCTGCTCATTCTTCTGCGGGCCACCATCGCGCGCCGTGGCAAGATCCGCGAGGCGCCGCTGGACCTCCGCAAGGAGCTGTGCGAGGACGTGGCCCTCGTCGCCCTCCACGGCGTCGTAGAGCTGCAGAAAAACGGTGAGCTCGGCTAGTGTGAAGGGGCGTGCTGGTGCGTCGTCTGTTTCGGCAGGAGGCGGGGGAGCGGCACGGGCCGTGGCAGGAGCGGGGATCACCCGAAGGAGCGGTGTGTCACTCGTGCTTGAGCTGCTCTTTGTACGCCTGGATGCCTCTGTTAGCGAGGTGGGTGTGCGGTGCATCGGGGAAGCAGGCAGACGACGGCGCAATGGCCCGAAGATGTCTCGACGAGCGGTGAAGCTCACGAAGTTCTGCGTTGCTTCTTTATTCAGTGTCGAAGAGGAAGAAGAAGAGTGACGGTTGAGTTGCAGGAGCAGCTGCTGAGCCTGATGCACCGTTGGATCTACTTCAACTCCGCTGCTGCCGCTGTTGCCGGCGGTCGTTGATGTGGAGGTGGCGGGATGTTGCGCGTATGTGTTAACACTTGAGACCTGCGTGGTGGAAGAGCCGTGCCGATGCGCTCTGCTACGCGATGAAGTCTTGTGTTTTAGAGTGAGTGGTTTCGGCGCTGCTGCTGGCGTGGCATTCTTTGCGACAGTCACGCGTGTTGAGCGGGCACCGACGCGTCGCGCTGCTGCGTTCGGTCCGCGGAAGTACTGCGGCGTCCACAGACGCAGCGACGAGCGCGCAAACATGTTGTGCCGAGGATGATGCTTTCAGTCACCCGTTGCAATCCACGCGTGGAGCTTTGCACTGCCACGCACTTCTAGAATCGAACACTAAAAGAAAAGTAAAGTGCTTGTTGGGAAAAAAAAGAGAAAAAAAAAGGGTGAGATGAGGTCGAGACTCGAAGAGAAGGCAACACGCATGAGACGAGGTAGATAACTCAGTTAGACAATCGGGAACGAGTAGCACGCAAACTCCCGCAGCGACAACGAGGACAAAAAGAAAAGCAGGAATCCACACTACGCCGTCGCTGCTTAACGTCCTGGCCTCGTAACGCTAAACCCCGCAACAGAGGAGATCATGCATAACAGGCATTAACATTTGAGCGAAAATTAGTCGGAACTCAATTTCGGGTCAAGGAGACTTAGTCGTATTAAATTGGTCAAGAAAAAAAAAGATTTAGCTAAATTGCGAAGAGGAGAAAAAAAAAAGCGACAAGAGTAAAGCAACCTACTTCGCATTGAAAACTTCTTTACACACACACACCCTGATACAACGTCGACAACAACAAAAGGAACAAAAGCACTCAACTTCCGGTCCACGCACTCGACAGCTCTAGCAGCAGCTGCCTGCTCTTTGCCTTCCCCGCTTTTGTCATTCGTAGTTCTTCTCGCTCTCATACAAGTGGTGGCTCAACAGAATGCGGTCCACGTCGCACAGCAGCAGTGTCTTGGGCTCCGGCGAACCTGCCAGCCGCATTACTATTGTGTCGTTGCCTCGAGCCTTCTTCGGAATCATCGGAAAGACAATGTTGCCTTGCGCGTTGCGCGGCTTCTTCTCCTTGCGCTTCTTGGCCAAGCGCTTCGCCGTTGTCAAGACAAGCTCCACCGTGCCGGCCTTGTTGGTGACAAAGGTCTTCAACAGCCCCAAGGAGCCGCGGTTCCAGCGGACGTTGATGTCGAGCAGGTGGCGGCGCTCGTACATGCAGAAGGCACTCGGCGCGTCGATGCTCTGTAGGTCGCCCGTGAGCATGCGACCATCCAGCAGGTAGACAAGGTCCCACGTGCGAATCACATCCACGGCAGCGGCCACCGCGTCTTGTTGGTCTTCGGTGAGGAAGTACGGCTGCAATGCTGCGGCTTGCGGCATGCGGTTCGGCCGCACAAAAGGCAGCCACGACCGCCACGACGGCGCCGGCGGCGGCACGTCGTTGAGGGCCTCGAGGTCGATGTTGCCACGGATAGCCTGCTGCGCAAACGTGGTGAAGGTGTCAAGCGTGAAGACGTACTTCTTTGCCTTGACTGTCTGAGGGTCCAGCTTCACGCGCGGGTGGGTGAAGACGACCACCGGCACGACGCACTTGCCACACACCTTGTGGATGGCGCGGTCCGAGTACCACGTGCCGCGGCTGCTGCTTTCCGCCGCCTTCTGGCTGCTCTTGCTGTGGTGACCAAAGATGATGGCATCCTCCTGCACGAGGCCCGAGTCGGGCAGGGCAACACGGCGGGCGTTTTCAATGTAGCGCCGCAGCGCGGCCGCCTTCTCGACGTTGTCCTCCTGCACGTCCTCGAACTGCAGGGTGTCCATCGTTTTTAAGTTGCGGCACTGGTACCAGCTCGAGCCCTTGCTCCACACGTAGCCCTGCCAGTTCTTCACCTCCACCACCAGGATAACCGGGCCGACAGCAACGACGTCGATCTCGCGGTTGTGCCCCACACGAGCGACGGCGACGCGGCGGCGCAGAAAGACGTCCACCCAGCCCGCCTTCCGCAGCACCTCCTCAATCTTTTCCTCCGCCTCCATCGAGTTGAGGAATGTGCGTTGCTCGTTCGTTAGCGTGTCCTCGCGGCGGAGGTTGGAGCGGGCCTGCGTGCGGAGGGCCTGGCGGTAGACATTGCGGCTCAGCGCGATCGCGACGGCGACGAGGGCGATGGTGGTGAGCGCGAGGAGGACGTAGACGCTGTCGTCCAGCAGCGCGAGCGCGCTACGGAGGAGAGTCATTGTTTGTTATTCTGTGTCGACTACAGGAAAGAAAAAACGTTCCTTTCAGTAAAAAAGCGTCGATTTCTTTTTTGTTGTTGCTGTCAGCGTTGCTGTGTGCCGCAGGGCTACTGACCAATCCACGCCGACTGAATTGAAAAAGGAGTAATGTGCAGGTTTTTAAAGAGTTACAATGAGAGGAGAGCATGAAGTAGTATGAAGACTAGAAGTGAGAAAAAAAATGGCCATACATAAATGGCACTTGTGCCTTTTCTCCAAATCAGAACACAAGCCAAATGAGTGCGTGCAACACCGAAGGATTGACTGACTGGCGGCAAACGATTCGCCGTCTCGCACACACAGCAACACACTGCCTGTTTCTTCTTTTCCACCAAGAGCGAAGGAAAAAAAAACGCTGTCACATGGACGCACCACAAATTCGGACAGTGCCAGAAATGTATGCATAGACCCTTCTCCACTCATGTTCGCTGTCAAGTAGACACAACGCATTCATACTGTTCTCTCACATAAGCAAGCTGTTTCCCCATCGCACTCTTCAAATATATATTTGTTTTTTTATGCTTGTCGTTCGTGATTCTGTCCAGCAACATTTGTGGCCAAAACTCATTTCACCTCAAAAAGCACCTTTTTTAATATGCTTCATCAAAAACAGCTACCACTTAACGTTAAGCCATTCAACTTCGAAGCCGCAAACGCAAGTCTCAGTTCTTTTTTTCCTCTCATCTTTTCCTTTTCACAGCAAAACGGAACAAAAGTCAGGCAACAAAGAAGGCACAAATGAACGATCGCCTTTTTTTTCTCTTACTTTTTTTTTAGCGATATCACCGTTAAAAAAGACACACATTCGTAGTGGTAAGTCTTGCCTCACCCACATCAAGAGGGGCGGGAGTCGGATCAGCATAGGAGCGGGAAAGGAAAACACACACACACAAACACACAACAAAATAATAGGAGCGGGCCGAAGAAGAAGAATAAACAAAATTTCGCACCGAGCAGCTCAATTGTATCCTCCTTCCCTGCGCGGAGAGAAAAAAAGAAGAGCGATGGCGCTTTTGTTTCTGTTTTCACCCTTTTCCCAGTCGATTCATTATTATTCGCTGCACTTCTAGAAGAAGCGAAATCCATATCAAACAGTACGAAGCACTCGAGAGCCATTAGGCAGGTGGAAGACGAAACAGATTAAAGCAAAACACCGAAAAAAAGGCGGGGCACGCGTTCTCTTTCTCTCTCTCTTCACCGTGCACCCCATCCCGTGTAGACGTGCACGGACGCACGATGCGACGAGCGAGCCCTGCACTGCGCACACACGCTAGAGATTTACAACATGTGTGTGTGTAAGTGTAGGTGAGTGTGTGGGATAGTACAAGGACGGCCAGAAAATGAAAAGTGTCAGGGCTAGTAGGAAGAAGGAGGGACGAGACGGCGCCGAGGCGTAAAAAAAAGGAAAAAAGGAGCCGTTTGAGCATAAACAGAAGTAAATTAGAACAGTAAAAAGGGTCACTTTAGCACCTGTACGCGTTAGTTAGTTAAAATCGGTCTCTCTCTCTCTCTCACTTCGCCGCCATCAGCGGAAACAAAAATACGCGCTTCAGAAGGTGGGCGTTTGTGTGCAGCAGCAAGGCAGCGAGAAAAGGTACCGAAAAGGAAACACTATCAGTAAAGACTCAAGGAAAAAATTCGATACCACTATGGCGGCAATAGCTATTCGCCGTTTCTTTTCTCTCTTTTCATGTTCGTCCACCGCACGCAAAGAGCGCACCTAAGCCGTTGGCTTGGTCAGGAGGAGGCGCACCGCCACACCCGAGATGTTGTTGTCCTCCTCGGCAATGAGCACCGCATCGGCGGGCTTCTGGTCCAGCGTCGTCCACACGCCACGCAGGGTCTGGCTGACCTGCTCCTTGCAGTTCAGGATCGACGTCGTCAGCTCCGCCTCCTCGGCCTCGAAGTAGATGCTCACCTCGTCTGTCACGTTCAGCTTCGCCTTCTTGCGCAGCTGCTGGACGCGGTTCACGAACTCGCGGGCACGCCACGAGTCGATGAGCTCCTGGTCTTCGCGTTTGTCGACCAGCACCACGACGTCGTTGTCGGTGTTGCTCTGGAAGTCCGTCACGCCGTCCTTCACCTGACGCAGCACCTTCACGTCCTCCAGCGTCAGCTCCTTGTCAGCGATAACGGCCTTCTCGTCGTGCAGGAACTTGGCAACGTCGGCGGGCGATATGGCTTGGATGGCCTTGCGGATCGCCGGCATCTCCTTGCGGTACTTCTTGCCGAGCACCTCGAAGTTGGCGTCCAGCTTCGTCTCGACGTACTCGTCGCCGCTGGAGAGCACAATCTCGAAGGCGTTCACCTCGTCCTTGATGTAGTCGGCCACCTTGCGCACGTCATCGAGGTACTCCTGATCCGGGTGCACAATCACGACCTGGCGCACCGGCCGCTTCATCGGGATCACCATTTGGTCACGCAGCACACGCACCAGGTCAACGATGTTCATCATGCGCGCCATGGCACGCTCAAGCTCGGCGTCGTCGAAGGAGGCGTCCTCGTCGGGAATCATCAGGTAGTGCACCGAGTCCACCTGCTCGTTCGCCGGCAGCAGCGGCTTGATCTGCTGGTAGAGCATCTCTGACACAAACGGCGCGATGTGGCCCATGATGCGGGACATGGAGAAGAGGACGTACAGCATCGTCGACAGCGCCTGCGCACGGTCCTCGCTGTCGGTCGCGTTCTTCATGCGGCGGCGGTTCATGCGCACGTACCAGTTGGACAGGTCCACGACGAAGCGCAGAATGCCTGGAACGACGTTGTAGAGGTGGTACAACTCCATCTCCGTCTTCACGTAGCGCAGCAGCGTCTGGCAGGAGGCGAGAATCCAGCGGTCCATCTCGTTCGTGCTGCGCAGCCGCAGCGACACCTCCCCGCCAGCGGCGATGCAGTAGTTCGTGTTGGCGATGAAGAACTTGGCGGCGTTGAAGAGGGGCAGGAGGATGTCCTTCACGACACCCTTCACGCCAGCTTCGCGGAAGCGCAGCGGCTCGGCACGCACGACCGGCGAGCTGATGATGTACATGCGCAGCGCATCGGCGCCGTAGGCGTCAATCACCACGTGCGGCTCCGGGTAGTTCTTGAGGCGCTTGCTCATCTTCTTGCCGTCCTCGGCCAGCACGAGACCGCTGACAGCGCAGTTGCGGAAGGGCGAGACGTCGAAGAGCGCGACGCCGAGGACGAGGAGGGTGTAGAACCACCCGCGGGTCTGGTCGAGGCCCTCGGAGACGAAGTCGGCGGGGAAGAGGCTCTTGAAGAGCTCCTTGTTTTCAAAGGGGTAGTGCTGCTGGGCATACGGCATCGACCCAGACTCGAACCAGCAGTCAAAGACGACCGGCACACGCTTCAGCGGCGGCATGCCGGGGCGTTGGCTAGGGATCGTGATGTCGTCGACGTACTGGCGGTGGATGTTTGTGATGCCCGTCACGCCCGAGAGCTCCTCCAGCTGCGCGATGCTGCTGATGCAGATGATCTCCTCCCAGTCCTCGCTGTGCCAGACGGGCAGCGGGGTGCCCCAGTAGCGGTTGCGCGAGATGTTCCAGTCGCGCGCCTCGCTGAGCCAGTTGCCGAAGCGGCGCGACTTGACGAAGTCCGGCACCCAGTAGGTGGCGTCGTTGCACGCCATGAGGCGGTCGCGGAACGACTCGACGTTCACGAACCACGACTCGACGGCCTTGTAGATGAGAGGGGTGTCGCTGCGCCAGCAGAAGGGGTAGCTATGGACAATCGAGGCCTTCTGCACAAGGTTGCCCTTCGCCTCGAGGTACTTCATGATGTCCGGGTCCGCCTCCTTCACGTGGCGGCCGGCGAAGTCCGTCACCTCGGCGGTGAACATGCCGTTCTCGTCGACCGGGCAGACAAACTTGCCGCCCTTCGTAAAGACGCCGTGGTCGAGGCAGACCTGGTAATCGTCCTCACCGAAGGCCGGGGCCTGGTGCACAATACCGGTACCCGCGTCCGTCGTGACGTAGCCGGCGGAGATGATGCGGAAGGCCGTCTCCTGCATCGCCTCCTCGAAGTAGGGGAAGAGCGGCACGTACTTGAGGCCGACGAGCGCCGTGCCCTTCACCGTCTCGAGAATCGTGTAGGCCGGCGCGTCGTCCGCCGCAGCGGCGTCATCGCCACCCTTCTTGTCCTTCTTGGCGGCCTTCTTCTTTGGGTAGACGTCGCTCAGACGGGCCTCGGCGAGCCAGTAGTGGCGGTTCGTCTTGGCGTCGAGCACCTTCACGTAGTCGAGCTCCGGGTTGACACACAGGCTGAGGTTGCTCGGCAGCGTCCACGGCGTCGTCGTCCACGCGAGGTAGTAGACGTTGGCGTCGTTGCGCGACTGGAAGGCGATGGTGACGGCCGGGTCGCTGACCTCCTTGTAGTTCGAGTTCGCCTCGAAGTTGCTCAGCGGCGTCGTGCAGGCGGTGGAGTAGGGCATCACCTTGAAGCCGCGGTAGACAAGCTTCTTCTCCCAGAGCTGCGAGAAAACCCACCAGACGCTCTCCATGTAGGACATGTACATCGTCTTGTAGTCGTTCTCGAAGTCGATCCAGCGGCCAACACGCTCGACGGTGCGCTCCCACTCTGTCACGTAGCGGGTGACGATCTTCTCGCACTCCTCGTTGTACTTGGCGACGCCGATCTTGGCCACGTCGTGCGACGTCTTGATGCCGAGCATCTTGTCGATCTCGTACTCGACCGGGAGGCCGTGGCAGTCCCAGCCAAAGCGGCGCACGACGTGGTGGCCCGTCTGGTACGCGAAGCGGGTGACCATGTCCTTGATGGTGCCGGCGAGGATGTGGCCGTAGTGGGGCAGGCCGGTCGCGAACGGCGGGCCGTCGAAGAAGCTGTAGGGCTTGCGGCCCTCGGAGAGCTTCATCGAGGTCTGGAAGCACTGCTTCTCGCGCCACATCGCCAGAATCTCCTCCTCCATCTTGGCGAAGTTGAGAACATCGGGGTAGTTGGGCAGGGTAACGCGCGGGCCCTCGCCGGCGACCGGCTGCGGGTCCTGGTGCTGCGGGTTGCTCGCGTCCGTCATGGTGAGCGAGACAGAGCCGTTGGCGTGGGTCGTGTGGCGCACGGAGGACGGGGCTGCGGGGTGTGGGGGGCTGCTGCGGAGACTAGAGTGGCTTGGACTGGTGTGAGAAGAGGGGGCAGAGAAGGAGGGAGAGGGGGACGAGGAGGGAGTAGCAGTGGCAGGGAAAGACGTGGAGGGCGTTGTCTTGGCGGCCGAGTAGATGACCGTGCGCGTCGCGTTGGGGTAGGGGTTACTACTCTTGTCGCTCCGTTTCCTTAACCTCCCTGCGGTACACGCGAAGACACCGCAGCCGTAGCCCCGCGCAAGCCGCGTGCTGCACCGGAGCATCTGAGTCTCAAATCCCTTGCTGCTGGTATTTGTTTTGTTTTATCGCTTGTTGTGGATGGGACGAGGGGAGGGGAAAAAGAGAGGAGAAGGGAGGACGAGAGCAGCGGCTAATGGTTTTGATATCTGTTTTTTAATATCTATTTTACTTCTTTCTTTTGCTGACGGAAGCTATGTTGCGTTTTGTGAAGAGAAATTCCAACGCGAAAGTAAGAGAGAAACAAAAAAAGCAATTCACTCCTTAGCGATCGCAAGCTGTGAAGAAAAACGATAAAGACCCAGTTTTACGAGTAACGATAACGATCAGAGAATGCAGCACTTTGAATTCATTAAATGTACAGCCACATTTTTGAAACCAGCAGAAAATAATTTAGCAAAGGGACAGTGAGGAGACGGCAGAAGAAGTAGGAAAGAGAGTGAGCGAGACACATAGTTTGTGAGTGGCAGCCGCTTTTGCAAACACACTGGTGGGCCTTTTTCTTCCTTCGACGCCTTTGTAATCGAAAAAAAAAAAGAAGATAGATGCAACCATGTCTCATGTGTGCTCTCTCCTCTACGACGCAACACATCTCCCTGCGCGCGTTACTTTCCGTCACAACTCTCAAACTGACTCTCTCTCTTTGATCAATGCAACACGATTGCGATATCTGCAGCAGCGGACGGCAAAAATACGTCCCTCAACACGTTCCTCTACCAGCAGAAGCAAAAAAAAAAAGTTAGCAGAGAATAAATAACAAGAAAGGAGCACGAGAGCAGCAAAAGAGAGGCCGGATGACGCCTACCGTCATTTATCATAGCGCTTTCCACAGCAGCTGCTCAAAAGCTGCGGCGTCGACGACGCGCACCCGCAGCGTGTCCTGCGGCAGCCCCGTCGCCTCCACCCGCAGGGCCAGCTGCAGGGCAAGAAGGTGCTTGCAGCACCACACCTCCTGCCGCTGGATCGACTGGTAGGCGTAGGCAGAGCAGGGGCAGTAAAAGGGGGAGAAGAGGGTGTGCTCCCCGACGTGGTAGATGCAGCGGGCACGGCGGTGTGCGGCTTGTGAGGGCGTCATGCTTTGCGCTTTGGCGTCCACGGGTAGCGCTGCATGCGAGGCCCCCGTAGCGCTTTCTTTTTTAGTTTCCATTGCGGTGGGAATAGCTTGTGGTGAAACCGCAGATTGCGGATTGCTCTCCCCCTCTTCATCGTCGGAGGTCGCCTCATCCACTACCACCGTCTCCGCAGCATCCACGCCTTCCTCGACGTAGCGCACCACCGGCTCAGCGCCGTGCAGGGCGATGCCGATGGCGGAGAGAGCTGTCTTCCCGTAAAGCACCTCCAGAGGTGCGAGGGCCGCCTCCAGACTTTCCGGCACCTCTTCGCCTTCCCCCGGCTGCGACAGTACAAGATCACGCGTTACGTCTTCACCGCCGGACGTCGCGGTGGCACGCGCGATCAGGTAGCGCGCGTAGGCGTCCAGCGCCGCTTTTGTCGCCAGCGCTGGGTAAATCTCGACTGGGAGAGTGTTCATGCGTGCTCAAAAGTAAGTGCTCCGTTGATGCTAGTTACTTTCCCGCCTCCGCGCTACGGGGACACGAAAGTGTGTAAGCTTTAGATGAGAGAAAAGGGTCGATGTAGGGGCACGTCGACGCAGCTGCAATGTCCCTCTGCAGCGGCTTCACAGAAGGTGGGTTAAGCAGGGAGAAAGAGTAAAAAAAAAAATGGGGATATTGAGAAAGGGAAAATAACAGTCGAGAAGATTGACTTCGACGCTCTTCAGACAAAGGAGCCTTTTTTGCACAGTGCGCATCATGATTGCACACACACACACAAAAAAAAAAAAGGCCGTCAACAGCATTTTTTCTGCCACCGCAGTACACTACTATTGAGGCTTTATAACATTTCTCGCAACACATTTTTTTTTTTTAAGATACGACATGTCTTATGTATTTTAGTACCTGCTGCCTTGTGGTAGAAGACAGGGGGACGCGCAGAGTGGTGAGGTACACCAGCAGTTCAAGAATTTCTCTTACTTCCTTTCTGTCGATCTAAAGTTGTCCCTGTCGGGCAGCGCGCAGAAAACGTTGCGGTGTGTACTACATGGCGTCTCTCAGCGCGGCCCTTCGCCTCGACTGGACTTGGCAGCATTGCTAGCGTCGCACGCATCACTGCGGTCGCGTCGGATGCCAGCCGCGTGTATCGGTGCTGGTGCCGGCGATGGAGACGCAACAAAGGGTGCCCCGATAAGATCCCGCAGCTCCTCGATGCTGGCCGCCGCCGTGTTGTTCATGGTAAGAGGAGAGGAGGCCCCGCTCGTTCCCTGACGGTGTTCGCGCAGCTGCCGCCACGTCGCCTCGTACTCCTGCGCCTCCTTCACGGTGCGGTAAGGGGTAGCGGCGATGCGGGTGCGCAGGTCGGAGAGTGCGGTGGCGGCGCGGCTGCTCCCTACTTTATCGCGTAGGTAAGCCACGTACACCTGCGCCACCTCCTTCAGCGTCGCTTCGGCAACTCCAAAGATACGTGTCCAGCCTGATGGGAGTGCGAGGTCAGGGGGACAGGTGTGGCGAATAGCGTAAAGCGCCAAGACATCACTCGGCACCTCGACGAGACGACGGCAGCGCGGAAAATCGTTGATGAGCTGCACGGCACGCACCATCCAACGCGTCACCGTTGGCGACGGCCGCTGCGGCAAGCGGGAGGCCGGAGTACTCGTTGTCGTCGATACTGCTGGTGTTGGTGGTGGTGACTGTGCGGTGGCGTCCTGTTGCGCCACCGCATCCGCCGGCTCGACAAGTAGATTGAGGTAGAGCAGCACGTACTTGTACGGACTCTCCACGAACGTCTGGAAGCCCAGCTGGTGCAGAACCACCTCCTCTGCATCCACCACGCACGCCTTGAAGTCTTCGTAGCGTGCCGGTGGGGGCCGCTGCTGCTCGTTGACGACGACCCCAGCACGCCGCTCACTGAGGCGCATGAAGGTGTTCACGACGGCGCGGATGCGGACGGTTGGGTCCTCCATCTTTGTCGCGATGAGAAGGCACGCCGCGCACAGGTAGAGGATGTCTTCTTGGTCCACCAAGTGGAGGAGGCAGTAGTCTAGCGGTGCACGCAGGTCGACGAGCGGCACAAGCCCGGTGCGCATCTCCTGCTGTGCGTGGTTCGGCACAAGGTACTCCGCAGCTTTTGCCGCGCCGGCTGCGCTGTCGAGATCCAGCGCGCTCTCCGTCATGTGTGGGCTGCTGTGTGGGGAGGCCAAGGAGTGCAGTGACTGCCGCTGTGCGCGGAGGAGGCGCTCCTCTAAGCTGCGACGGTAATCGACCATGTCTCGTGGGGTGATGTAGCGTGCGCGGAAGTGGCGGTCGACGGAGGCCTCGAAGCGCTGGAAGAGCAGAGAGGCGCGGTAGATGACAGAGGGTGTGGTGCGAAGCAGCAGCCCAGCTGTGCGGATAAGATCGACGCCGTATGCGTAGTAGGCGTCGCGACTTGCATCGTCGGTCATCGCTTCACAGAGCAGGAGGTGTGTTTCGGTGTGCTTGCGCTGCTTGGTGATCTCGTAGCGAGAGATGTGTCAAAGAATCCAAAAAAGGAGGGCAGGCATTGATGGCAAAGTGGGTGAGAAGAGCGGAAGTAGTTATATAGGCGCAGATAGCGAGTCTGAAAATGCTGACAAACAGTGATGTGCTCTGACAACCGCATTTGTTGGTATTTCTCGCGGCAACATTCTTACAATGTCTTTTTTGTTTCTCTTCTCTCTTCTCAACTACGGCCCCCATATAATTGTTTCAGCTCTTTAAAAAAAAAAATTGTGTGCCATTACGTGCATGAAAGGTGGAAAGGGGATAGTACAGTAGCTTTGCAGTTTTACTCGTTGGAGCCCACGAGCTGCACTGGAAAAGAACGAATCAAGAGAACATCTCTGAATGGATTTTCGTTGAAAACACCAACAGAGCCAAGAAAAGATCAGCAGCGCGTCTCACTTTTACCATTTAACGCCTACAAGTCGTCGTTGATGTCGTCCTCGTAACTGCGATCGGCCCCTCGTCTCCCATCCTCGGCGGCACGCATGTGGTCCCGCAGCGACAGGAACTCTTCGTCAGAGAGATCGAACGCTTTCGGGTCGACAGCCGCCACGTCCTCCTTTGTGCCGTGGATAAAGGCGTCCTGCATCTTGCGGATCTCATCGCGGGAGAAAACGTCCGCCGACTGCCGCTGCTCCCGCACCAGACGGTACATCATCGTTTCCATCTCCAACTCCTCCTTCTTCATCCGGCGCGGGCGGCTCGCCTTGATCTCCGCCATCAACTCCGCACTCGCCTCCAGCTGCTTTTCCAGTGCGGCGGTGTACTTTGTGTGCTGCTTGCAGTAGCGCGACTTCTGGCAGAACTTGGCAAAGAGGGTGTTGCGGTGGTCATCGTCCGTCATGTTCGCATCGCGAGTCATGCGCAGGAGCTGCGCGGGGAAGTCGTCCATCGCGTCACTGTCCATCCACTCCTCACAGAGCTGTGCCACCGTGTCGCACGTGCGGCCGCAGCGACCGTAAAAGTTCACCACATCTACTTCCAGGCGGTGGCCTTGGCCGGCGTCCTCGGGTGACTTGGGACTCACCTGCAGACTCACCTGTCGGATCCACTGGCCCTGCTCCTTGAAGGGGATGCACATGTTCTCCGTCTCCTCCAGCACCTCGTCCTCCCGCATGGCGAGCCGCTTCGCCCGCAGCTCGTCGCGACGCGTCTCGACGTTGCCGAGGGCGTTGGCCACGATGAAGGCGCAGACGTCGCAACGGATGGCGTCCTGCACGACAGGCGGAAAGGCGACGTTCAGCGGCAACTCCTTCCGCGCAGTGGCTTCGGTGGTCGCGAAGCACCCGAGCAGTACGCACATCAGCAGGAACACCGCTGACCGCCACCGGGCTGCTGCACAAAAAAGGTTCACATTCTTTCGCAGCATTTTTTTTTTTTTAGAGTTGCACCAACGGAACAAAAAAAGAAAATTGCGGAGCCTTTCGCGGGACTCTTGATTGTGAGCAAACCTGCCGTTGCCTTGTGTCTCAGTAGGTCAATGAGGGGTGGAGAGAAGTACGTCGGTCCGCTCTCAATTAGAGAGACTTGGCAAAAAAATAAAGAGAGAGGGGACAAGTAACAGAAAATATATATGTATTTGACATGGTAAGGAGAGGCGAGAAGAGCAGACAGCGCAACCAAGGGAACAACGGCACAACAAAGCTGCCTAAAGGCACAGGTACTTTGTCGCGATAACAAGCTGAGACGAGGCTCGATTCTTCCAGTGCTACCTACGGAACAATAAGTTGACTCGACTCACCGAGTGACTGAAAGCACTACCAGCTTTAATGTCGGGTGGACAAATTGAAATACCAGATCCTTAATTCTCTCTTTACCCCTGTACATGATTCCTACCACCTTCACATCCTTTATTTTGTGTTCCCTGACTATCATTTTTTTTTGTTTTCGATTTCACGCGTTTCGTGAACAAATTCGTGTGAGAGAGGGTTATGTGGAACACCGACAAAGGCATCCAATCCGAACATTCGGCGTAGCCTCGAGGTTGAAAGGCAACCGCAAAAAATAAATAAATAAAGTGGGGTACAAAAGTAGAGGACAAGCAGGAGACAAAGGCGTGACTCCGACTCGCAACAGCGCAAAAAAGCCGGTAAAAAACACACGGTCTGCTCTCCTTCAAAAAAAGACGAATACGTTGTGTGCCGGTGTATGGGTCTGTGCATGCAGAGGAGCGCACACGCATGCACGCAATGAAACCACCAGGTGAGATGCAGCAAGAGGGATCAGTCGAGTGTCACTGCAGGTATGCTTCACGCCAACAACTAGAGCTTCGAGAAAAGCTCACGAGCCTGGCGCTCCATCTCCGCCTGCTTCCGACGACTCCGCTCAGCTGGCGAAAGGCCGGCGGTATCCTCTGCGCCTTGCTTTGCGACAGCGCTGCTGTCACCACTCTCCACAACCGCCCTCGCCGCCGGCGCCTCGTACTTCTCGACCAGCTTGCGCATGTGCTCCAACTGCTGCAGCTTGCGCGCCACCGCCTCCGGGTCGTTCGACTCGTCGTAGAAGTAGCAGAAGACGAAGTTGCGCACCGCGCTCGGCACGTTGTCCTGCTCCGCCATGCGCACCAGCTTGCGGTGAAAGGACTGGCGGTGTGGCTCGATGCGGGCGAGCAGCCGGTCCTCCATTGCGTTGAAGCGATCGAGCCACGACGGCGCGGTTGTGTCCTTCACCTCCTTCGGCACGAGCCCCCTGAACCGGTTGGTGCTGAAGGGGTTCATCTCGAAGTGCAGCATCCCCTCGCCATCATTGGCCTTCGCGGCCAAGTCGGCTGCTGCCTGGACGGCGGAGAGGCTGCCCTGCGTAGACGCTGCCTCGCTGGGGACGATGCCGTTGAAGAGAGACTGCAGGTCGGCCTCCACCTCGGCGCGTCGGCTCGGCGTCAGCTTCGACGTCAGCACGCCCCACGTCTTCACATTCTCGAGGTCCTCCTCACGCAGCTTCTGGGCTTGGTGGTTGACAAGCTTGCCCAAGACCTTGGCCGCACCAGGGGCGAAGTCCATCGCGTGGTCACCGAAGCCGCAGCAGACGAAGCAGTTGAAGGCACCACCGTTGTGGTCGATAAGGGGGACGCCGTCCGGCGTGAAGGCGCGCACGTACTCGTTGACGTGGACGCTGTTGGCCCGCTCCGCCTCGTGTTGGTGCGCGGCATCCTGCGCCACACGAGGGAACGCCGCGGGGGAGCACAAAGGAACGGTGCTGCCGCTCTTCATGCGGACGTACGACTCCAGCCGCTCCAGCTGCGTCGCGATGAGGGAGTCGGTGCGCGACCGCTGCGTCGTGTCGAGCGAGAGAAGGCCCTGCAGGATGTAGTCCTGGGCGGTGGGCAGCACCTTGGAGTGCACCATCGACGCCACACCCGCCACGTCCTTCTCGCCGATGTGCGACGCGGCGGCAGCACAGCTGGGCCACGTGTAGGCGTAGAGGCTGCATTTGGAGCTGAGCAGCGCGAGCGTACCAGGAGCAGGGCGAGACAGCGACGCAGCGCCACTGCTGCCACTACTGCTGCCCGTCTCACCACCAGCAGCGTCGGACTCGCCACGTGACGAGGCCTTCCGCTGAAACAGCGACCACAGCGCGTCCTTCAGCGCACCACTTGGCTGCTGCACGTGGGCGGCGAGACCACTCAGCCCCAAGACGGGCAGCCGCGAGTTGGGCAGCGTCATCGTACCGGTGCTCGAGCCGGCAGCGAGCACCACCACGTCGTACACCTCGCTCGCAAAGATGCGTTGGTCGGGGGTGAGCGGGTCGGCCTTCGAGACACGGATGCTCTTCATCGACTCCACATTGTACTTGAGGTAGGTATTTGTGTCCTCCAGCCGCTCACCAAGCGCAAACTTTACGTTGAAGTGTGTGCGGCAGACATCCGCCATCGCCTTGGTCCACCCCACCGGGTCCACCATGAAGGGCTCGCCGTGCGCCGTCGCCGCCACCTCCTTTCGCTCGTTCAGCACCGTCACCGGCGCCGTCGAGACGTGCTCCTGCAGGTGCGGGTACTTGCTCACGAGGTCCCGCACAACACCGTGGCTCACACGCGAGAGGTTGTTCGTGTAGCACATCACCTCCTTGTCGGTGAAGCAGGACCGGAGCCGGCCCCACATCCAGCGGTAGACCACGGGGTTCATGACGGTGTGGAAGAGGTGCTCGCGCGCGATCAGATCGGGACAGGTAGTGGGCAACAGCACGCCTCGCAGCACCTCGGACCGCAGCGTGGCACGCGCGAGGGCGGGCTCGATGAGGCCGACGCCGACGAAGGGGAGAGCAAAGCGCGTCTCGCCACCGGCGATTTCGCTGCGCCGCTCGAAGACCGTCACCTGGAAGCCCATCTTGGCCAGCTCGTAGGCCACGTGGACGCCGGCGACGCCAGCGCCGATGACGGCCGCACTCGGCGCAGCAAGGGAGAGACGCTCGGTGACGTCGATGGGCTGGCTCGCATTTTCGGCGGCTGTGGGCGTCAGGGCAGACGCCACGCGCGAGCCTTGTTGTCCCATTTGGCTTGCTGGAAGCGAACAATGATGAAAGGTATGTTTCTGTGAAGAGATGACCGAGGGAGGCGATAGCACCGAATGCAGCCACTGCGGTGTGTCAAAGAGAGAAAAAGGAAAACCGCACGCACACACACACACAAGAAGGAATAAGTCTGCACAAATAGAAAGTCAAAGCGCTGCGCACTCTTGCCAACCACGGCTTCCGTTCGCGCTGCTGTCGGTACTGCGGGAGCAGGCGCGCAGGAGGTGCCTGGGAGGGAGTTCTTTTTTTTTTTTTTTGCGCATCAACAAGGGAAGCAAAGGAAAAAAGAAAGGGGGAGAGAGAGGGAAAAGAAATGGTGCGTAGAGTAGCTTGTCTAATTTAGAATTCGTGTTTGCAGGCGCGTGTGCATGTACTAAGAGTGCGCTGATAGCAGGTGCTGATAGGATTCACAGAGGTGCTTAGCCGTGGCGTCCCTTCAAAACGCACATACACACATACTAGCAGCGTCCTGTCTTTCTGTAGCTTAGACGCAGATGCAGTCACGAATCGTACCCGTTTAGCCAACGAGAGTAGCAAAAGCGGCGACACGCCTTTCACACAAGAAAAGCGTTGCCACAGAGGAGTGCGAGATAGACGTCAATAAAATACCTTCCATCGCTGCGAAACGGGATGCGTGTATGCTGTCGGCGTTGACTTTGTATTTTCTGTTATGGCGTGAGAATACACTTCCGAAAAGACGCGCAGACTTCCCGCTGACGGCGTCCTCGCTGTGCACCACGTAGTTAGGCGAGCGTGTAAGTGTGAATTAATCGAAAACAAAGACCACGACCAATGCGGTGCACGACTGAGACAGGGCTGGCGTAGTTCCTGGCCATACCAACGCACCGTGCACCTGCTTCATCTCTCTCTCTCTCTTCACGACGCGGTGGTCAGGAAAGCCGGCGCGGCGTCCTGCAGCCACTCCTCGTGCACCACCGACACGTCCTTCATGTAGCGCTTCGTGGTGCGCACGACGCTGTTGAACAGCACAAGGGCCGGCTTCTTGCGGTGCGTAAAGAGCACACTGGAGGGGTGGATGTGCACGGGCAGCTGCCCGACAATTGTCTGGTACATGCCCAGCTTCGCGTTGAAGAAGGCGGCGTTGAGGAAGTAGCCAAAGCAAAGCGCGCGGCGCACCAGCTCGGCATCGAGCAGCTTGCCACGGCGCTGCGTCCCCTCAACCTCAGCGATGCCCTCCTCGCCGTGGCGCAGTGCCTCGTACCGCTGAAGCAGGTCGTCTCCGCCGTCCAAAGCGTCCTTGTCGTCACTCGCCCTGCCGTTGCTATCCTTCCTACTGCGCTTTTTTGAAGGTGCCTCACTACCGCTGCCGTTGCCGGCGCGCAAGTACCGCAGCGAGGAGGGAAGAATACGGTCCAACAGCGGCCCGTCATCCTTCTCATCCAGCAGACTCTGCAGCTGCGTGATCACATCCTCGGCCTTGAGCATCTGGCGGTGGCTAATCGAGTTCGTCTCACACCACGTCTTGCGCTGGTCGCGTGGGGCACGGCGATAAGCCTGGTAGATGCTCAGCAGCGTGGCGTGGTCGCCAGCCGCCTTGGCAAAAGCGGCGCGGCAGCGGTCGGCACCGTCTTTGAACTCGCGCGACGACAGAAAAAGGTTCTCGGTGCTCGTCATCGCAACCACGACGACCGCCTCGCGCGCCACGCCGAGGGCCTTGGCAGCGAGAAGGACCATCGCCGGCATCGGCTCAATGGGGAAGTCGGTGAGGCGGTCGCCAAGAGCGGTGATGCGGCCCTGCTTGTCGAGGGCCTGCAGCAGCATCAGCGTCTCCTCCGCCTTGGCGACGGCGCGTGGCTGCGGCATGTCCATAAACTCAAAGCCGAGGATGTTGTCAATGTGGAGGCTCTTCATCTGCAGCACGACGCTGAGGAGACTGCTGCGGCGGATCTCAGGCACCGTGTTCTCACTCAGGTTTTCAAACGCGTTGGAGGTGTAGAGGCGGTAGCACTTGCCCGCGGCGACACGGCCAGCACGGCCGGTGCGCTGCGTGGCCTGCGCCTTGCTGATGTCCACCTCCGTAAGCGCTTCCATTCCCGACTTGCTGTTGTAGTACTTCGCCTTGACGACGCCGCTGTCGATCACGTAGCGGATGCCTTCCACAGTGATGGAGGTCTCGGCGATGTTGGTGGCCAGGATGACCTTGCGCTCCCCGCGCGGAGCAGGGTCGAAGACAAGCAGCTGCTGCTCGTAGGGCATCGCCGAGTAAAGTGTCAGCACCGCGAAGTCCGGCACATCGTTCGGCAGCAGCTTCATTCGCTCGAGCAGAATGCGCTTCGCGTCCTCGATCTCCTCCTGCCCCGTAAGAAAGCACAGAACGTCGCCTGGAGGCTCGTGCTCGTGCAGCTGCAGGATGGTGCTGATCGCCGCCTCCACGTAGTCAGCCTGCGGCTCCACCGTGTGCATGATGGTGACGGGAAACATGCGGCCATGCACCACGCCAATCGGGGCGTTCCACCAAAACTTGGAGAAGTGCTCGGCGTTGAGGGTGGCGGACATGACGACGATCTTCAGCGAGTCTTCGCGCTTGCGGGCGATGGCTTTCAGCAGTCCGAAGAGGACGTCGCCGTGCAGCGTGCGCTCGTGTGCCTCGTCGAGGATCACGCAGCCGTACTTGCTCAGCGTCGGGTCGGCTTGGATCTCTCGCAGCAGAATACCATCCGTGAGAAACTTCACCCGCGTGGCGTCGGTGCAGGTGTCATCGAAGCGGACGGCGTAGCCCACCTCACCACCCACCTTGCCACCGCGCGTCTGCGCCACGTGACGGGCGATGCTGACGGCGGCAACACGACGGGGCTGAGTGCAGCCAACGATGCCGCTGCCGGGTTGCTTGCTAAGAATATCGTCCCAAACGTACTGAGGGATCTGCGTTGTTTTGCCAGAGCCGGTCTCACCCACGATGATGACAGCCTGGTTCTTGCGGATCATGCGCACAATGGAAGCGCGGGCCTCTGTCACCGGCAGCACCGGCGTGCTACTGCTGCTACTTCCACTAGTAGCCGCCATTAGTGGATTTCAGTAAGAAAGATAAGGGAAAAGAATAGAAATTGCTTAGTAGTTTAGCGTGTGTGTTGTTGCCCTTCGCGCAGCCCTGGTCGGAAGGGAAGAGAGATAATGAGGTGTGTAAGGCAACGTGACGCTGTACACCTACACCGAGTCAAGAAGGGAGATCCAGAGACCCACAGACACGCACACTTATAAGGGCACCTTCTCACAACTGGTGAAAAAAAAAAGAGATGAGACGCGCAAAGGTGGAGGGGATGACGACAGAGAAGAAGGACAAAGGAACACTTGCCTTGTCGCTGTGAATGCAAAGTCATGGGAGAGAGGAAGAAGCCTGTTGTGCGCGTCGTGAGCGCTGAGACGAGAGGAAAAAAAACCCCGTCGAACTCGTGCTTTTTCCTCAAAGTACGCACCGGCGTCGCGAGCAGGAAACAAAGGTCTTTTTAAATTCAAGAGTCCACCTCTGCTACTGAAGTGCAGCGCACCATCTAAAGCTGCCAATGCCCCTCTTGACGTCAAGCCTCGAAAAGCGTGTGTCTGTGTGTGTGTGTGTGTGTACATGATATTGGAGAGTTAGCTCTGTAAGGACGCGGTTCTCGACGGAGAATCGCACAAAGAGAACACCGCCACGGAAGGTGACAGCAAAAGTGCCAGCGACGGAAACAACCTTGTCATCGAGAGAGACCTTCAACAAGATCTAGGTCCTCCCTTCACCCTTCAATTTAACGTCCGCGCCTGTTCGTGTCGACAGCACTCGGACGCCACTGAACAACAGCAACTAAAAAACCACAATTGAGAGACGCGCGAGCATCTTAGCCGCAGTACGACGCAATGTCTCCGCCGAACTGAATCTCCTCCGGCACCGCGTTGAACATCATCTGAAATTGATACCCTGTGTAGACATGAAAGGGGATGTCCACCGGCTGCAGACGCACCCACTCCGCCCGTGCAGCATCGCCCATCGGCGTCTTTGCGCGCAGCGCCGTCGACAGCAGCTGGTGACTCGGGTACGTCGCGTCAGCCCACATCTCGGCAAGCATCATGCCGCCCATGAACGGCAGCCACCGCCCCCGCATCACGGGGTACAGCTTGTCGCTGAACATCTTGCAGAAGACGTAGAGCGGCGGCGTCACGATGCAGGCAGGGGCGAGAAAGAGCTGATACTTCATGAACCGGTAGGCGGACCAAAACTTCTTCTCCTCCTTCGTTGCGGGGAGATCGTCGGCGAGGCAGATGCGGCGACAGTTGTCCATCAGTATCTTAATGTTACGCAGCTTCTCGCGGGTGTGCCGCTCGCTAGGAATTGGGTAGAGCGCGACGCGGTACCTGAGTCCCTCGGGGCCAGACCAGCTGCGTGTGTCGGGGTCGAAGGTGCCGGGGTCTCTGTCCTCTGGCGAGGCTGCCTGGAAGCTGGTTTGGGTCTGGCCCAGCACGACCTGCACAAAGTCCACCAAGAAGGCGGAGAGGCCGCTCACCATATCGACCACGGACGGCACGCTATTGCCGATGCCCGTGTTGTAGTGCGACATGTTGCTCTGCTGTCGTCAAATGGAGAACAACAATGAAGAGAAAAAAACGAAGAGAGAGAGAGAGAGAGGATGCACGCCTCGCTGCTAAACCTGAAAAGAGTGCCATACATGCAGCGTGCAGCAAAGGACAGATGGGAGCAAAGAGAGAAAAGAAGCGTTGGGAGTTAATGAAGTGACGGATTGCGAGTTGTGTGGGATCCGGAGTTTTCGTGCGCATATGCCAGAAAGCACCGGAGTAAACAGAAGACACAATACATGACTTCCGCTTGCCTACGAAACACTGTCGATAAAAGCCTCAACAAATACTGTTTTTTATGTACGCTCTTTTTTACTTTCTTTTAGTTTTCTTATGGGGCAACTCTCATGCAAAATAACGACCTTTTTTATATTAAAAAATAATCTGTGAGAAACAGCAAAAGAAACAACAAGGAAACACTGCAACTTTACGCCAAACATTGTCACGCATTCCACGGCCGCTTCTCCGGGCGGTGCGGAATATCCAGCAGCTGGCGGTGAACATCGCTGTGCCCCATCGCTGTGTGGTAGATCTTGCGGCTTCGCGGGCCACGGAAGAACTCCCGCGGCTTCTCCCGCTCCACGGCGTGGGGCTTGTCCTTGAAGCGCTCCTCCAGCTCCCTCACCTGCTGGAAGCGGCGCTGGCTGTGTGCCTCCGAGATGGACATGGGCAGCAACTGCGCCTTCGTTGCGTAGGGGCGGGCAGAGGCGTAGGCCCGGTCGAGCCGCCGCGCCATCACCTCTGATATGTGCAGCATCTCGTCCCGCTTGTCGGCGCACCGCATCTCCTCGCAGATCTGCGCCGCCCGCACCACGACGGCGACCGCATCGGGGTGGGAGTGGGAGCAGGCCTGCGCGTACTGCGCACAGCCCTCGACGTACTGAAGAAAGACATCTTGATCTGGCTCGGGGAGTTGGTCAAAGACTTTGATCTGGTTCAGCTGCCGCATCTCGCTGAAGCACTCCAGTGCCTGGAGAAGCAGCTTCGCCTTGTCGAAACCGCGGTTGTTGTCGCGCACCTTCCACCGTCGACGCATCATGTCCACCAGCACGTTGAGTCGCTGCGCGGGTGGCAGGTCCTCCAGCTTGTTTGTGGACAGCACGTAGGCGTCGTTGTCGCTGTCGTCGCGCAGCTCCGCGAAGTTCTCCGTCGCCTCGCGCTCATGGCCCGCCTCGGACACCAGCTCGTAGTTGTTGCCACCGGTGAGAAACCAGTTGCGCGAGAAGCGGCGAGTGTCCTTGACAAGGCTCTTGTAGCGCGCGTGGGGGTACTGGTGTAAATTGCGAATGCCGCGGCGCTGCACGAGAAGGGGAGCAGGTGGCATTGTGGAAGCGCCACTGTTGCCGGCAAAGGCATTGCAGCCTGGCACTGCGACACCTGCAGCAGCGCACAGGCTCGCCACCCGCGCTAGCCGCTGCATCTTAAAAAAAAAAAAACCAACACAGCAACAACAACAACAAAAAAAGAATATCAGTGAGAGAGAACAAGAAAGCGCTCCTTTCCTGAGTGACTTTACAGTGAGAGCCGCGTAGACTGAGAGGTGTGGCGGCAGAAGAGGAGCAGCGGGATGCAACGAACAGAGAGGAGGAGTGAAGAGGGCAAAAGGACTGTTGCAAAGCACGCGCCGTCCTGACGTGCGCGTTGACGGTGGAAGTCGCAGCAAAAAATGAGCAAATGCTGAAAAGTTCAGTCGAGGAAGTAACAGAAAGCACTATGATGCTTCAGAGGAGCCTTTAATTTGATGAACACTCGACCGCGAAGCCGAGAGCTGCTACGCGCAATACTATGTGTGTCATTTAAACTCAATAAACGCCATTAGTTTTTTTTTCCAATTTCTGCGACTGGTACGACAAAACGAACATGAAATTGAAAAGAAAGGAAAAAAAAAACACAGAGGCCGTTGTACGCTTTGTCAAGTGCAACAGTGACGCGCTTTTACCCGTCCTCGCGCTCACGCGTCGGGGTCGTACCGGCCCTTCTTAACGGCGCGCTGCAGACTAGTCTTCGTACCGCTGGCTTTTGATTTCGAGGTCTTCTTCTTGTTCGCGTACGCCACCACACGATCCTCCCGCTCCGCCTGGATCTGCTTCGTGCGCACCACCCGGTCCTTCGCCCGCCTCTCGTGGAAGCGCTTGTCGTGGTAGGCGTCGTGCGGCGTCCGCTGCGGCGGTGCAGCCACTCCACCCGCCGGCGAAGGGGACGCTGCGGCGTCGGTCGGTGCGGGGCTGCCGGGCTTCTCCGCAGGCGTGGCAGCAACGCCTCCTCCCCCACCACGCCGTCCTCGCCCCCGCCGCCCACCATTACCACCGTCACCGCCGTCGTCCGAGTCGTTGTCGATGATGTCGCCACCGGCGAGGTGCACGTCCTGCTGTCCGTCATCCAGCTCGTCCTCGTAGAGCACCTCGTTCAACATGCGAATCTTCGCCTTCATCTCCTCATCGACGTCGAAGGCGTCGGACATGTAGGTGCGGGCATCCCGCATCGTCGTCTTGTAGTCCAGCTCCTCCTCGCCAGCCATCTCGTCGTGACTCGCGACGTCGGTGACGCCGTCCTCCACGTCAGAGTCGGTGACGAGCTCGTAAAGATCGCGGCCGAGCAGCCGGTACAGCGTCTCGGGCTGAAAGGCGTCATCGTAGTCGTTGGTGCGCAGGTGGCTGCCAGAGCCGGCGCTCGGCGCGGCTTCTCCCGCACCGGCATCCTCGGCGAGTGCGGCAAAGCCCTGCCCCCCGCCCATTTCTTCTTCAGCAGCAAGGGCAGCGGCCACCTCTGCATCGCTCAGCCCTGTCGCGGTCAGAGGACCGACCAAGTGCGGCGGCAGGTTCTCCACACTCGCGTCCATGATGAACTGCTCGACGTCGTTGGCGTAGAAGTTTAGGGCAGCGCGCACCCCCGCAGCGGAGTAGTGGGGAAAAACGTCCATCACCATGGCCACGAGCGGGTCGTCCACCACAACGGGCTGTTGTGCGGTAGGGAGCTGCGAGGACACCGGCGGCGGCGGTAAGGATGTCGTTCCTGCAGCAGTTGCTTCAACCTTTGTAGACTGCAGACCCGCCAGCGCACAGGTAATGGCATCCTCTGACGCGCCAAGCTTTGCGGCCTCCTCTGCGGTCACGAAGTGGCGGGCCAGCAGTACGTCGATGTGCAGCCCCTGTCGCACCAGATCCAGCAGCACGAGCTCAAAGAAGCGCGGCCGCGACCCTCGCGCTGCATCGGCGAAGTCGTTGCTGTCCGTCATCTCGCTCGTCAGCCGCAGCAGTACCTGCCCCAGTGCGTGGTCGCCTGACGTGTCGCCGGCGCGCGGTGGGGGGCACAGGTGATGGAGGAGACCGAGGAAGGACTGGTTCTGTGTGACCTGCAGAATGTACTGCGTGTAGCCCTGCGCGTACTGCTGCAGGTGTTCACGAAGGCGACTGTACGTCGCGTTCACCACCTGCGGCGCACAGCAGCTGTCGTTCTGGTGGCGCTTCGGCGGCCCCTCCGTTGTGTAGGTGTGAAAGAGCAGCAGAACAGAAGCGGTGTTGACGGCCGCGTTCACCACGACGGAGTTGGCCCGGCTCAGAATTGCACGTCGTGTCGTCAGCTCGTCGCACACAATAATGAAGTGTTGGAGAATCGGCGAGAGGACGTCGACGATGATGCGCAGCGAACGCAGCGTGCGAGTGAGGCCGATGTAGTCGGACAGAAACGGCGCGCACTGCAGCAAGGCCCACAGCTGCTTTGTTAGACGGTACACCTGCTCAAAGGCGGAGAGGATGTCACCCGGGAGGCGCTGGTAGCGGCCGCGCTGCAACTCGTGCGCACACCGCACGGCAAAGCGGTTCACGCTGTCCCACCACGTCGGCATGTAAGAGGCGAGGGTGCAGAGGTAGCCGGGGTTGAGGACGGCGAGGGAGGAAAGAGTGACGGATGCGGCCGCACCACTGTGGCGCAGCAGCATGAGAGAGGCAGGGAAGAGTGCCTTCCACGGCAGCAGCACACCAATCCGTGTTGCGAAGCTGGCGGGGTCGACGCCGCGCCGCGCACACGGCTCCGTCGCGGTGGCGATGCGGACGACCACCTCGATCACGTTCCGCTCTCCTTCGGGTGTCACGGCACGCCGCTGCGCCTTGGAGTGGGAGCTGTGCGCGTGGTCGACGGCCGTCACCACGTTGAGCAGCACAGTCGGGAGCTTGTCGTGGTTGGCGACGACGGTCCAGAAAGTCACGTCGTCCGCCTCGGCGAGGCGCTTAAGGCTGGCCCACAGCTTCTCGGAGATGTCCGCAGAGCTGAAGAAGGTGCTGCAGACGGCACCGCCGGCATCAGGGAAGCCGTCTCTCAGATCGATGCCCATTTTGAGGGGAAGTGAACAGAGATAAAAAACAGTGGAGAAATGAAAATGGATAGAGAAAAAAAAAAGAGTGCGCCGAACTCTGCTATCGCGCAGGAGTGTCGGTATAGGTTGAAGGCAAGTGCGGGTATGCACGCAGACGAAACCTCTTGAAAAAAAGCAACAACAACAACGAAGGAAAAAAATATGGAGTCAGAAAGGCAGCGATTTTGCCCTTCACGTCTTATCAGAGAGCTAAAATGGAGAAAAAAGGAAAAAAGTCAGAAGGCCGTGTCAATTGTAACACCGCTGCTTTTTCTTGGAGTATTAATTTTCCTTAAATTCTGTGAGGTTTTTTTTTTTCGATTATTAAAGGTAAGGTAAAGAGGAGAGGAGGTGGGGTAGAAGACGAACAAACGTGCCGGGGCGGTCAACCACAACATTGTTTCTCAATAAAACTTGTTTACACGCCGTCCGGCATACATCGCTCTCAGCAACGCTGCAAGCATCGGAGCACAAATAGAAGGGCAAGGAAATGTAATGTCACCTCTTAAACACTAGCAGGAGCGCGGATGTTCACGGGGTTTCGACGTGCAATACCTTGCGGTGCTAGACTGCTTTGGGCCATACACTCACGTATTTTCTTTTTTTGTTCTTCCTCTCTCATTTAAAGCCACTCCGCCCTGTCAACAAACGGTGTAACAATGCGCTACTGGGTTTGACTACGAGGCGTCGCGCACGAGGCGGATGAGATCCTCTACACAGCGACAGCTGTCCCAATCAGGAAGTGCTTCACCAGAAGGTACGATCGGCTGCTGCTGCTGCTCCGGTGCGATCGTCATACCTGGCAGCCGCTGCAGCAACACCAGCCGCAGTTCTGAGAAAAGGGCGTTGGCCAGCAGCGCCACGTGGGTGGCGGAGGCAGCGAAGAGGACGAGTTGCAGCACCGCGGAGGAGCTCTGGGAGGTGTCAGAGGGCGGCTCACAGAAAAGAAAGCAACAACCATCCACCGGAGGAGGCGACCACGGCGACGAACGGGCGGGTGCTGTCGGTCCCCGCGGAAACAGAGCAACGTGATCGGTCGTGGGGTGCAGCAGCTCGTCCACATTGAAAGACAGCAGCACGGCGTTCGCGTAGGCCTGTTCAACACGCCGCGCAACGCTGGCAAAGCGGCACGTGAGCAGTGAGACCAGATCGTAGGGGTGTGGGCAGACGCGGAGAACAACCCGTGAGGAGCACAGCGGTGCGGCGTCGCTGTTAGAACGCAGTGAACTCGTGGAGCGGGCGGCCACGTGCAGCACCTGTCCCACCACCGAGCCGGGGCATAAGGCACTGGGCTGCAACGAGGGCACAACGAGCACCACGTCCTCCTCTGTCGATGTCGCTTGCTGCGGGGAAGGGCCGCGGGTATCGCCCGCACCACCCTGCAGCACCGCCCGGACAGGATCAAAAGACGCGTTGCTCAAGGCAGCGAGAGGCCCGCGCGGAGTTGCCTTTTTTGTCCCTGACAGAGGCGCTGCCGTCAGCTCTCCGAGCAGAAAGAGAGAAGTGAGCTCCGCCACTGTGATGTTGGGCGAGAAGGAGCTGTCATACAGCTGCCTATCATCATCAGCGTAGTGGTGGCTGTCGCGCTTTACAAGGGCGGAATCTCGAGCAGCCGCCTCGGGTGAAGGGAGCGATGTCGTAGGCGTCCACGTCGAGAGGTCTGCTGCACTGGAAGTGACAGACAAGGGAGCGTCGACGAACGTTTCTGCGATAAAGGTTGTTGGTGGTGAGCCGCCAGCTCCGTCGCT
The DNA here is from genome assembly GCA_030078075.1 of Crithidia sp. LVH-60A. NCBI lineage: Eukaryota > Euglenozoa > Kinetoplastea > Trypanosomatida > Trypanosomatidae > Crithidia > Crithidia sp. LVH-60A. The sequence goes on from CP119668.1 coordinate 1,741,266, forward strand.
ATTGTGTGCGCGTCGCGGTGACTCTGCAGGTGACGCAGCAGCCGATGATGAAGACGGGGACGCCACTATCGGTGCTGTCAGCGGGTCGTGTGGGTGTGCAGTTGTACGGACTGTACTACTGTTGCTGCTCTCTCCATCCTTTCCTGTCTCCTCCGCCTGACGGTGGTCGATGTAGGCCGCGTCGGCGCCAACAAGAACGGCGATGAGCAGCTCTGCCGCCTCTTGTCGAGAAGTGTTCTTTAGCCCCAGCGCCACAGCCAGCGTGCGCAGCAGCGGCAGCAGAAAAACGCCCTTCCGCGCCAGCCCACACGGGTCGTGCGCAGCGCAGTCGGCGAGATCAACGCCACGCAAGCAGCGCCGCACGTGCCGCTGCTGCCGGCGCACCACCCAGTCCACGTAGACGTACAGTATGGCGTACGAGGTGCGCAGCAGCGCCGGGCAAAGGCACACCGTCTCGTTCGTCGCACCGCACGTGGCGACGCGGGCCTGCTGCGTGTAGGCCAGTCCACGACCCAAGAGCGCAACCTCGCCCGTCGCCTCCATCTGCCTCAGAACCAGGTACAGCTGCTCGCGCGTCTGCATGCCGAGTGCGTAGGCCACACGCCAGAGTCGCGGCAGGGGAAGCAGCAGCAGCAGTCCCCGCCGGCGAGCCTTCAGCTGCGTCACAAAGTCGACCACGAGCGACGTCACTCGCGCGTCCTCGGCGCGTGTTTCGGCCGATGCAGCTTCCCCCTGGAACGCCGCGCGTGCACCACAGGCGTCGGTGTTGTTGGCGGTCGTCGCGTTGACGTCCAAGAAGCGCGGGCTACCGCAGCCGTGTGTGATGAGCCGCATTCCTGCGCTCAACGATTGCAGGGAATTGGGGTGTCCCAGCACGTGGCGCACAACAGAAAGTGGAATGGACGATCTTTCGCAGTCGTCCCGTCGTGTTGGTGATGCCTTTGTGGGGGAAGGAGAGGAGGAGAAGGGAGACGAGGACGCTTGTCCAGCTACTTCTGCTCTACGGAGAATGACATGCCACCACTCCCGCAGTTCAAGCGGTGTGTCACTCGCTGGCGAGACAGCGGTGGCCTGCGTGGCGCTGACGGCGTAGACGCCAGCAAGGTGCGGCATTGTTGGAGAGCGCTGTTGCACCCGCTCGCACAGACGCTGCAGGGAGCGCAGGATGGTGTGCGTGGCGCTGACGGAGGCGTCCTTTAGTGCGTCTTGAAAGGTGCCCACAAGGAGGACAGATGGAAGCGCAGACGACGTCGCATCGCCTGCTCTGCCCGCGCGTGTCGACAGCAGCGTGAGCAGCGTGGTAAGGCGTTGGTAGTCGCGAGTGTGAATGAAGGCCTCAGTCGCCTTGGCAGAGCGGAGGCCATCAGAGAAGCCGCCGCGCTGAGACGGTGTAGCCACAACTTGCTTGATGCCATAAAGTGGGAAGCACAGGAAAATGACGTCAGCTTCCATGAGAGCGGTCGAGCCAGCCCCCTCGCTCAGTGGAGCAGGTCCGCTGTCTATTATCGTGACCTCGAGCGGGACCGCCTCCTCCTCATCTTCCTTTACGGTACTGCCGGTGTCGACATTGAAGGTCTGCACGGACAAAACAGATGCGTCCATCTTGAGAGCAGCGGCGTGCCCGGACACGACCAAAGGGTGGGGTGTTCTCTCCACCGCTGCGTCTGCGAGGCTTTTGCACAGCGTCGTCCGCCCACTCTCTGGCTCGCCGACGACAGCGACCTTGAGACGTCGCTGACGAATATTGAGGAGAGGAGGAGGAGCGTCCTTGTCGATTCGCTTACTTCGTTCTTGCTGCGTTGCCGGAAGCACTGGTGGCGGTGCTGGTACTGCTGTCGACTCAGCCGCTGCTGCCTGTTGTGCGGCATCTTCCTTGGGCTTCAGGAGACGGCGGAAGAGAGAGAAGACGGAGTCGGCTTCGTTGCCGCGCGTTACTGCGCCGCTGCCGCTGTTGCTGCGTGCCACGTCAGCTACATCGCTGGGGTGGCCCCGAGGAACATCCATCTGCAGAATCAAAGAAGGGAGTAGAGGAGTTGATGGAGGATGTGGGAAAACAAAGTGGGGACGAGACGCGGACAGTTGGTGGTAAATTGGTAGAGGAACACGAAACGAGCTGGCCTCTCAGACTACCGGAACAAGTAGTGAGTGGCACGAAGAGAAAGCTGCTCCTTTCGCTTTCGTGGAACTCAACGAGAAGTTCCTGCGACCAAAGCAGCAAGATTTTTCTCTCTGCAGCCGTACCATTCTTGCTGAAAAGAAAAAGTATTTGTATTCATCCTCTCAACCTTTTATTTTTTCCTTTTGTGAACTCACGCTATCGTTAGGCTCGCTTGCGTAGAAGCGCCGCCCACGCGCACAGCTTCCGTGCCAGTAAAACAAGAAGCAGGCAAAGCGGGAAAACAACGATTAGAAAGAAAAAAAAACCCACGTGCAGTACAAAAGTGAAGAAGAAAAAAAAGCACTGCAAAGAAGATGAAGAATAGCAAAGACCAACTCACACACTCCCGCACGCACAACCACACCACTGACGAGAAGCATTAACGCCAGCTCGAATGTGAACAACAAGAAAGGAAGAAAGCAGGGCAACATCATCGGCACTTCTGCACACACACAGAAACAAGCAAACACACATACACACACAAGAAGATGACAGGAGGGAAGCTGCTGCACTAGAGTCTCTCGCTCAATACTGCACAGTCCCCTCACGCCGCTGCTCACGCTTTCTTGTCCTTCTCCAATTTCTTAACGTAGTCAACAAAGTCGTCCATTGCTACCGGCCACGAGTCCTCCTCATCATACTCGCTGTAATTCACCAACTTGGCAAACGGGATGAGCTGAGACCACGTGTCAAAGGACACACCCATCTGCTCCACCGTCAATGCACCCTGCTTCGACCCTCTCGTCTTCTCCGCCAGCGCCGTCACGAAGTCGAGCCACTGGTTGATGCGGGGAAAGCACACGTAGGCGGTGAACTTCAGTTTTGCTTCCTCCCTAGAAAAAGAAACAGGGGAGGCCGAGAAGAAGCAGGACCAGAGCTCCTTCGCGATGTCCACCCTATCCGTCGCCGTGTTGCCCTTCAGGCACCAGTGGTAGAGAAAGTGGTAAAACTTGACGCGCTGGTCCTCACTCGTGCGCAGCAGTGCGTTGAGGTCGATGACGGCTCCGTGTGCAGCGCTGAAGAGCGAGGCGTACCCGTTTTCCCGCGTCGGCGGTGCGGCGTTGCGGGGCAGCGCGGCAGCCAGTGTTGTCATCCACGCCACGAAGCGCTTCTCCGAGATTTTGAAAATCATCTTTGATGACTCGTCGGCCAAGAAGGCGAGGAGGTGGAGAGAGAGGTCCTCGAGGTTGAGCTGGGCGGAGGTTGCGAGGGGCTCGAAGTGGGCCAGTTCGAGGTAGCGGTCACCTGGCCGGGCTCCCTCGACAGGGGACTGCTCGTAGAGGAAGTCGAAGGCTTCTTGCGCAATTGCCGCCGAGGACGTCTCCTTCTTCCCCGCCTCCTTTCCTTTTGACAGCTTCAAGAAGCCCATTTTGATAATGTTTCTCAAGATGCTTGCGTGGCGGCAGCTAGAATCTTTTTTATGTTGAGAGAGGTGCGAAGATCGTATTACCCGCAGTAAAAACCTTTGCACAAAAAAGAACGAGTGTAGGTTTGTTGTGGAAAAAGCAAAGACGTCGAACAAGAGGGCACACAAAAGCCAGCAGTTAACGTAGGCCACCTCGTGGCTGCTAAGGAGTATTGGTGAAAAACAGAAAAGAATCGCTATTTACAACGCGAGAAGAGATCCGGCAAGGAGAGAGAGAGAGAATAAGGGAAATGAAGAAGAGCGCAAACAAGTGAACATGAACAGAAAATGTGTTCTTCAGCGCTGAAGAGGGTCCGCTGTCAACGTTTCACATAACATAAAAGGAGAAATTGTTTCGTCGCGCAGTGTGTGCAGCACACATCGGTCCTTCTTCAGGGCAAAGACAGCGGGAAGACACAGTACAGAGATGCGTATGATCAACTGCTTACTCTGCAGGCTCAGCTTATGCCTTCCTGCACACAGTACACGTTCGCTTTCACAACTCGGTTCGTTGGGAGTCCACACGGCATCCCGTTACATATGTCGCACTTAACGACAAAGACACTTAGAGACAAAACAAAAAACAGAGCAAGGCAACAAACAGCAAACAACACAGCCAAGAGAAAGCAGTTGACGAACTACATTACCCGTCATCCACGCACCAACTCCCCTTACCGGTTGGAGATGAAGCGCATGCGAGCCGGGTCCGTCCGCTTCACACAGTCGCACACGGTGTGGATGTTGCACTTCCGCTCGCCCGTCTTGACAAACTTGCCGCCCTTCCCTTGCTTTATCTGGAAGCTGACGTTGCGGGAGCTAACCATCTTGAGGTCACCACGCTTGTGCTTTATCTTGCCCTTCTTGGTGAGCTTGCGTGGGCGGTCGGCCATCGCGAGCTTTCGCTTCTGCTTCGGCGCCTTCTTCGTTCGCTTTCCCATGGTTAAACTACTTGGAAAAAGTTGACTAGAAATACTAAAATAAATAACAAAGAAGGTGTTAGTTGAGCATCAGAGAGGTGTGAAGTTGCGATTTGCCGCGATATGGAAAGGAGGGAGAAGAGGATTACGGTGGACTTGGCATCAGTGTTAAATATATATAAAAAGGAACATTGTTGTTTGTTTGACTAATTCTTTTTATAGTGAGTTTTTTTTTTGACTCCAATCAAGCAGCCGCGTCGTTTTTGTGTATGAAGTGAAGAGCGGTGTATCACATCTCTTTTTTTTTTTTTTGAATGTTACAACATGAGCATATCTTTATTCCTTTTCTTCAGCTGTGAGGAACTTCACTACGTCGCGAATAGGGAGGAAAGTTCTACTAAAAGCGGTCCGGCAGGAGAGAAAAATGTACAAACACACACACACAGAAAGCTAGCGCTCTTTCCGAAGCCGCACTCCTTACTGCGAGGCGGCAAAGTGCAACAGCTGCATCGCTTCGGGAATCTCCGTCCAGTGCTGCACGCAGTCGCAGCACCGCGTCAGCTGCTCCCCCTCCAGGTCATATCGGCGCGTCCACAGGTTCGTGAGGAGGTTGCGCACCGCCTCCTGCTGACGCGGACCCGTGCGGCCCATCTGCCAGAGCGCCTGCAGGGTGCGCATGGTGTCCTCGACCGACATCTCCGCACTGTGCGCGTCGACAGCGGCGCAGAGCGGCTCGAGACGGTACGACTCCTCGCGCGGTACGACGTCGAAGGCCTCGGCGACGCGCGCCACCACCTTGGTCAGCGTCGTCGTCGTCGTGCCCTTGTCGTGCTTGCTGGTGCGCAGGTGCTGCGGCTTAATCTGCTCCGTCAGCTCCAGCACCCGCTCTTTTGGCACGGTGGACCAGGTGCCGAGCAGCACGTCAATCGGGTTCTCATCCAGCTCCAGCTTCGGCGCACGGGGGATGCGGGGGTGGCTGCGGATGTTGCAGTGGAGGAGCGCGTTCATGACGTACGGGCCCTCGTGCGGCTCGATGTCCTTCAGCTTTTCGGCCGTAATGGCGATGCTGCGCTCCACCTTGGACTGCCACGCTCCCTGCAGCTCCGCCGGCACCTGCGCGCTGGAGAGGCCGCCGACGGCGTAGAGCAGCTTGCAGCGCTCTGCCGTGGTGAGGCGGCCGATGCTGCGGCGTGTCTGGCGGGCCGCCATGAGCTTGTACTTTGGGTGCTGGATGCCGAGGCAGCAGAGGCCGTGGCCGACGTCGATGTACCACTGCGGCGCGAGCGCGTAGTCGTCCTTCTCGTTGAGGGGGTCCTGAATCGCACGTTGCGCCTTCGGGGACAGGTGCGAGGAATGCCGATTTCGCCGGGATGGAGCGACGCCCCTCCCGCTAGAGGATGCCTCGCTGGAGGAGCTGCGGCGGTTGGCGTGGGAGGCACGCAGCGCATGCAGGAAGACGCCGTTCATTAGCGCCGTTTCACTCGGCGGTGGCTGCCGCAGCATGGCGAGGCCCAGGACGTGTTGCCGCACAGCTTCCGCGTTGCACTCGCGCGGCTCCACCAAACTCGAAAAGTACTTCTGGTGTATGTGGCGGTGCTGCAGCGTGCCGAGGTGGTAAAGCACCTGACAGAGCTGCTGGCTGGAAAGCAAGGCGTGCTGGGTGTAGAGGGTTTCGCAGCTGCGGTTGCACACCTCGGGGTCGTAGAGGCCCGTTTGCGCCATCGTGGCGAGGCTCATGCCGGCGTCGATGCGGTTGAGCTCACGGTCTCGCAGAGCGGCGAGGAGTCCACGTGCGCCACGACAGCGCTGCATCTTTGCCTCCATATGGATCTTCGCCTTGATGGGGAGAAGACCGTTCTGGTCGGCGCTGGCGGCGGGGAAGGTGAAGCTGCGGCCGTGCACGCGGCTGTTGGCCTCGAGGAGAGAGAGAATGCTGAGTGTGGTGGTGTTCTCCTGCGGATCTACCCACAACTGCATCGCGTGGTTGTAGATTGGGGTCAGCAGCGCATCGAAGCGCCGCGGCGTCGCTGAGCTCTGCAAAGGAGAGGGCATCGCACGCTCATGCACCGAAGATGGTGCCGCCTTGTCAGGAAAAGCGGTGTTGGTCGGCAGCGCACTGAGCTCCAGCAGACGCCCTTGACAATCATCCAACGCGCTTACCGAGCGAAGCAGCGAGCAGACCTCGCTGAGGTTGAAGTTGCGCTGCACGTGGCCGCCCTCGCTGTACTGCCACACAACAGCCGCGCAGTCGTCCAGCGCGTCGAGCGCCGCCAGAGCATCCTCGTCGGGGACGTGACGCATCACCGTTGCACAGGCACGGAGGAGCTTCGGGACGAGACGTGCGGTGTCGGCATTGCGATCGCTGCTCAGCTCGAAGCCTGCCAGACTCTCCCGCAGGAGCTGAACGCCTTCGTGGGCAAGAACCAGCGGGGAGCCCTCTCGCTGCAGCAGCTGCAACTGAATGCGCGACAGCTCCCCGCACACCGCTGCTAGTCCAGGAAGCATGTAGACGAGCTCCTATTGCATAAAGAAAAGGAGGGAGTGTGTGTGCTTGTGTCAAGAAGCACCTGTATTGTCAATAGAGTGGAGAGGAGAAATTGGAGAAGGCAGCAATCTGATTAGCAGAGAGAGAGAGGAATATAGAGAGAAAAAGATCCCTGTAGATGCGTTGACGCCCAAAACGGGTACCAGATCAGAGCACTTTCCATTTCTATTTTTTATTTTTACACTTGTTTCGAGTAATTCTATGGGGCAGCTGAAGAAAGAAGAAAAGGAAGCAGGGACAAAAAAAAAACCGAAGAGAAAGAATTGTATCCCACTTGCGCAGACACGATATCGACTCTCAGTAATCGTAGCCGGGAGAGGAGCTGGGAGTGCCGCGCTCTCCGGCGCCATTCGACACAACGCTCTGCTGGCTAGGAGTCCCCATGCCGAAGTCATAGCCGTAGTAGTAGCCACCCGACGCCAGCGAGCCACGACGGCCCACCGAGGAGGCGGCCAACGATTCACTGTGCGCCGTCTGCGGTCGGCTGACGGAGTGCGACATCACACGCGAGAACTCCGCAGACGCCTCGGCCCTCTCCTTCTCCCTCCGCGGCGGGGAGCTTTGGGCGGAGCGGTGGCCCGAGTGGAAAGTGTTGTTCAAGGCGTCCTGGCTCGCCGGAGTGGCAGCGGCAGGGTCGCGGCGACGCTGCTGCCGCTGCGGGGAGAGCGCCAACATCTGCGACCCGGGCGGCGACGAGGCCGCCTCGGAGTAGTTGTGGAAGCTGGAGTCGCGGTGGTCCTCCTTTGCCGCCTTCTTCGGCTGCTGGCGGTGAAAGATCGCAGCCGCCACCGCTGCTGCAGAGGACGACGTCGTCGAGGCGTCACTACTGTCGCTGCCGTTGCTGCTGGTGTCCGTCGACTGCACCGAGCGCAGTGCAGCCATTGCCTTTGTGCCCTGCGCGGGTGTGGCGGCGGCGTTGGGGTTTGTGCGGCCCATTGAGGGGGATGAGCGCAACGCGGCGCTGCTGCTGGGGGAGTGAGCACTGATGGGGCGACGGGTGCCGAGCACCACGCCAGAGCCGAAGGGCCGTGCAGCGGGAGAGACAGCCGATACCACTGCCTTCCGCGGAACGTCTTCGTCGCTGCTGGAGCTGCTCTCGGATAAGACGCCAGGTGCGCGCGACATGCCGCTTGTTTGTGCGGGCAGCTGCTTGGTGCTGATGGTGTTTTGAGGTTGGTGGCGCGACCCGCGTGAGACGTCCAGCGCGGTGGATGCCGCTGTTGCCGTGCCGGTGCGCGCGCTTCTCGCCGCCTCGTCTGGCATGTGGCTCGGCGCCGGCGAATTCGCGAGCGAGCCAAGCGCGCTGAACTCGTAGCGGCCCTGCTCACTGAACTCCACACTATTCGCGGTGGATGGGCCGTGGTGGTGGGCGGCGGCGGGCGGTACGCCGCTACGACTCTTCAAGGAAACCTCCATCCCCTCCTGCCCCACGTCGAGGACACTCACGACAGGCGAGAACTCGTAGTAGCCCCCGTCTTCGACTGCAATGGAGCCGGACCGGAAGCTCTCAACATGACGTCGCGAGGCGCTCTGCGTCGCCGCCCCTGCCGCCCGCGGCGCGTCGAACATCTTGCTGGAGAGAAGACTCTGCGACGCCTTCCTCTGGGGAGGGACGTCGTTAATCAGTACGTCGGAGTGGTCCGCCTTGACAGCACCACCGGCTTGCGCAGCAGCTGGACTGTTCGTGTGACTGCGCTTTGCGGAGGGGGAGGTAGAGGTGTTGACAGACGGCTTAAGAGATGTGAAGGTGGGCATGACGTCACTGCTGTTGGTCGACGAGCTGGAGCCTTCTTCTGCGTCAATGCGCGTGGTGAGCCCGCGTTGCGCACGAAGGCGGTCCACGACGGAGACGGACGGGGAAGATGTGGGCAGGTGTGTGACACGGTGCGCTGCTAACGTCTTCGACGCCTTCTCGGCTGCGGCGGTCGCAGAGGGAGGACCAGCAACGGATGGAGGCGATAGTGGCACGCCTGCACTCCGCTGCGTATCTCCTTTGGTGTCCTTCTCCCGCCTCTGTTGCGGCAGCGGTGTGCGGGAGCCGATGGCTGCAGCAGCGTCCACGACTGGCGTGTGTGAAGCCGGCGCGGAGCGCTGCCCACAACCGCGACTTGCTGAGGATGCAGCAGAGGACGATGGAGTGGAGTAGGAGGAGGAGGAGGAGGCCGTGGTGGAGGGCGATCGGCGAGAGCGGTGACGGTGACGACTGCGCCGAGAAGTCTCTGCCCTGCGCTTGTTGCTCCGCTGCTGCTGATCGAGGAGCAGCTGAATGAGAGGGAGGAGTTGCTTGTAGGAGTCCACGGTGGCCTGCAGGTCGCCTGACGGGCTCTGAGTGACGGCAGCCGGAGGCAATGGCGGTGTACTGCGAGTTGGGTCCACGTGTGTGCGTACGTTAGTTGGAGGGGCCTCCATCACCTGGGTAACGCGGTGCACCATGAGCCGGAGCCGCGTCACCTCCGCACTTAGGGCCTCCACCTCCTGCTCCAACACATCCATATACATTTTCTTCTCCTTGGAGGAGGAGAAAGTTAAAATTACAAAGATGAGCAAATGGGAAGCCAAAGTGATGTATGCGCACGAACGCGGCAAGCAATCTATGAAAGAGAGGGGTGCAAAGAGCGGTAATGGACGCCTAGATAGGAAAATGGCGCGGTAAGTCAGCTGACCTGCGCAAGGAGAAGGCGAGAAGGTAAGGTCTAGAGAGTGTGACAATGCATAAAACCCTTCAAAGAAGAACGACAAAATTTGCGCGGAAAGAGGGCGAGAAAAGGACTTAGCGAAGCAAAAATGACGCGTTTTTTTTTGCCTTTTGCTTTTCATGTGCACGGCGGAATGGCACACTTTCTTCCTGTATTTTCACGGTTTCACAGCCACGCAGGTGGTGAGCTGTACCGTGGAAGAAAACCCATTTCACTTTCTCCACACTCCTTCTTAAATCGTATCTGTCTTGTGTGTGTGACGGCGGAGAAGCCACCGGTAAGGAGAGGAGAGCGCAACCCCGCACTGTCGGAGCAGAAGGGAGCGCGGATGAGGAAAAAAGAAGAGAAAAAAAAAAGATGGGCGTTAACGACGGCCGCATTACAAAAAAAAAAAACGTGAAGGGAGAGGCACAACATGGAAAAAAATTGTAAGGAAAGAAAAAGTCACCGAGAGGAAAAAAACAAAAAGAAACCCGGCGACAAACAGCTCGCTCTCTCTAGCCACCAAGGGAACATTCAGAGAAGAGTTGAAACGTGGTAGAGCGAGTGACGATAAGAGGAAGCGCTGTCTCAAGGCTTGCTGCTCGTGTTACAGGTGGGACTGGAGGGGCTTGTTCGTCTCCGTGCAGAAGGTCACCAACTCCTTCGTCACCTCCACGCACCGCAGCAGGTCGGCCACGGCGGTGTACTCGTTCGCCTCGTGCGCACCCGCCGTGCCAGGTCCGATGATGACCGTCGGAATACCCAGTTCTTCCTGGAAGAAACCAGCCTCTGTCGTGCCGGTTCCCTTCACCACCTTCCGGTAGTTCATAAGCTTGCGAGCCAGCCTCGTGAAGGGTGCGTCCTCCTTCGCGTTGAAGGCCGGGCAGCAGCAGAAGGCATCAAGCTCCACCGACGCCTCAGGGTACTCCTTGCGCATCTCGGGCACCACCTCCTCGTCAATGTACTTGCGGATGCGCGCGTCGACATCCAACGCGACCTTCGTGTCGGCAATACGGATGTTGAACTCAAAGGCGCACTCCGCCGGCACCGTGTTCACGGCGTTGCCACCGGTGATCAGGTTGGTCGACATGGGAGAGAAGGGGCAGCCATAGCTCGCGTCACGTGGACCATTGTCGCGCACGTCCTTTGCAATTTCGCGGATCTTGGTAATGATCTGCGCCGCGTACTCGATGGCGTTGCAGCTCGTGCCCATCAGCGCCATCGAGGAGTGGATCGCCTTGCCCTTTACGGTGCAGCGCCACACACGATGGCCTTTGTTTCCGGTGCACACCGCGAGCTTGCCATCCCCGACAAGGCACGCATCGGCGGTGATCTTCTTCGTCTTCATGTAGTCGATGAGCACCGGAATACCGATGCAGCCGAGCTCCTCGTCGTAGGACAGCGCAAGGTGGACCGGCTTGGCGCGCTTCATCTTCAGGAAGGTCGGCACGAGAGCGAGCGCCACGGCAAGAAAGCCCTTCATGTCCGCAGTTCCGCGGCCGTAGAGCTTGCCGTCCTTCTCCGTCAGCGTCCACGGATCGCTGTCCCACTTCTGGCCCGTCACCGGCACCACGTCGGTGTGGCCCGAGAGAATGATGCCACCATTTGTCACACCATTAGCTCCCGGCAGCGTGCAGAAAAGATGCGCTTTGCTCTTATCCGGTGCGTACACGAGCTGCACCGTCTGCCCAATCGACTCGAGGTAGTCGCGAACGTAGTAAATGAGCTTCAGGTTGGACTGCGTGGTGCAGGTGGTGTCGAAGCTGACAAGCTTGGCTAGCCACTCCTTCGCTCCATTTGGGTACGACGTCATGCCGCGGTACGATCAGCGACGACGACGGCTGAATAGACTGGAGAGAAAAAGAGAGAGCGCGTTGAAGGAGCGGACTGTACTGAAGAGCGCAAATAGAGTTTTTCGATTTTGAGTGAAAAAGAAAGCGAAAGAGACGATAAATACGCAAAACTACACAACTCAAGAGGTGTACGTGGACTGTGGAGAGGCGGAAACGAGAGGGAGAGAGAGAGCAGCAATTAGATTGCAAATTCAGAGGACTGGAGAACGAAGAAAAGAGGAGACACTTCGAAGCTGCCGCAGATCAGCAAATAGAGAGCACAGAGAATGAAAAGCAATTTTTGTCGTCACTTTACCCCAAATGTTATGCGGAGGACGGCTGGTCTGTTAACGTTGTTTCTTGTTTTAAGTGCTTCAGCAGCACCACTAAGCACACAAACGCGCAAAAATCACATTAAAAGTCTTTTCCCACATTCGACCCATTTGGAGGCGTTACGGAAAAAGCCAACAGGCAGAGAACACGAGTGAAGAGACGATACACAAGATATTACGTAGAATGGGAGAGCAAGAGAGAGAAAGAGGAGAGAGGGAAAAGAGCTGCGTTGTTACCAACGGCTCCTAAACGTAGATGTTCACAAGTATACATATATACCTGTGTGACGCTAGAGGCAAAAAGAAAATACAAACGAAATAATCAATAACCCTCCTTAGTGATAAAAAAAGGATTAAGTAACGATAGGCACTGAGCATGAGACCGAGCATTACACCTCTCTTGTTCGAAATGCGGCTCATTAGAGTGACTGGAGCAAAAAACAAATATTAAAAACAAGCACTACCAAGAGCATACGCTCAAGCACGCAGGCCACGAAGAGCAACTTTACAGGTGCGACTCCAGAGGCTTGTCCGACTCCGTGGCGTACTTCACCAGCTGCAGCGTCACACGGTGCGAGCTCATCAGGTTCTCGACCGTGGTGTACTCGTTTGCCTCGTGCGCGCCTGCCGTGCCGGCACCAATCAGCACCGTAGGCACGCCAAGGTCCTCGTGGAAGTACCCACACTCGGTGGAGCCGTCGCCCTTGATCACCTCTTTTGTGTTCATGACGCGCCGTGCCAGCTTCGTCCACGGATGCTTTTCGTCCGCGTTGAAGGCGGGGCAGAGGTCACACGCGACCAGCTCCACCGACGTCTCAGGGTACTCCTTGCGCATCTCCGGCACCACCTTCTCGTCGATGTACTTGCGGATGCGCGCGTCCACGCGGTGCGCCAGCTCCGTCCGCACGAAACGAAGGCTAAAGCTGAACTCGCACTCCGCCGGCACCGTGTTCACCGCGTTGCCACCGGTGAGCATGTTCGTGGACATGGACGAGAACGGGCAGCGGTAGTCGGGGTCGCGGGCGTCGGTTGCACGAATCTCCTCCGCAATCGTGCGGATTTGTCGGATGATCTGCGCCGCGTACTCGATGGCGTTGCAGCTCGTGCCCATCAGTGCCATCGAAGAGTGGATCGCCTTGCCCTTTACGGTACACCGCCAAATGAGGGTACCCTTGTTGCCTGTGCGGAAGCAATGCCTGCCATCTCCGACAAGGCACACGTCTGCCTTCGTCTTGAGCTTTTGGATGTGCTTGACCAGCGACTTGATACCGAGGCAGCCGAGCTCCTCGTCATACGAGAAGGCAATGTGGATCGGCTTGGCGCGCTTCATCTTCAGAAATGTTGGCACATGGGAAAGCGTGACGGCCAAAAAGCCCTTCATGTCCGACGCGCCGCGTCCGTAAAGCTTGCCGTCCTTCTCCGTCAGCGTCCACGGGTCCGTGCTCCACTTCTGGCCCTCCACCGAAACAACATCGGTGTGGCCGTTGAGGATGATACCGCCGTCAACGCGACCGTCGGCGCCGGGAAGCGTGCAGAAGATGTTTGCCTTGGGCTCCTTTTCGTCAAAGATCAGGTCAACCTTCAGCCCCTGCGACTGGAGGTAGTCGCGGACGTAATGCACGAGCTTCATGTTGGACTTGGTCGAGGTGGTGTCGAAGCTGACAAGCTTGGCTAGCCACTCTTTTGGGCCATTTGGGTACGTCGTCATCTTGCGCTGGCAGTGCTGAAAGAAAAGGGGGAAAAAACGTTCTTAAAGCTTGACAAAGCTGCACCTCGATGTGAGGTTTACGAAAGTGGGCGGAGGTGGGGAGGATGGTGCGTCGCACCGAGGCAGCCGACTGAGTGTGTATGTGTTTGTGCTTGTGTTTGTGCCAATGTGAATCTATGAGGAAAGCAGATAAAAACCAGGAGAGTGCGTAGAAAAAAAAATTGGAAGTCGGAATCGCGAGTACATGTTACGCGAAAAAACCGCACACTGTGCGCTGCTGCACCATGCAAAACGTTGTCAGCGCAGCAGCCAGACCCACACTGCAGCGCGTTGCCACGGGCCACTTCCTCTCCGGTCATAGAGAATGAACTGAACAAGTCGAACACACCAAGCCGCAGCTTGGAAAGCAACTTCCACTGACACCAACTCGCTAAATTATGTTACTTTTATTTAATCGTCAGTGATTATCGTTGTGGGACGCTCGGTTACTCGCCTGGCGCGGCCTCCGTGCTGTGGAAGCCCTCGGTGGAGGGCATGCAGAACTCCCGCAGCACGCTAGTCGCGTAGCTGCCGGGCGGCAGGGAAAAGGACGCCACCACAACCTGGATCGCCCCCTGCGGCTCCGACGCGGCCACCTGCTCCGTCACAGCGCCAGAGGGACGAGCAATGTCGTGCCTCTCGCAGTGCGTCTCCCAGTCGGAGTGCAGCACCGGAGCGCGCCAGCTTGTGGCGGTGTGCAGAGAGAGCGCAAAGTCCTTCGGTTTGACGCCGAGAGCGCGATAGGTGCCGTGGAAGTGGAAGATCTTGATGAGCGACATCGCTTCTTTGGCTGCAAAGTCCACTTCCATCTCCTGCAGCACACGGTCGTAGTCGGCGCGTGTGCAGCCAGCTGACTCCGGATAGATCAACTCCTGGTCGGGCCCCGGCACCGGTAGCATGACATCCGCCAGCGTGAACAGCGCACACTCATCTTCCGTTGCGAGCTTGTGCACGGCGGCCAGCTTTGCGTCCGTGTCCAGCTCTGCCGCATCGCCCTCATCCCCTGTTGCGTCCGCGTTTGTGGTCGTACTTCCCTCCTCTTCCTCCTGCTTCGTCGTCCCCTTCAGCCGTGCCTGGAAGGCTGTTTCCAGCACCAAATCACCAACCTCAACCCGCACCCGCTCCGGCCCGGAGAGCCGCGCCGACGCCATGCGGTTCCATACAAGACTCTGCACTGCGTGAAAGTACAGCATCGCCATCGTGCGCGGCATCGACTGCAGCGCGCCGAGGAAGTCGTTGGGGTTTGAGCAGAGATGCTTCAAAACGTCGCGCTCTTGATAGCAGAAGTACGGGGCGGCCTGCAGCGCCTCTGCGTAGTTGCGTGCCTCGAAGAGCTCCACCGCTTTTGTCAACTCCGGCACGATCGTCGCCTTTGACGCCAGCAAAAGACGCAAGCCTTCCGCAATGCGACCACGCAAGAACTGTACGCCAACGTCACTCGTCAGCACCGCCGTGGTGCCGAAGCGCTGCGGGCCGAAGTAGTTGATGACGCCCACAACCCGCACCACACGCTCGACCTCTTGCAAAAAGTCCGCCGTGACGGCGGCAGCACCAGCAGCGGCAGACGAGGTGTCGGGAAAGACGCGCAGGGCGATGCGGAAGTGATTCCCTTTGGCATCACCGAGCCGCAGGCCATGGCTCTCCTGCGTGAAGCCGCACACCTTCACCACGTTGTGCTGGCCAAAGCTGCGGTCGTTTATTGACCTCAGCCGCTCCACCGTCGTCTCCCGCACCGCCACCCGCTGCAGCGTCACCGCGCGCTTGTCCTTCGTGCCGCAGAACTGCAGCTGCCGTGTTGAGAGGCGCAGGTGGGCGGCGATCATTCGCAGCGCCTGGTTGCTGTCGGTGTTCTCCTTGTAGAGCGTGAAGTGGTGATACGACGGCGGCGGCCGGTTCACGCGCGAGCGGCGGCGCTCTTCGCGACGGTCCGCCGCGTTCGCCTTCACAACGCACACGGCGCCGTTCACCGTGTTGCTGACGTGGGTGGTGCCGAGGCAGGCCTTGATGGCGGCGTGCAGCTGCCCGCGCTTCTCCTTCTCCACGACGCTCGGCAAGGGAATGGACTTCGCCTCCGCGGCGAGACCGGCGAGGAGAGCGGCAAGATCCTCCGCACTCACCAATGGGCCAATGGTGTCCGAGACAGCGCTCACTGCGAAGAGAGGAGGCGTGGCCGTAGACGCCGTTTTCTCAACGACCTCGTTGTCAGGAGTTGAGACGGGTGTGCTGTGGTCGTGTTCATCGCGACTGCGCTTTGCACCAGCCCCTTCAGCCCGTGGAAGCTCTGCGTCGCTCGCCACTGACTGCTTTGCCTCTCCGTTACTGCTGCTCGTCTCTGCCAGCTCCAGCTGCAGAGGGGCACCGTTGCCGTAGAAAGCGGGCAACTCTCGCACTTCGAAGTCGGTGTAAAGCGTCTTAAGAGAGACGACTGGACGGGGAGCGGGGCTACTGTTCACGGCGGGCGGCGATGCCTGAGAGAGGTCAACGATGCGCCGCGTCGCGCCAATCGCCTCCTCGCGCTGCAGGTGGGTGCGCGTCGTGCTCGCGAGGAAGTCGCTCATCGCGTGTGGCAAGTAGAAGATGCGCACACGACAACAGGGTGGGAAGAAAGAAAAACCTGATGTGCTTTGAAAGAAAGAATGCATGAAAGAGGACGGTGTAGGGATACAGAAGAGACGAGCAGTAGAGTGGGGATATAAAGGCGACAAAACTTTTTCAAGCCCGCCATCAACACTCAGCACACGCGCTCTCAAGAAAGCGGTGCGCGTGAACCTCTGAAATGTATGCGCTCATCGCTTTCGTTCTCGCTATTATTTTTCTCCTTTCTCTACGTGAAACGTAGATGTCGCAACAAGTCCAGAGCAACAAGACACAGGAAAAGCAGAAAAGAAACAATGAACAGGAAAGTCAACACACCCACTGGCACACTTGCACACACACACACAGAGGCGCGCCAACTCCTTTCCCCTGCTGTGATTCTCACACAATCTTCGTCCACCCTTCCACGACCAGCGGCAGTTCCCGTGCAATGCGCTGCAAAGGTACTGGCAGCGTCAAACGGCCCTCGCAGGCCCACTGCGCCAGCGTGAAGAGCAGCCGAAAGAAGTTCTTCCGCTCCGGCGTCCCTTTCGGTAAGCCAAGAGTGGCGTAGACGAGTCGGCGCAGGTCCTCAAACTCGGCCACCGTCACCCAGCTGGGGTCGCACAGCAGTCCCTCCATAGGCACCGCTGCGTCACTGCAGACATCAGGCGACGGTGCTGCTGAAGGCGATGTAGAGTTCTTTGTACTTCCTTCCTTCGCCTGCTTCGCTGCAGCCAGCATCTGTGTCTCGCGCTCCTGCAGCCATGCACGGCCCTCCGTCGACAGCAGCCCCACAAGCTTCCGCAGCCGCTCTGACGCCAGCTCGAAGGCTGCCCGCTCACCACGCTGCCCGTACCCCTTCCGCAGCGCCGTCGCGTACTGCAGCACCGACACCAAGTAGCACTGCAGCACCACGAGCCCTACGTGCGGCGCGGCTGTCTTGGTTGAGAGCAGCAGCATCTCCTGCTCCACAGCGGCAACAGGGAAAAGGTGCTTCACCTCGTAGTCCATGAGCACGACGTCCGCGATGTCTGGCAGCGACTCGTGCAGGCCCAGGCAGTGCGCCAGCCGCGAGAGGCACTGCCGCGTGTCCTCGCTGATGAGACTCACCAGTGGTGCGGGCGGCAACGCAGCGGACGCGGATGCTGCCGGGGGTGGCATGCCGTGCTGCTGACTGTAGAGAACGCTGCCGGCGACAAGAAAGCGCCGCAGAACGACCGCAGCGACGGAGGCTCGCAACGGCGTCTCATGGGGGCTCTCATCCTCCATGGCGTAGGTCGAGAGGACGGGTCCAAATGCACCAGGCAGCGCCGGATGCGGTGACGCCGCGTCGTTAAGGAAGACGTCGGGCAGCAGTCGCAGCTGATCGCGCCGGTTCGCCCCGCCAATCAGCGCACTCCACGGCACCGTCATCTGCGATTGCAGCTGCGTGAGGGCCACACCGTTCATTGTCAGCGCGGAGGCTTCCGAAAAGAAGAGGAGAAGGGCGACGAGACGCGCCACACGCTGCACACGGCGGAGCGGCGCGTGGGGAGCCTGGGCTAAGACCTGCATCCAGACGGTGAGGCGGGCACGTAGGGAGTTTGGAATCAGCGGGAAGAGCAGCGCGTCATCCTCGGACAGAGCGGAGCTGATCTGCTGGATGAGCACCACGCGCTCGGCGTTGTCCAGCGGGGCAACGCCTTCCTGGATAATGCGCTCGACGAGCGCGGCCAGCCGCTGCACACTCTTCAAGTAGTCACGCGAGGTGCGGCTGCCAGCGAGGACGAGACCCGCAGGCGACCCATCCACAGGAAAGAAGTTGCCGTCCGGGACGAGGTTGTTGTCCCAGAAGAAAAAGGAAAGGTCGGTCAGCGGACGCAGGGCGTGGTCGAGCACCCGCATCGCCACGAGCAGCAGGCAGGCCTTGTGGACGGCTGCGCGGCCACTTGCCTTGTCCACCGACGCAGCTCCTCCACGAAAAGCGTTCTTGAAGGCACTGCTGCTCGCAGCCTTCGCCGTGGACGAGGACGTAGACAGCTGCTGCCAGAGGCGCTCAAGCGGCCTGCACACCTCATCGCGAAAGCGCTCCTCATCCCACTGGTGCCCGTCGATCCACGGCAACGACGTCACGACGTCAGGGCTGTCGCAGGCGGTGCTGCTGCCGCGGCTCCGCACATGCTCCGTCGCACCGAGGAGCGAGACGAGGCTGGAGAAGAGTGGAAGGTGACGCACGGCGTCGGCATCCGCCTCGGGACGCGGCACCGCAAAGTCGTCCATGAGAGAGAGGGTGATGCCGTTGCGCTGCAGGTAGACCTCGAAGGTGTCCCCTTCCGGCGCACCAATGCCCCAGCACTCTTCACTCGCTCCTCCTGCTGCTGCTCCTGCAGCCAAAGATCCACCGTAGATGTCGTCTCTGCTGTCGAAGAGGATAGAAGTGCTCTCATCAGCGGCGGTCAACGGCAGCGAGGGCGGCTCGACGCTGCTGAGGCGCAGAGAAAAGGCAATACGCGCGTCTGACCCGCTGCTGGCGCACTGCTGCTCCAACTGCGGCGTCGGCGTCCCTTTTGTCAGCGTCGACCAGAGCTGCAGCAGCTGTCGCACGCGCCGCGTCAGACGTTGGCTGCTCGCCAGCGACGTGGAGGGCCGGAGAGCGAGGCGGACGGCGCAGCACCAGAGCAGCCCTGCCACGCTGCCGGCCGCTGTCGCCGTCGCCACGTCACCGTCGACCGAAACGAAGGGAATCGCCGCTCGGTCTACTGCGTGCAGAAAGTGTGTGCCAGAGAAGGTGAGGAGGGTGGCGGCGAAGAGGCCCACAGTTGACGTGCTCAGGAGTGCGTCGAGGCTGCGGCCAGCCTGACGCGCAACCCAGACCACCATGAGGAGTGCGACGTCGCGGTCGGTGCAGCCGAGGTCGGAGAGGACGGGCAACTGCGCAAAGAAGGCGTCGCTGCCCAACATACCAAAGACGAGGTCGGAGAGGGGGCCGAGGAAGTTGACGCTGCCGTCTGCGTCCTCAGCGATGTCGATGGCGCCGCTGAGGAAGGTGGGACGGCGACCGCCACAGTAGAAGCAGCGGAGAAAGGAGGTGAGGGGCATGAAGTCGGCGGGCTCTCCAAGGGCCATCGTGCCCGCTGTTGGCAGCGATCCCAGCGGAGCCGCCTTGCGCATGGCCTGATGAAGAAATGGGGTGAAGTACTTCTTGTAGATGCTCTGCTCCGCAGGGAAAGCAGCGAGGACACCAGCCATGCACTCCTCCATCTGCTTCGCGAAGGCAGCCGTGGCGCCGCAGTCCGCAGTCGAAAAGTTGGCTGTCCACAGCTGGGGGGTTATGAGGCCCGAGGTCCACTGCGTCGGGTCGAAGTAGCGCGCTGGCGACACCCGCCGACACCGCAGCAAGCGGTAGTAGTTCTCCGTCAGTGCACCATACAACTGCACGTAGTGGAGACACTGTGCGGCGCTTGTGTTGCGCGGCACGGCGGCCAGAGAGCCTTCCAGCGCTTGTTGCGCTGTGCCGGGCATCGGCACCTCGACGATGTCAGCGTAGCCAGGCGCAAAGCGGCGCTGCACCGTGGCGCAGAGAACGTCGAGCGTCTTGCAGTAGCTGCGGACATCGTCCCCACTTTGCACGGCGTAGGTCCGTGTAGTCGTCATACGATTGCTTCCGCTGTCTTCTTGCTCCTCATCTACTCCGTCAGTATTAAAGATCGGAGATGCAGCAGTAGTATCCCAGACAACCCGAGGCTGTGGCAGCGGCAGCTGCAGCGCCACCTCCAGGAAGTCGTCCGGCGATCGGCAGCCGCGCAGCACCGACGGGCTGAGCAACGCGTTGTTGTCTGCTCCCTGGGGGGACTGCTCTGACGGGGACGACAGCAGACGCAGACGAGCGGCGCCGTCGCACAGACCGCTCGAGACCCAGCTGACCCGCACCTCGTACACGGTGCCGGCGGGATCCATAAGAAGGGCAGCACTCCCGCATCCCGAGCACGCAGACGCACCCAGCCGTCCACTGACCGGACTTCGGGTAGTTCCGCTGCCGCCCGCCGCGGCGGTCGCTTTGCGCCACTCGCAAGGGACGCCGCACGGCCGCAGCAGCACGCAGCCCTCCGGCGCGTAGCAGGCGGCAAGACGGTCTCCTGTCCGCGGTGTGTACACCTCCACCGCGCGGCGCAGGGGCAGATAGACAACCAACAGCAGCGCCGGCCCGCCAGCCGCGCACTCGGTCCACCACCACGTGAACTGCGCCGCACGGCAGCCCTTCAGCACGCCGCTGATGACGCCGCTGCGCACGTCTGCCACGTAGACGCGGCCACCGCCCTCGATCGCGAAGGCGGCCCACTGCTGCGAGGGGTCGACCTGCAGTGCCGCGCACTTCGCATCGGCCTGCAGGCAGACACGCCCGCCTGGCGTGGCGACCTTCTTCAGATGAGGCGGCCGCTCCGTCGGGTTTGTCGTCCCCAGTGCGCTGAACCACAGCGTGCGGGCCACCCCCGTCACCATGCTCTTCACCGCCTTCACCGCCTTGGCTGCCGAGAAACCGGAGGTGGGGGACTGCAGGCGATAAAAGGCAAAAAGGGGGCTGCTGCCGCTCACGAGGAGGGCCTCGCAGGGACGGCGGTGGGCGTCAAGCGGGGCCAAGAGCGCCGACGCCTGCGAGGACGCCGGGGCAGGCTCTGGCATCTCCGCCACGATATCCGCATCGCGAATGGAAAAGTGCGTCGACTCGGGAGTGGCCGACTTCGCCGTGGCCGACCGCTTCTCCAGCGTCGCGTACGCAGACGGCGGCTCGAGCACAAAGACGCCGCCAACGTGCGCAGCGAAGTCGCTGGCCGGCCCCGCGACTGGGAAGGAGCTCGGCGCCGTTTCGGGCTCCCACTCGAGGATGAGGTGGGGTCGGCGGCCATCGAGACGGTCCACCGAGCACCGCACAAAGACGTCCAGCGCGGCACGCGTCAGCTCCACCACCTTGCCGCCGCTGTGCACGATGTAAATGGACGCAAGCCGCGAGCCGGCTGTTGGGGAAAGGGGAAGGGTCTTCTTGAATGCCGTTGACGCGGCGTCTGCATTTGTCAGTGTCGTGCTCTCTTGCGTGAAGGGCAGCGAGGGGTTCCACAGCTGCTCGCCTCGCCGCTCTCGGACCACAAACTTCACAACGGCTTGGTTCTTCGCTGGTGTTCGGCTCCTGTTCGGCTCGCTCTCCCTTTCCTCGTCCGCTGCGGTCGTCGCCGTGGTGCTGCTACGCGTTCCGCGCAACTCGCTGGTGAAGAGGTGATGGTACTGGAACTGTGCGACGGCAAGGATGGTGCCGCGGAGAGCGTTGCCGACGATGACGGTGCCGTTGGAGGTGCCGATGAAGAGGTGCACGTGAACGTGGTGGACAGACGGCGTCGACGCACTTGTAAAGACCCCCGCAACGCCAGCAGATCCACTTGACGTGGTCGCAGCAGTGGTTGCGGCGCTTGCTGTACTGTTGTTCGACGTCTCTCGCAGCGGGTTCTGCGAGGTGGACCGGTCCTGCTCCTCCAGCGCGGCGACGAAGGCCGTACCGAGTGGCTCTCGCACCAGGGAGACGTTTTCAATGACTCCTTCGTCCTCGGCAACGAGTTGAATCACGCGTGGCACGCGAAACGCCGACCGCAGCGCTACCGGCACGACTGCTGCGGGGGTAGTGGTAGACGTCATCTTCGTGGTCGCAGGTGCGGACGTCGGCCGTCGAAGAAAGCCATCGAATTCTGAGAGACGTCGCTGCACCTCCTCAGCTGGTGGAGAGGACGAGGTGGAAAGCGACGATCCTGTAGTGTTCGTGGTGGGAGAGCACACGGTGCCACGCTGTACATCTGCTGTTGTAGCACTATTCGCGGCGGTCGTCGGTGCCGGCTGGACCAGCTCCAGCACGCACTGGTTCTTTGCACGCACGATGCTGGCGATGAGAAACACACCCGGAAACACCTCGACGACGGACGGGGCGGCGCTGGTGAGCAGCCCGCCCTCTCGCGCAGGGACTTTGCCCACCGTCACGAGCTCAATCGGCGTGGCGGCCATGCAGCAGTCATGAATCAAGCACAAAGAGGGAAGAGGCAAGAAAAAGCCTCTCTAGTTTAGTGCGGTGCTGCGCGATTCCGCCTCTCTCGCGGGTGTCTACAAGCAATATGGGGAAAAAGAAGGAGTCTAAGCTAAATATAAAAAACAAAAACTCAAAAGGGTCGCGACCGGCACTGGCGCTGTTGATGTGGTACAACGGGAGGTGTAAAGGAAGAGAAGGATAAGAGGGAGGAGAGGAGCACGGCGCGTGGCGTTGACTCTGACACTGCCAACAGAGAGGGAGGACTTCAGGTCAAAGAGCCGCGCCGAATAGACAAGAGCAATGAATGGTGCTTGTTTTGGTGTTCTCGCAGAGGATCCGAGTGTGCGTGTCTGTGTGTGCGTGTGTATGTCCCACGTGAAGAAATGGATGTGGGCCACTCTGTCTGGCAGGACACTGTACTCTGAGCAGCGCGCGAGAATCAAATAAGTGCCCCAGACATTGTGGCAATAACAGAAAGGAAGTAGAGAGCAGGTGAAAGAGTGGAAGAAAATATAAAGGTTGTGGTGTCGAAAGAGCATTCGGGCAACGGAAAGTGAGAGTGCGTTCGCGATGCTCGTCATCTACCCTTCCGCTTAATCTTGCACAACAAGTCTGTAGAGGTGTATTTGTTTCATTCTTTTCGTTCGGTTCGTCATCGTTCAGCTAAAGGTGTGTGAGTTAGAGGATTCTAAGCAAATGCGGTAACATGTGTGTGGGTGTGTATAGAGGAGAAACACCGAAAAGGCAGCTGAAAGGCAAAAAAAAAAAAAAACATGCAGGCGGAACGACAGCTAATGTGCAGTGCGTGGCGGTGATCTCGAGAGGGTAGAAGGGGACAAAGGTTTGCGCGTGTTGGTCACCACAATCAGCCGCTGTTGCCACTTATTGAAGTGGTAACAATAACAGGCACTTCAAAAAAAAAAAAAAAAAGACGAGATCACAGTTTTAAAGTGACACGTACAAAAAGCGCCACTACTTTTCTGGTGTGCTTGCGCCATTCGCGGCCGCCTTCCACTCCTTGTTGTCCTTCAAGAGTGACTCGCTGCTATCCGTCACTGGTGTGCTCGGCTTCACATCTTTCCACATTAGCACGGAGTTCAGAATGACGTTGTTCGGCACACAGACGACAGCCTGGTCGTCGTTCCTCAGGTAGAGGTAGCGGGTGTCCCAGTCAACGATCGTGCCACTCACCATCGCACTGCCTACGCCGATGCTCACCTTGTTGCCTGTCCGGAGAGCCTGCTGTCCAGAGAGGGCGATGCTCGCGACGAAGTTGGCGCCGAAATCTTTGCAGGCAAAACCGATGGTCGCACCGGTGACACCAGCAGCCGCGATGAGAGGGGAGGTGTCCACGCCGAGAGTGCCGAGCGCCGTGAAGACGAGGACGCCCTCCAGAGCCAGGGCCGAGACACGGCTGGCAACGCTGCGCTGACCGGGGTCCTTGATGATGCCGGTGCGGCCGTAGAAGGAGTTGAAGAAGCGCTTCATGAGGAGAAAGCGAGAGGAGGAGGGTGCGAAGTGCTTTCCTGCGTATGGGTGGCGGTGAAGGATAGTATGGTAACAAGACCGAAAACAAAAAAAGGGGGCAGCAACAAACGGCCCAACGGCGCTCTGTAGTGAAGGTGCGTGTAGGATGGTAGTAAGAGGAGAGGACGTACAGGATGGGTTAAGAACAGAGACATCGGAGCTTTCGACAACCACATCGAAGCACTTCTGGACACGTGGTAACTCACAAATTGGACACATTTGCAAGCAGAGCACAGCATCAGAGTTTAACGCTCTCTCTCTCTCTCGTAGTGCGGAGCGCCATTCACTACGGGCCATACGATGGAAAAAAAGAAAAAACATCCGGCATTGCGAAAGAAAGAGAAGAAAAAGTCTTTCCCACGTACCAGACGCACCAGCTGCATAGAGAGCTCCAATACAGGCGGCTATCTCTTTAACTACACGCGGCAACTTGCATCCCGTGTTCTGCGCCACTTTAAAGCTCTCACTCGCTCTCGTCCCACCGAGCTGCCAAGAGAGAAGAAAAGTGTGCCGGCCTCTAAGCTCCTTAAAATTTCGTCGATGAGAATTCTCGATGCCTTCGCAAACACTTGACTAAGAAGAAAAAACACAAACTAGTTATCTTAACGGTGCACATACACACAAACACCACACAGCACTCTTATCTTTTTCTTCTTTTTTCTGTGCCTTCAGGCGTGGCAGGTGTAGCGTACTTTACTGTCTTTACCATTCACTTACCCTAGCGCACACAAACGAAACAAGCACACACACGCACATAGGTAAGCAACGTCGAAGAGTTGAATGGAAACACGACGCCCGGAAAGAAGGAAAATCCGCTTCGTGGGGTATTCCGTGCTTGAAAGCGCGACCACCCCACGCAGGCACGCACTCGCGTGCGTGTGTGTGCACGTCGTCGTCATCGCCACCCAACCAATGCGTTTCTCGCCTTCTCTCTCTCTACAGACCGGTGCTGGCCGCACCCGCCGGCTTGGAGGACTGCTTGCTCACGATGGCCGTCTTCGACTTGCCGTAGTCATCGCGACGGCGGCCGCTGGACCTAAGGAACTGCTGGTACTGCGCAGAGTTGGTGTCGTAGATCATTGTGGAAGGTGGGGGTTGTGGGAGAAGAAAACTCAGAAAGGATGCTCTTCCGGTGCTGTTTGAGAGTGTTGAGAGTGGGAAAAAAATGCGGGGAAGCTGAAGATCGCAAGTGCGAGACTGTGGGTGAGTGTTGTTGTATGGACGAAGAGTAGAAAAGGAGGAGAGGAAAGCGAGAGAGATACAGGAAAAGGAGAAAGGCCGCGCAGCTTGGGCACAATCAGGTATCCAGAAGGCGAGCTTTAAGGAAAACTCACCGTTTTCCCCTTTTATTTTCAAACCACTAGAGTCAATGTACCTGTCAC
Organism: Crithidia sp. LVH-60A; assembly: GCA_030078075.1. Taxonomy (NCBI): domain Eukaryota; phylum Euglenozoa; class Kinetoplastea; order Trypanosomatida; family Trypanosomatidae; genus Crithidia; species Crithidia sp. LVH-60A. The sequence goes on from CP119668.1 coordinate 1,766,409, forward strand.
AGTTGCACACCACATTGTCACTTCTTCAGAGTTAAAGCCATCACACGTAGCCGTCGAGTAATTAATAAGCTTGTTAAACGCGTTTACTCGACCACCTGCTCTCACAGTTACAACACAGAAAAAAAAAAACACTCAACGCCGTCCACGAACCAGAAAAAAACAGAGAGACTGCTCGTAGGCAAAATACAAAACTGGCGTGAGCACTACGACTGACCCTCCGCAGCCTCAGCCGTCGGCACTTCCGCCTTCTCCCGCTTCTCCGCGGGCTCCTGCGACGCCACCGCCTCCCGCGCGTGCTTGCGGGTGTCCTCCTCCGCCTCCCTCACTACCGCCGCTGGGCTTGGCGACGACACACCCGGATTGCTGCTGCTCTTGCCCACCTTGACGGCCGTGAGAAGGTAACCACCAGCGGTGCTCATGTTCACCGTCGGGTGGGTGCGCTTTGGCAGCACCTGATGATGGCGGTACCACGTCTCGGAGATTTGGATGTTGACGCAGTCGGCCCGCAGCACCACAAAGAGTTCCGTCAGGTCCTCCAGGAAGGGGCTGTAGACGACGAGGTGGCCGCCGCAGGCGAGAAAGGGGAGAAGGTCCGACAGAGCCCGCTGCGGTGCCTCGTCGTCGCAAATCACCAGCGAGTCGGCCGGCTGTGTCAGCAACATCGCACGCGCCTCCAGGCCCTTCACCCACTGCGTCACGCCAGTGCCGAGATGGTTGCGTGGGGCACGCTCTGGCACGGCCGCAGAGCCGCTGTCTTCCGACTTGTCAGCAGGAGCCCTGGCTGGCTTCTCTGGCTCCTCCACGCCCTCGAGAAAGCCGGGGTTGCGCGGCACGGCCTTCCACCGCTCCTTCACCGCCGGCAGCTTCAGCACTTTAGCGGCGGTGGTCGGGTCCGGCTGCGCGTTCTTGTCGAGCACCTGAAAGATGCGGCCCTCCTCGCCCATCCGTGTCAGCAGCGCGGCTGGCAGCACGCCGTTGGTGCGCTCGTACACCATAACACGGCTGTTGTGGTGCACGTCGCTGTGGTGCAGAATGAGCGCCATCGCGTCAGCGCGGAGGCGGATGCAGCGCGCGTCTTCGGGGATGTTGTCGGATGGGTTGATGGTGGGCAGGTGCAGCTCCGCCAGATTGTCCACCGTCACCCGCTCGAGCTTGAAGAGCGTCCCGTACTTCTTCTGCTTCTTCTTGAGGTACTTCTCCTGTGCAAAGTTCGTCTTGGTGCCGTAGCTCGTGCTGCGCTCCACCAGCGTCTGCAGCAGCTCGCCAAGGCCCTTGTCGCGGCGAATCGCCGCCACCTCGTCGTTCGACAGCTGCTGGTTTGTGTTGTCGTCCACCAAGTCGCGGTTGTCCTTCACCTCCTCCTCGCTGTTGCCGGCATCTGTGATGTCGAGGTCGGGGTACTCGTGCGTCTCGATGAAGCGCTTGCCGCCGTGATCGAGGTTGCAGACGCCGCCGTAGCGCATGCCGATCAGTGTGGTGGCGAGGGCCGCGCCGGAGCGGCCAAGACGGATCTTCACATCCTTCTTAATCTGCACAATCTTTTTGCAGCCCCCACCGTTGATGAAGACGTAGTCGTCCTCAGCAATAACGTCGGTCGAGCTCATTCTTGGCCGTGCTGTGTCGCCTCGTCTGTGCGGGCGAGCAAGGAGAAAATAAAAATCAAGGGGATTCACAAATGACTTTTACCCCAAGTTGCCACTACGATGGGGTGCTCAAGACGACACGCACCGTTTCAGTCCACAGAGCCGAGAAAGGGCAAGCCGTGCAGGTTCCTTTCGTTGGCGAGGTCAGAGGGAGAGGAAAACGAAGTACGAGGTAACAATAAGTGAAAAAAAAGTTGAGAAGACGGGACGACAGGCGACTGATGACACATGCGCTGCAGAATGCTGAATGACCAGACATTAAGAGAAGTATATCATACGCAAGCAGCATTGGCAACTTCCGGTGATAGCTGAAAACGACAGTTTTAATTTCCTTTTTACTTTAAGCAGAGCGGCTGTTGTGAGAGGGGGAAAAAAAAAAAGACAGACAGGCGTGTATTGCACTGCAAAAGTCTCCTATATGTACATCTAAAAAAAAAAAAATCAAGCATGACACGCCTTTTCGCACCGTTTGGCAGCATCTGCCAAGACCCGGTCAAGCGCTTTCTCCTCTGCACACTCCTGTGCCACAGCCCGCAGCGTCGCCTCGTGCGCAGCGGCGGCAGCGCGGACCAATGCCTCATTCGACGTGGCAGCCTCACTGCTCTCTTCTTTTGCCTTCGCGTCGAGCTGCCGACCCCGCGCAAAGGCTGATGTCCCGTCCACCCAACGAATGTGGCGCGTCTTGCTCAGAAAGCCATCCCGATACGCTGCGACGTTGCGGCAGACGGGGTTGTCCAGCAGAAGCGTCTCTACAGGATTGGTGTCAGCCAGCACCACGGACCGCTGCAGCACCAGCTCTGACAGTTGTGGCAGGGAGACGAGCACCGCTAGATCCGTCACGGCGGCGAGGGCGTTGCCTTCGAGATGGCATCTTTGCAGTTCGGTGCACGCCGCAAGCACACTAACATCACGCAGCGCGTTTTCCGCCACGTTCAAGAAGGTGAGCCGTGCGGCAACCGGCTCTAATCCCGCGAGGGTCGTGAGCTTGTTTCCCGAAAGGTCAACCAGCTGCAGCGCGGAGCAGCGGGCGAGGGCATTGGGGTCGATGTGGCTAAACTTCAGGCGAGGGAGGCTGGCGTGGTAGATGAGCGCCACGTCGTACTGCTGCGACGCCGTGCGAACGTCTTCCTCGGTGAGACTTCGCTCTTGAGACGTGGATAGTGCCATGGTGAACCGGTCAGCACGTGTAATTTTCTTCCTCTTTTGCCGCTGAGTGATTTGGTCTGAGTCGCTGAGAGACGGGTGGGGAAAGAGAAGATAGCGCGCAAGATGAAACAAATACGCAAAAACAAGTCTATTGGCTATGTGCGTGTGTTTTTCTTTGCTCTCCGCTTTTCATTAGAACGTATAGTACCCGGAGTGGGTCCACTCTAATAATTGAGAGCCTAGGAAAGAAGGACTTTGTTTAAAGCAATAGCTGCAACACACACACGGATAAAAACATGCCTGAAATGCAGTGAGCTGTGTCGCAACGGGACTGATGCAGGCTGAGGTATTATCCATAGAGGTCAAAATCGATTTTTTTTTCCTTTTCTCGGTGCATTCCACCTTTGAGTACTTTCGTTGGAAGTCTTAGTTAAATTTCCTGTAGTAGAACACAGGGATCTGTGATACGGTAACGGAGCCCCATAACGACGAGGAAGGTGAGATGCATATCCACACACACATACACATACATGCAGGTCACGGCAGTGCCTGCATCGCTTCCTGCCTGACCCGCTGCTGCGCCGCGTAAAAGTCGCGACAGCGCTTCTTCTGTACCCGCTTCCGCAGCCGCGATGTGCGCAGTGGGGTCGGAATCTCCACCTCATAGACATCGCACAGCGTCTCTGCCATCGCGTGAAAGTTGCGGTGCGCGCGCGGGCCATCACGGCTCTCCAGGATGAAGGTGACGAGCGCCTGCACGCACGGGATGTAGTCCATCTCAAGGTCGAGGATAAGCTGTCCGACGTGATACAGCTGCACCGGTGTCATGGTGGACATGACGCGCTCCAGCCGCGCAAAGCACAACACCACGAGCCGCTCTGGAGCCTCAAAGAGGGGCAGCTGGACGATGGCGTGCAAGACAATGATCACCTGCGCGGCGTCTAACTTCACCTCGGCTGGCGACTGCTTGTCCAACGCTGCCACCACCGCCGCCACAACAGCCTTGTCATCGACGTGAAACGTCGCGTGGCACTGCAGTAGGCGCACGAGAGTGCTGCGGCGACACTGGTCAACCATAGGCAGCAGCCGCGTGCCGATCGTGTCCAGCAGCTGCTCCACAGCCTGCACGTCCTTCGCCGACAGGGCCGCCGTCAGCACCACTTCAAGGTCTTCGGCGGACAGCACTGCGATGTCGCCAAGCAGGACGCGGAAGATGGCGGCCTCAAAGCAGCGGAACACCAGCGGCTCCGTTGAGAGGGCACGGGCGAGAACGCAGCGGCTGTGCGCGTCTGCGCGCTCGAAGACGGCGCGACACTCCCGCTGGAAGTCGGCCTTGACTCCGCTAACGAGATAGCCACCTTTTACCGCGTTGGGTGCCTCCTCCAGCACCAAGTCCCAGGCACGGATGCGGCTGAGCCCCTGCAAGAGGCGAGCGAACTCACTGGGACTCAGCTCTGACATCTCACTCAACAGCAGCTCACACAGCCGCCGCGCCACAAGAAGCTGAGAGCCGGTCGCCACTGGCCCTGAAGATGTCGCGGCCGTCGCAGTCCCATTCGTGGAGCCTGTCTGGCTGGACGGGAGCACGAAGGCAGCGAGGGCGGCAAGCCACGCAGACACCTCGTCGAAGGCCTCCAACGTTGCCTCCACCGCCGGCATCAGCACCGCCGCGGCAGCCGCCGCACCTCCACCCGCGGTGACCGCACCCGTTGCGTCGGCACAGGTGACGGCGATGCGGAGACACCGCGTCAGCACCGCCGCCCCGTCGCTCTGCATATTTGCCAGTGCCGCCTGCTGCAGCGCCGAGAGGGCGGCAGGCGTAAAGAGGACCTCCATGATGCGCTGCACCGTGCTGGGCTTCAGCACGCCGTGCTCCGCGAGAAGCCGCACGAGGTTGTCCAGGTCTACCCACTGCACCAGAGAGGCGGCCAGCATCGCCGGCAGCAGCTTCTGCTCCACCGTGGCGAGGACGCCCTGCTCACGCAGGCGATGCAGCGAGGGCGGGTAGGAGGTGAGAAAGCTGCGCAGCTCCGCCAGGGTTGAAATCGCCTCCAGTGAGAGCAGCTCATCGCAGCAGTGCCGCACCAACTCGACTCTCTGCTGCTGCTCCGCCTCCGTCATGGCGGGCCGTTGGCTGATCTGCTCCGTCCACAGCTGATCCTCCGCGGTGGCGTGGTGCTTGCCGTGGACTCCAAAACCCTCTTCTGCCTCGGCAGCTGCCGCCACTGTTCTCTTCGCTTGCGCCGCACGCGGAGTGGCAGGACCGAAAAGCAGGTAGCCCTGCAAGATGAGGAGAATGAGGTTCTTGTCCGACTCTGTGGCGGTGCTGGCGACCGCCTCCACACGCGCCAGCAGCATCTGCAGCAGCGGCAGCGACACCTCCTCGTGACGGGCCGCCAGAGTCGACAACACCCGCGTCACCCACGCCATCGTCAGCGTCGGCTCGTGCGCGCGGAGAATCGCCTCGTTGATGGGCATCGGCAACTTCTTCGCAATGGAGACAAACTCGCGCACATCGACGCTGGCGTGCAGGTCCGTCTTGCGCAGAATGTCGAGCGTGTCGGCCCATCCAGCCGGGTACTGCGTGGACACCTGCAGCAGCTCCCGCTGCGTGAAGCCGCTCAGCTGCGGCCGGAGCTGCAGAAAGGCAAAGGCGGCAACCTCCGGGATGAAGATGGTGAGTCGGTGCAGATGCGCCAGTGCGAGCTCCTTCAGCTGTGCGGCGGTGAGGAACGCGGTCACTTGCAAAACGCAGGCGGAGATCTTGCCGTGCGTCGTGCGCAAGGCCCGCAGTGCGTCTGCTGTCTCGTCGGTGTCATGCGTAGCGCCGTCCTCCTGTCCATCCGCGGAAGGCACTACAAGCGGCTCTGCAGCCGGTCCCGTTGCCTCTTCACCTTTATGCGAGTGGATGGCCTCCACCAACTGCCGCAGGTGGACCGTGTCGGAAGGGAGCTGAGCCAAGTGATAGAGCAGGTGCACAAGCGACTTGAAGGCGATGTCGCTCAGCTCCACCTCACTCCAGTCGCCCGCGGTGCTGTTGTTGTGGTCTGCCTCGTCGTCTAGCGTAGGACTCGTAGTGATTGCGGTGGCGGCAAGGCGCCGCTGCAGGATATCCAGCGCAAGCGCCGCGCACTCCATATCCTGTCGCAGCATTTGCCTCGGCCGCCGCCGCTTTAAAGCGGCAAACCACGCCGAGAGGACGTGGTGGAAAATGCGCAGGTCGCACGCGGTGAGGAGCAGCTCCAAATAGGCAGAGGAAAGCGGCAGCGGCACGGCAGCATCAGCGCGCACTGCGAACACAAAGTGGGCGGGTAAAGGTGGACTGGGCAGCAGGGGCGATGAAGTCGGCACCTCTGCGATGTTTTCCCCCTCTGCCCACTCAGTAGCTGCGGCATTTCCTCCCCTTTCTTCGACAGCGGTGCTAGTGGTGGTGGTTGAGGTGGTGTTCTCTGGCATTCTCTCACGGAGGCGACGCGACACAACGCTGAGCGTGCGAGAGGACGCCTTCAGACCAGCCTGCAGCATCAGCGTCAGCACCGCTTCCACGTCGCTGTCGGTAATGGACGCGGTGAAGTGGTCGTCGAGAAGGATGCCCGCCACAACATTCCCTGCACTTTCCCTCACTGTGCCGGTAGCATCTTCATCGTCGTTTTCGTCATCCCTGTCCGCTGCTGCAGTGCTGGAATCGCCCTGCTTCTCTTCCTCCACCTCCCCATCGACACCATCGGCATCCTCGCCCACCTCTGTTGGTGCCACCGCGGCCTCGCTGCCCTCTGCAATAGTCGCCACAGCTGGTGGTGCGTCCTCGCCAAGACAATGGACGTCGTGCGCATAGGACTGCAGCTTAATGAAGTAGCGCCCGCACCACCCCTCCGCCACCTCGCGCCACTGCGGCATACGCTCGCCGTCGTGTTGCTCACCACGTCGGTTGACCTCTATCCAAAAGCGCAGGCAGCGGGTGAGAGTTGTCGTAAAAGCCTTGCCTACGTTTATGCGCGCCATCAACTGCGGAGGAAGGTGCCGAGGTACGAGCGAGTGGTAACGAGACAGCTGGTGGACCTGCGCCGCGGGAAAGACACGCAGCTCTGTTGACGGGACAATAAAATAGACGACGTAGGAGAAGAAGTCGGCAAAGGTGCTGCTGCCGTTGTACCGAACAGCACGTTGCAACAGCTGCCGCTTGTAGTGCGCCGACGTGAGGTGGTGCAGCACCTGGTGAAGCAGCGGCGTCACGAAGTGGCGGTCCTTTTTTCTGGCGTGGCGCAACACAGGCACGACCAAAGCGTTCAGCAGCGTCCGGTCCTCGAGGTGATCTTCGGGCCCGAGAAAGTGATACGTGTTGTGCGACTCCATGTACGCCGTGAGAGCCGCATAGACGCAGCGATGTCGCGGCACAAAGTCGTCGCACCAATCGGCATGTGGCGCGTAGGAGGCGGTGGCGATCGTGGCGGGGTCCGAGGTGCTGTGCTGCCAGTCGATGCAGCGCACAATGGTGCCTGCAATGGCGAGAGCCTCCGCCTGAGCTGTCCGCCTCGACTCGTCATCGACTCCGCACGCGAGGGCAGAAGCGGGGCTGAGCTCGGCGTGGAAGACGAGGTGGAGCACCACGCACAGGAGCGGCGAGAGCAGCACCCTCGTTGGTGCGTCTTGCGGCGGCGGCGGAACGACAGCGGCGGCGGTGGCACTCGGCGTTGTGCGTTCGTCGCGGACGTTGCGCAACGTAGCTTCAACAGCGCTCAGCAGCTCTGGCGTGTCTGCGAGACTGCGCTGCAGCAGCACCACCCGCTGCTCCCACGGCAGGCTCTGCGAGTACGCACAGAGGAGTTTCACGGCGAGTTTGGGGCTGAGCGGCAAGTCGCGCAGCTGCGGCTCGATAAGACCGAGATAGGCGGTGGCGGTGTCCGCATTGGTGAAGGGGAGCAGCGGCACCACATGCTGGAGCTCCACGTCGCCGCGCACCGCAATGACGCGGTCGGCAAGCCCGCGGCTCTTGATCACGTTCTTGGCGCGTGTCGCAGCGAGGAGTGCAGGCACGCCGCTCAGCTCCTGCCGCGAGAGCGTGGCGGGGTCCAGCACCACTTCTAGCAGGTACTCCAACAGGTCAACGCGTTGCCCGGCGGTGCGCCGCTGCGCGTGCCAGAGAATGCGGCGGCAGTCTTCCACGCGAATCGTATTGCGCGCGAGAAGCGGAGCGGGTGTCGTGGATGCGTCGTCGTTTTCGTCGGTCGCCGTCCTCGCCACCTCGCTCTCACCCCATCGTGTTCTCCTCCGCCTTCCTTCGCTGGCTCGCATCGGTGCCGTGTCATTCTCTGCCACCAATCCCAGCACGTCGTCAATGTGCGCTGACGACGAGGACGACGTATCCGCTGCCGTTGCTGCAGCCTGGGAAGCGCGAGTGCGCCGCAGCGCCTTCAGCGACGGCTGAATCATCTGCGCAAGACGGTCCATTACCTTCTCCATCGTCGAGTCGACCCTGCTCATGTAAAGAGTGGTGTTCGCCTCATTAAAGAGGAGGCAGGCGGTGAGGAGGGCGTCGAGGTGCACCGCGGCGTCCGCGCGATCACCCGGGACGGAGACGAAGGTGGCGAGTTGGTGACGCAGCGGGACCCACAGCGCCGCCGGTGGCGTGAGGCTCTCCAGCACTAGCGGAGACAGCTGCAGCGGGTTGCCGTCGGTCACGCGGTGAAGGCCGTAGACGGCGGCAAGCAACACAAAGAAGGGCTGAATGTCCAGCTGGTCGCTCGTGACGACGTGCGTCAGCAGCAGCGCTACAGTCTCCGTCAGCCGATCCACCAAATTGCGCGAGGCCTCCCCATCACTGCTGGATGTTTGTTGCCGCAGCACTTCGCACAAGAAGGTCACCACAACGAGGCACTGGCCACAAGAAAAGGTCTCCGCGCTTCTGTTTAGCCAGTCCAACACCGCAGCGTCCATCTGCGTCGTATCCGTTGCGACCTCGGCGTCTCCTTGCAGGTTCTGGTGATAGGCACACCAGCGAATAATGGCATTAAAGCCGCGCTTCTTGACCTCTTTCTGTTTTGCCTGCGAGCCACGATCGCGCTCCTCGCCGCGCCGCAGAAAAGGTCGGACGGGGCTGCGCATTTGCCGTGTAATGGCCTCCGACGTCATTTCGGGGCTCTCCGAAGAGGAAACAAGCGGAGAGGTGCAACGCAGCGGCGGCGAGACGGCGAGGATGAAGGGCAGCTTGCCGCCCACTGCCAGCCGCCGCAGCGTAGCAAGAAAAGACATGTGTTTTCTCTCTCAGTTTTTTTTTTTCAGCAACTCAACGCAGCTCACCACTTCGTGAGAGATGCGGGTTGGCGGATATCCACGGTGACTGCCTTGAAGCGGCTCCGAAAGCCGTCAGGACAACGGGGGCTAGACAATAAAGGGAAAAGGAAAAGTGCAACTACGTGGTTTTCCCGTGCGCCTCGCCACGTGAGATGTCTGAGGCTTCGAGGGTGCGTGTTGCGTGCACTGGAACGAAGCAACCCAGTCAGTAACACTGGGAGGGTTAGAAGAGGAGAAAAGAGAAATTTAAAAAAAAGTGATGTAGAGCGAGAGGATAACATCAAAAATGGCACCTTGCCTCATGCATTTTCTTCTTCAACGTCGCATGGCAGATGCAAACTTTAACATGCTGCACAAGGTAATGTAAAATGGTTGGCAAAACGAACTTTTTTTTTCGCTGCATCATTGAGGAGTCCAGTGTCCTCTCTCTCTACGACTTTGAGCATTGTGTCTATTTCTTTCTCTATAAAATCCTCTCTGTGTGAGTGCCATCAAGCCGTGGCTTCCAAAACACCCTTCACAGAGGCCTTTGTGCGATCAAGTCGCACAAGCACCAGATCCAGCTGAGCGTCCGTCAACCCGCGAAGGTCAGACACCGGCTCCAACGACGGCTCGGAAAGCCGCACCACAACCGGCGCCTCTGCCTCCTCCTCCTCCACAGCCCGCCGGCGTTTGTAGCGCTTTGCCGCTGTCGCCACCGGCGCTGACGGCTCTACCACAACTTGTCCCTCACGCAGGATCGTGGCGGAGAGCCCGGAGGCCGGAATGGACAGCAGCGTAGAGAGCAGCGCCTGGATGTCCAGCGCATCCTCGAAGCGGCTCTCCCGCTGCATGGCGGTGATCAAGACAAGCGCCGACCGCCCCCGCTCGTCTCTTGGACCGTAGAGGGCTCGCACGTGTTCGTAGGCGTTTAGCAGACGCTCCTGCAGCTGCCGCTGTGCGATGCGGTGTTGCTCTTCCTCCTCAACGTGAGCGGCGTCCTTGCGCATTTGCCGCAGCAGTGCCCGCAGCTTCGGGGCGGAGAGCGACGCCCGCAGTTCGGCGGAAAGCGTGGCGCACAGCTTCTCCTCGTCCTCGACAGCCAGGTCTTCGTCCTCGACCTTCGCCTCTATTGGTACGTTGCCCACCAAACGCGTTGGTGCATGAGCAGATGGCTGTGAGCCGCTGAGAGTGAGTGGTGGAGATGACTCGCCGCCTGCGGCAAGGAGGCTATCGGCGTATGCGCTGTAGGCTGTTTGGTGATTTACGAGCGCACGCCACATCCGCTGCGCCGCTGGGCCGCCTTTCTCACGCACCGCCGCCTTCACTTGCGCTGTGGCCTCCTCGACGGACACGACGTGATGCTCTGCCAGGTAGACACGGGCAGTTAGTCGCCCACCCGCAGCAGTGGATCGTATTGACGGGGAAGCGCGATCGGTGTACTGACCAACCTTGCTGGCGCTGCTATTGTGGTGTGTCGACTCGTCGAAGCTCGCGCCTTCTGCTCCCCGCACGTCGCTCTCCACGACAGCCCACCGCACCTGCAGCAGCGCAGGGAAGACCATCGCCACACGCGCCACGTCGTCAAGCGTCACGGTAAGACGGCAGTACCGGGTCACGGCATCCAGCCAGCGTGCGTCAGTGTTTGCGCTGTGACTACAGCGTGCGAGGTCAGCCGGTGCTGCACTCGACGTCGACGCTGCGCCTGCGACGTTGCCACCCGTGTTTCTGCTGTACATGGCACCAAGTTGTGCCTTCTCAGTGAACGACACGAGGTACATGCTGTGGAGGAGCTGGGCGAGATGTGCGTCCCAGGCATCAGGTCGAGTGTCCGCTGGCGCCGCGCATTTTGCGACGTCCTCCACCATGGCCGTTGTCGGTGCCTCCTGCAGCGGCGCAGAGGCGATGAGAGAGCGCAGAAAGGAGGGATCGGTCGAAGCGGAGCGCGACGAGCCGCGCAGCTTCCGCAGCTTCGGTGCGGTGTCGGACATTTTGCTTGGTGTCTGACTCGGCCTAGGCAGACGCACGCGGAGAGACGAGAAACGCACGCTCTCCTCTCTCAATCTTGTGTTCTGGTCTCGTTTTATCAGAGGTATGTGCGTGTATGATGAAAGAAAGAGCAAAGTATGAAGAGAAAGCAAGGAAATTACTTCAAGAGGCGGTTTTTCATTTTTGGCTTTGTATAAGTGGAGGACGCACGTCCACCTCCACCTGATGAGGGCAACGTGCGCTCCTGACAGGAATACCTAGCCGCATTTTATTTAGCGTGCCTTTAGCCGATAGCAGCTCAAAATAGATGAATCCGATATAGTTCGTAACACGGACGTAATCTCTTTCGAAGGTACCATGAAGTTGGCGTGACAAGAGAAGCTCAAGACAACGCGCGTAGTCACCGCCATCACAAACCTGCAGGGCGGTCCTTCCATGAAAGCATGCAGGATGACTATTATGGAATTCACTAAAGCACCACGTCCAAATTTGAAGCCGTGCGAAGAGCAACACAATGAGATATAGAAGATTCAAACAAGAATCACACTCGAGCGCGACAAAGAAAAATAAAGAAAACTTTGTGCTTACTACCTTTTGTTTCTTTCCACTTCTATGGTGGACAGTACGTCGTGAGTCGACAACAGACAACTCAACACGCAGTCATCTCACTCACCGGAAACCACCTATTGCTTTTAAGTAACAATAAGGAGTCGTCCCCCATAGGCAGGCTCGACGCCTGCGTTCAGCACCGGAGAAAACTACCCGCCGTCAACGATGACATCGTGATGGCAAACATCAGCACTCACCGTTTGCCACTTCTCAAAAAGCAGAAACAAACAAACAAAAAAAGAAATCTACCCGCATCTCGCGTACGTATCTATGTTGGCGCTTTTTGTCCTGCTTTAGACCTTCCCGTCGCTCGCCTTTTTTTTTCTTCTATTGTGCGGGTGCTGGATCTATAATGGAAATTGCGTCCTCGGAAAAGCAAGTAAAGAAAAAAAAGTTGGCTTCTTTTCCAGACGCGACTCTGCCACTACAACGTGCACGCATCGCGTAGTGGCTGGCGACACCGTCTACGTGCTTCACGTCACCACGCCAGCACGGGTACTTTGAGGAAGCAGCAGGAAAAGGCAGAATCTAAAGTACAAAAATAGAAGAAAAGAAAAAAGTTTAAGCGCAACTCATGCAGTCCTTCTCTACGTGCGGCGGGGCTCCACGATCGTGCAGGAAAAAAAAAACTTTTCATTCCCCTCACATCAGCAAAGGCCTTACTTCTTCAGCTCGTTGGCGACGGCGGCAATGCGCGCCTTGGCGGAGCGGTGGTCGTCCTTCTGCTCCGTGCTCGACCACGCCTTCGCGACGTGGGCCATGCGGGTCGACTCAGGAATGCCCTGCAGCGCCGGCAGCAGTGCGGCGTAGGTCGCGCCAAACGGGTTCTGCTGGTAGTAGTCCGGCACCTTGATGTCCTTCACGGAGATGGTGGCCGGTGCGGCAGCAGACGACGCAGCTGAGGTGTGCGCAGCAGCCGGTGCGGCGGCAGCTGCCTGTGCCAACGTTGGTGTAGCCGTCATGCCCGTCTGCGCCTCCAGCAGCTTCGTTGCGCGCGCCACTCGCGCGTCGATGGTGGGGAGAGAGTGGGTGCGTGCCCAGAGCGCCTTGATCTGCCGTGAGCCCACCACCTTGCGGCCGTTGGGCAGCAGACCCGTCATGCGCATGCGACGGTAGAACTCGATGTAGGGGTTTTCGTGGCGGCTGCGCGGCGTCGACGTGCGCTTCGCCGCCGCGCCGCGCTTCTTCGATTGGGACGCAGACGTCTTCGCCGCCTTGCGGGTTGTCTTCGCCGTGGACTTGGACTTGGACTTGGCCTTCCGCGCCACCGACTTGGTAGCCGAGGCACGGCGACGCTTGGCCGACGCCTTCTTCTTGGACATGAAGCGCTTCTTGGGAGGTGCTGACTTGCTCTTCTTCTTCGACGCTGTCTTCTTCGACTTCGTCGGCTTCTTCACCTTCTTGCTCTTCTTCGCCGCCTTGGCGGCCTTCGCCTTCCTCGGCCGTCCCGGGCCCTTCTTCTTTGCGGCACCCGCGCGCTTCGCCGCCGACTTCTTCGTCTTCTTCGACAGCTTCTTGCTAAGCTTCCGCTGGCTCTTCTTGTTCTTCGAGAGCAGCCGCACCGCCATGGACACACGTCGCGACATGGACAGGGAGTGCTGCTGCCCCGTCATGATCCACATGCGAAAGATGCGCTTGTTGGTGGTCGCAGAGGGCTTCAGCTTCGCTCCTTTCAGCACCTTGGCGGTGAAGGAGGCGTAGGGTGTCACATGCGACTTAGCTGACTTCCGCCCTACCTTGCGAGAGCTGCGCTTCGCATTCTTTTTGGCGGCTGCTGCCTTGGCCTTGCTGGGGCTCTTCCTCACCTTTTTCGGTGCCTTCGAGCGCCGTGCGGCCTGCGCGGACGACTTCATATTCTTTACAAGGCTTTTCCCCTCTTTTTTGTAGATCTGCTTCGCAGCGGCCACTCGGGGAGCGGAGTAGACGATGCCGTACTGCGGCGCGGTGCGGCGCCACAGCGCGCTCGCGACAGACATCCGCTGCGGAGCCGGAGTCTTTGCGAGGGTGGGGGCGATGGACTTGTAAAACGTGGAGAATGGCGGCCGGCCACGAGCCAGCACCGTCAGGGACCGCGAAAACATGGCTTCGCAGGTGCGTGAGAGCGGAAGACAGAACAAGTGTTTTGATGTTGTGGTGGCTGCTTGTTTCAGTGTGTGTCTGTGTGTATGCGTGTTTCGAAAAGAGGGACGAGATGAACGCAAGGAGCATACAAGAATAAGAAAGAGAAGAGGAAGAAGTACAACAAAAAGTACGTTCTGACGGCAGTAGAGCACACCTGAAAGAAACAAACAGAAAACATGCAACGGCAAAGGTAAAGACCTGCACCATGTGGCTCCATAGCCCCTGCTGTGCGTCTCAACGCTGCTGGAGATACGGAAAGCAATCAATCCTTGACAACAATCGCAAAGCACGTCGTGCGCGTCACATCTATGCCACCAAAGTCTCTTCCACGGCTGCCTTCAGAACATCTCCCAACGCGTAGACAGTGCATGAGACTGGGTTTAGTGAGAGCATGAATGCAGTGGCTGAGCGTGAATGCCGACCACAACGCGATCCGTTTCAATTTTCTCTTTGCGCACTACATAAGCTCTTTCACAACACTGAACGATGACCCTTGCAGGCAGACAAACCTCAAAGCAATGAGTTTAGTGCACTAGAGCCGAGTCCAACTCCGCCTAAAACACAGGTGCCCCCCAAAAAAAAAGAGAAGAGAAGGGACCACAGAAAGATATAGAATGGGTCAGATATACATCGCTGCATTTGAAGAAAAAATAGTAATTTAGGTCTAGATAGGAATGCTCTCAGATTTCTTTTTTCCTTAACGGTAAAAAAAAAGTAGTTCTGCTAGCTAAAAAAAAAAAAAAAAGAATGCGCAACAAGGATGCATAAGTGCATCTGCAGCAAGGAAGAAAATTGGAACATAAAAGCAAACATGAAACTTTGAAGCGTACATGGAAGAAAAGCAATAAAGAAAAATGTATCAGCTGGCAGTGCACTGCGCTGCGTGCTTTCTTCATCCGAGTCGGGTATGCGGCGGTCGTGAAGCTAGAGTGTCGACGTGGGCTGCACTTCGTGGCTTTAATGATGCAGTCCATAGCACGGGTACAACGAGACCGCAGACACAAACACATAAGAGAAGCGAACATGACAGGCCAATAGTGCCAGTGCGTATAGTGTATAGAAGATGAGGTGAACTTTTTAGGCGCTACCACAACTATGTCCCCAACCAGCGTATAGTAGCTATAAGAAAGCGCACACTTCACACGCAGGCCCTCACAGTCGCTCTTGCATAAGAGAGGCGCAGCAGCAGCAGCAGCACTGACAACCAGAGAGAAAAAATAAGAGGATTTGAGGAAAAAATGATATTGAAACTCTGGCAGTTTTTTTTTCTCTTTTTTTTTTGTGCAAGCTACGGACTACAAAGAGACGGAAGCAGAGAGGTTCATCTGCCAGCTTTTACTCAGTCCTCCTCGACTTGGCGCAACGATCAACTACTCCTCGCCAAGCACCATGAAGCGCTTCTCGTCCGCGATGTAGGTCTTCGCGTCAGCTGGTTTCTTGATGGAGCCGAAGGGCATCTGCGCCACAAGTTGCCAGTGCTCTGGAATATCAAACGCTTTGCGCAGGTCCGCGTCGATCAGCTCGTTGTAGTGCTGCAGCGACGCGCCGATGCCATCCTGCGCTAATGCTGTCCACACCGCGTACTGCGCGATGGCCGACGACTGCTGTGACCACACCGGGAAGTTGGCCGCGTAGGACGGAAAGGCCTCCTGCTGGCCTTTCACAGAAATCGTGTCCTCGTAGAACAGCACCGTGCCGGCGCCGGCGAGGAAGCAGCCGTTCACACGGGCTTCGTTAGCAGGAAACTGCTCCGCTGCTGTCACTTTCTTCAGCGCAGCCTTCACGATCTCCCACACTTTGTGGTGCTCCGCGCCGTACAGGATGACAGCGCGCGAGCTCTGCACGTTGAAGGACGAAGGGCACTGGCGAATGGTCTCCTGAATAATCTTTGACACCTCGGCGTTGCTGTGAGGCAGCGTGGAGCCAAGGTGATACACCGAGCGGCGCATCTCGATGGCCTCGGCGAAGGCAGACGAGTCCATTGGAAAAGAAAACGACAGCAAGGACCGGCAGTAAGACTGGAGTGCGGTAGAGGGAGCAAACAAAAAGGGGAAGACTTCAATTGTGCAAGTCACAAAGTTGTAAACCCAAATAAATAGACGGAGAGCAGAGCGACTGGCGCAAGCAAAAGCCCTGGAATGGATAAGAATAAGACAGACGTAAAGTGGAAAGGCTGTGATGGCGCAGTTTATCAAAAAGGGAAGAAGAACCAATACAGGGAGATGAGAGGAGTAGAATAAGTGAAGGGCATACGGCGTTTGTGCCTGCGTCACAACAGCGGCAATAACCGAGACAACAACAACAACAACAAAAAAAGACGCTCTAGCAATAAAAGACCTGACTTCCAGCGAACTGCCGCGTAGCTCCGCATCGTTATGCGTTAACGAACCCGAAACGAACGACATCCGAGAAGTCATTACTCGGCGTCCCTGCAAGAACACGAAAAAAGGAACCGCAGCAAGGCGCACCCATCATGATTGCACTTCCAGGAATACGCTCGTCTTAATTTCAAACCTTTTTTCCCATAGATACACATTGTACAATGATATGCTTTTCTTTCTGCTTTTTACCGTCTCAGGTAATAGAGTAGAACAACAACTGTTAGAAAGAAAACTAGAACATCGGAGGTAAAGGAACATCAAGAGACGGAATAAAACTGCGAAAGTGAATAGAGAAGAATACATCCAAGAGAGAATCGCTGCAGCGGTCTCCGCAAGTAAACCACGTTGCGTACTGCTTGGAAGAGAAGAGAGAGAAAGAGGTCAAAAAGCCAACGCATTAAGAGAATAATAAAAATAAAAATAATAAAAGGAGCTTTTATCGCCAATACCTATCTGAGCCGAACAAGCCATCGGTTAGCACGTCCATCTAAGCGTGTACAACTTCGCACTTGTGTCGACGCGCACATGAGCTTTCATAGCAAGCCTACTCACGCAAGCAACGAGAGAGAAATTCATGTGATGACGTGGAAGGAGATCATCTTGTGTCTGGTGAAGGAAAAAAAAGAGAAGAAAAAACTGAAGCCACTTTCTTTCTTCGAAGAAAAATTCAAAGATGGCTATCGATTTCAGCGTTTTCGAGACCTTGCTTCAGACTCGAGAACCTGCTTAGATGGCGCTTCCTCTTTTTTTCTTTTTGCTTCAGAATAAAAAAAAAGAGCGCACTAAATTACTGAAAAATAATGCACACACATCGCGTCGTAACGCCATCGAGAAACCAAAAGCGCTTATTTTTTTTTTTACATCCGCTATCCAATTTGGCGCAGCTACAAGCACCAAGTAACGACGCAGACACAGGTCGTACAGACATCACATCGCAGCAATGCGACACAGCTCTGAGCCAAACCGCATGATATAGAAGCGGTAGGCGCTGCTTTGTAAGTCAGACACGGAACCGGTACACGTAGACCATCAACCCCCCAAAAAACGTGAATTTACGTAGATGGGAAAAAGAGCAGCAAGAAGGAGAGCGGACAAATACTTGGAAAAAGAAATAACGCTGCGGTCTCAACGAGTGAAACGCTGGCACACGCATCCAAACACACATACACACGTGCGGCAGACTACTCGCCAAGCACCATGAAGCGCTTCTCGTCCGCGATGTAGGTCTTCGCGTCAGCGGGCTTCTGGATGGAGCCGAAGGGCATCTGCGCCACGATCTGCCAGCTCTCCGGGATGTCGAACGCAGCGCGCAGGTCGGCCGCGATCAGCTCGTTGTAGTGCTGCAGCGACGCGCCGATGCCGTCCTGCGCCAATGCTGTCCACACAGCAAACTGCGCGATGGCCGACGAGTGCTGCGACCACACCGGAAAGTTGGCCGCGTAAGTTGGGAAGGCCTCCTGCTGGCCCTTGATGGCGTCCGTGTCCTCGTAGAAGAGCACCGTGCCGGCGCCGGCGAGGAAGCAGCCGTTCACCTTGCCCTCGCTCGCCGCGTACTGCTCCGCCGACGTCACCTTCTTCAGCGCAGCCTTCACGATCTCCCACACCTTCTGGTGCTCCGCGCCGTACAGGATGACAGCGCGCGAGCTCTGCACGTTGAAGGACGACGGACCCTGCCGGATCGCGTCCTGGATGGTCTTCGTCACCTGCTTGTTGCTCTTCGGCAGCTTGCTGCCAAGGTTGTAGATGCTGCGACGCGCCGTGATGGCCGCAATGAATTTTGCGGAGCCGGGGGCCGAGACACCAGCCCCGTTAGCCGCAACCTTGTTGTTTTTCGCAGCGTCGGCACCACTCTTGTCGGCGGTGGACTTCTTGGACATGCAGCTGAAGCCCATGGTGACGGGAATATGTAGTGGTGGTGGGGGTGGTGTTAGGGGCGAAGGGAAAAGGTGGCGCAAACAGGAAGCACGAGAGAGCGAGAGAGCGAGCAAGAGCGAGAAGGGGTGAGACGGCGCGGGGTGAATTGTGAATCCGTGGTCGGTGAAATGTGAATCTGGAGGCGTGTGTGGGTGAGTGTGTTTGGAGGCGACAGAGGAGCGAGCAAGAGAGAGAATGTGAGAGCGTGTTTGGGTAGCGGAATGCGGCGGACTCGCGCGCCACATGGGAAGTCCGCGGTGGCGCTAAGGCGGAAGTCGGGGGCTCTCCTCTCCCGCCTCGAAACTGCGTGCTGCATGGCTGCCGCGCGCAGCCGACACGCGCATGCTCAGAGAGAGAGAGAGCAAGAGAGCGCGCGCCACTACAGCAGCAGCAGTGCTGAACCCGCTGCTAGCGTTGGCAGGACCAACAGAAAAAGGAGGAGCAACGAGAAGGGGACGAGGGCAAGTGCGGCCGGGCCGCCTCGAGGCGCAGCCGGCGCACTGGGTGGCGTCCACGTACGCACTGAGCTCGAAGATTTTACGACGCTGGGACACCACGCACACGGGCAAGAATTGAACAACGACACAGTACTAAGACGACGCGCGAGCGTCAAAAAAAAAAAGGAGCCAAAAGTAAAAAAAGAAGAGGGAAGGAAAAAGCTCCTGTCAGCAGGCGTAAAGACGCGCGTGCGCCAAACACACACAGACACATACACAGATCGGCACAACAGTCTGGGTGCGCACAGGCCGACTGGGTGCTCGCGTGGATGCGTGCGTGTGTGTGGCTTGGAGACGGGGTCGGTCCCGCCGCTGACGTGGATGGAGGCACCTTCGTGAATAGTGGTGACTGTCGAAACAGAACGTGAAAGAGAAAACAAGAGAGAAAGAAAGCCAACGCAGCCCGCATGCGTGTCTGCGCCTCCGCTCCAAACGACGACGCCGGCGGTTGAGCACAGGGAGGAGGGAGGTGTGGAGGCCGGACACCGCGCGTGAGAGGGGGAGCCGTTGGCGTTGGGAATAGGAAAGAGCAAAGGAAGCTGTGGAGACCGCGTTGCGGCACGCCGCCGCCCCCTGCCGGGAGAGAATGAAAAGCACACACACAAACGTGCGGCGGACTACTCGCCAAGCACCATGAAGCGCTTCTCGTCCGCGATGTAGGTCTTCGCGTCAGCGGGCTTCTGGATGGAGCCGAAGGGCATCTGCGCCACGATCTGCCAGCTCTCCGGGATGTCGAACGCAGCGCGCAGGTCGGCCGCGATCAGCTCGTTGTAGTGCTGCAGCGACGCGCCGATGCCGTCCTGCGCCAGCGCTGTCCACACAGCAAACTGCGCAATCGCCGACGAGTGCTGCGACCACACCGGGAAGTTGGCCGCGTAGGCCGGGAAGGCCTCCTGCTGGCCCTTGATGGCGTCCGTGTCCTCGTAGAACAGCACCGTGCCGGCGCCGGCGAGGAAGCAGCCGTTCACCTTGCCCTCGCTCGCCGCGTACTGCTCCTCCGACGTCACCTTCTTCAGCGCAGCCTTCACGATCTCCCACACCTTCTGGTGCTCCGCGCCGTACAGGATGACAGCGCGCGAGCTCTGCACGTTGAAGGACGACGGACCCTGCCGGATCGCGTCCTGGATGGTCTTCGTCACCTGCTTGTTGCTCTTCGGCAGCTTGCTGCCAAGGTTGTAGATGCTGCGACGCGCCGTGATGGCTGTGATGAACTGCGCGGAACCACTGACCGTGGCGCCGGCGGGCTTGGCAGGCACAGCGGCGGGCTTCCCAGCTGCGCCGGACTTGGCGACCGCGTTGTTGGGGGCAGCGCCATTGGTAGGCTTGGAGCGCTTGTCCGCGGTGGACTTCTTGGACATGCAGCTGAAGCCCATGATGACGGGAATATGTAGTGGTGGTGGGGGTGGTAAAGTGGGGGTGTGGTGTTAGGGGCGAGGGGACAAGGTGGCGCGAACAGAAAGCACGAGAGAGCGAGAGCGAGAGAGCGAGAAGGGGGGTGAGACGGCGCGGAGTGAATTGTGAATCCGTGGTCGGTGAAATGTGAATCTGGAGGCGTGTGTGGGTGAGTGTGTTTGAAGGCGACAGAGGAGCGGGTAAGAGAGAGAATGTGAGAGCGTGTTTGGGTAGCAGAATGCAGCGGACTCGCGCGCCACACGGGAAGTCCGCGGTGGCGCTAAGGCGGAAGTCGGGGGCTCTCCTCTCCCGCCTCGAAACTGCGTGCTGCATGGCTGCTGCGCGCAACCGACACGCACATGCTCAGAGAGAGAGCAAGAGAGCGCGCGCCACTACAGCAGCAGTGCTGAACCCGCTGCTAGCGTTGGCAGGACCAACAGAAAAAGGAGGAGCAACGAGAAGGGGACGAGGGCAAGTGCGGCCGGGCCGCCTCGAGGCGCAGCCGGCGCACTGGGTGGCGTCCACGTACGCACCGAGTTCGAAGATTTTACGACGCTGGGACACCACGCACACGGGCAAGAATTGAACAACGACACAGTACTAGGACGACGCGCGAGCGTCAAAAAAAAAAAAAGAAGCCAAAAGTAAAGAAAGAAGGGGGGAAG
The DNA here is from genome assembly GCA_030078075.1 of Crithidia sp. LVH-60A. Lineage (NCBI taxonomy): Eukaryota > Euglenozoa > Kinetoplastea > Trypanosomatida > Trypanosomatidae > Crithidia > Crithidia sp. LVH-60A. Next base: position 1,787,036 of record CP119668.1, read on the forward strand.
GAAAAAGCTCCTGTCAGCAGGCGTAAAGACGCGCGTGCGCCAAACACACACAGACACATACACAGATCGGCACAACAGTCTGGGTGCGCACAGGCCGACTGGGTGCTCGCGTGGATGCGTGCGTGTGTGTGGCTTGGAGACGGGGTCGGTCCCGCCGCTGACGTGGATGGAGGCACCTTCGTGAATAGTGGTGACTGTCGAAACAGAACGTGAAAGAGAAAACAAGAGAGAAAGAAAGCCAACGCAGCCCGCATGCGTGTCTGCGCCTCCGCTCCAAACGACGACGCCGGCGGTTGAGCACAGGGAGGAGGGAGGTGTGGAGGCCGGACACCGCGCGTGAGAGGGGGAGCCGTTGGCGTTGGGAATAGGAAAGAGCAAAGGAAGCTGTGGAGACCGCGTTGCGGCACGCCGCCGCCCCCTGCCGGGAGAGAATGAAAAGCACACACACAAACGTGCGGCGGACTACTCGCCAAGCACCATGAAGCGCTTCTCGTCCGCGATGTAGGTCTTCGCGTCAGCGGGCTTCTGGATGGAGCCGAAGGGCATCTGCGCCACGATCTGCCAGCTCTCCGGGATGTCGAACGCAGCGCGCAGGTCGGCTGCGATCAGCTCGTTGTAGTGCTGCAGCGACGCGCCGATGCCGTCCTGCGCCAGCGCTGTCCACACAGCAAACTGCGCAATCGCCGACGAGTGCTGCGACCACACCGGGAAGTTGGCCGCGTAGGCCGGGAAGGCCTCCTGCTGGCCCTTGATGGCGTCCGTGTCCTCGTAGAACAGCACCGTGCCGGCGCCGGCGAGGAAGCAGCCGTTCACCTTGCCCTCGCTCGCCGCGTACTGCTCCTCCGACGTCACCTTCTTCAGCGCAGCCTTCACGATCTCCCACACCTTCTGGTGCTCCGCGCCGTACAGGATGACAGCGCGCGAGCTCTGCACGTTGAAGGACGACGGACCCTGCCGGATCGCGTCCTGGATGGTCTTCGTCACCTGCTTGTTGCTCTTCGGCAGCTTGCTGCCAAGGTTGTAGATGCTGCGACGCGCCGTGATGGCTGTGATGAACTGCGCGGAACCACTGACCGTGGCGCCGGCGGGCTTGGCAGGCACAGCGGCGGGCTTCCCAGCTGCGCCGGACTTGGCGACCGCGTTGTTGGGGGCAGCGCCATTGGTAGGCTTGGAGCGCTTGTCCGCGGTGGACTTCTTGGACATGCAGCTGAAGCCCATGATGACGGGAATATGTAGTGGTGGTGGGGGTGGTAAAGTGGGGGTGTGGTGTTAGGGGCGAGGGGACAAGGTGGCGCGAACAGAAAGCACGAGAGAGCGAGAGCGAGAGAGCGAGAAGGGGGGTGAGACGGCGCGGAGTGAATTGTGAATCCGTGGTCGGTGAAATGTGAATCTGGAGGCGTGTGTGGGTGAGTGTGTTTGAAGGCGACAGAGGAGCGGGTAAGAGAGAGAATGTGAGAGCGTGTTTGGGTAGCAGAATGCAGCGGACTCGCGCGCCACACGGGAAGTCCGCGGTGGCGCTAAGGCGGAAGTCGGGGGCTCTCCTCTCCCGCCTCGAAACTGCGTGCTGCATGGCTGCTGCGCGCAACCGACACGCACATGCTCAGAGAGAGAGCAAGAGAGCGCGCGCCACTACAGCAGCAGTGCTGAACCCGCTGCTAGCGTTGGCAGGACCAACAGAAAAAGGAGGAGCAACGAGAAGGGGACGAGGGCAAGTGCGGCCGGGCCGCCTCGAGGCGCAGCCGGCGCACTGGGTGGCGTCCACGTACGCACCGAGTTCGAAGATTTTACGACGCTGGGACACCACGCACACGGGCAAGAATTGAACAACGACACAGTACTAGGACGACGCGCGAGCGTCAAAAAAAAAAAGAAGCCAAAAGTAAAGAAAGAAGGGGGAAGGAAAAAGCTCCTGTCAGCAGGCGTAAAGACGCGCGTGCGCCAAACACACACAGACACATACACAGATCGGCACAACAGTCTGGGTGCGCACAGGCCGACTGGGTGCTCGCGTGGATGCGTGCGTGTGTGTGGCTTGGAGACGGGGTCGGTCCCGCCGCTGACGTGGATGGAGGCACCTTCGTGAATAGTGGTGACTGTCGAAACAGAACGTGAAAGAGAAAACAAGAGAGAAAGAAAGCCAACGCAGCCCGCATGCGTGTCTGCGCCTCCGCTCCAAACGACGACGCCGGCGGTTGAGCACAGGGAGGAGGGAGGTGTGGAGGCCGGACACCGCGCGTGAGAGGGGGAGCCGTTGGCGTTGGGAATAGGAAAGAGCAAAGGAAGCTGTGGAGACCGCGTTGCGGCACGCCGCCGCCCCCTGCCGGGAGAGAATGAAAAGCACACACACAAACGTGCGGCGGACTACTCGCCAAGCACCATGAAGCGCTTCTCGTCCGCGATGTAGGTCTTCGCGTCAGCGGGCTTCTGGATGGAGCCGAAGGGCATCTGCGCCACGATCTGCCAGCTCTCCGGGATGTCGAACGCAGCGCGCAGGTCGGCTGCGATCAGCTCGTTGTAGTGCTGCAGCGACGCGCCGATGCCGTCCTGCGCCAGCGCTGTCCACACAGCAAACTGCGCAATCGCCGACGAGTGCTGCGACCACACCGGGAAGTTGGCCGCGTAGGCCGGGAAGGCCTCCTGCTGGCCCTTGATGGCGTCCGTGTCCTCGTAGAACAGCACCGTGCCGGCGCCGGCGAGGAAGCAGCCGTTCACCTTGCCCTCGCTCGCCGCGTACTGCTCCTCCGACGTCACCTTCTTCAGCGCAGCCTTCACGATCTCCCACACCTTCTGGTGCTCCGCGCCGTACAGGATGACAGCGCGCGAGCTCTGCACGTTGAAGGACGACGGACCCTGCCGGATCGCGTCCTGGATGGTCTTCGTCACCTGCTTGTTGCTCTTCGGCAGCTTGCTGCCAAGGTTGTAGATGCTGCGACGCGCCGTGATGGCTGTGATGAACTGCGCGGAACCACTGACCGTGGCGCCGGCGGGCTTGGCAGGCACAGCGGCGGGCTTCCCAGCTGCGCCGGACTTGGCGACCGCGTTGTTGGGGGCAGCGCCATTGGTAGGCTTGGAGCGCTTGTCCGCGGTGGACTTCTTGGACATGCAGCTGAAGCCCATGATGACGGGAATATGTAGTGGTGGTGGGGGTGGTAAAGTGGGGGTGTGGTGTTAGGGGCGAGGGGACAAGGTGGCGCGAACAGAAAGCACGAGAGAGCGAGAGCGAGAGAGCGAGAAGGGGGGTGAGACGGCGCGGAGTGAATTGTGAATCCGTGGTCGGTGAAATGTGAATCTGGAGGCGTGTGTGGGTGAGTGTGTTTGAAGGCGACAGAGGAGCGGGTAAGAGAGAGAATGTGAGAGCGTGTTTGGGTAGCAGAATGCAGCGGACTCGCGCGCCACACGGGAAGTCCGCGGTGGCGCTAAGGCGGAAGTCGGGGGCTCTCCTCTCCCGCCTCGAAACTGCGTGCTGCATGGCTGCTGCGCGCAACCGACACGCACATGCTCAGAGAGAGAGCAAGAGAGCGCGCGCCACTACAGCAGCAGTGCTGAACCCGCTGCTAGCGTTGGCAGGACCAACAGAAAAAGGAGGAGCAACGAGAAGGGGACGAGGGCAAGTGCGGCCGGGCCGCCTCGAGGCGCAGCCGGCGCACTGGGTGGCGTCCACGTACGCACCGAGTTCGAAGATTTTACGACGCTGGGACACCACGCACACGGGCAAGAATTGAACAACGACACAGTACTAGGACGACGCGCGAGCGTCAAAAAAAAAAAGAAGCCAAAAGTAAAGAAAGAAGGGGGAAGGAAAAAGCTCCTGTCAGCAGGCGCAAAGACGCGCGTGCGCCAAACACACACAGACACATACACAGATCGGCACAACAGTCTGAGTGCGCACAGGCCGACTGGGTGCTCGCGTGGATGCGTGCGTGTGTGTGGCTTGGAGACGGGGTCGGTCCCGCCGCTGACGTGGATGGAGGCACCTTCGTGAATAGTGGTGACTGTCGGAACAGAACGTGAAAGAGAAAACAAGAGAGAAAGAAAGCCAACGCAGCCCGCATGCGTGTCTGCGCCTCCGCTCCAAACGACGACGCCGGCGGTTGAGCACAGGGAGGAGGGAGGTGTGGAGGCCGGACACCGCGCGTGAGAGGGGGAGCCGTTGGCGTTGGGAATAGGAAAGAGCAAAGGAAGCTGTGGAGACCGCGTTGCGGCACGCCGCCGCCCCCTGCCGGGAGAGAATGAAAAGCACACACACAAACGTGCGGCGGACTACTCGCCAAGCACCATGAAGCGCTTCTCGTCCGCGATGTAGGTCTTCGCGTCAGCGGGCTTCTGGATGGAGCCGAAGGGCATCTGCGCCACGATCTGCCAGCTCTCCGGGATGTCGAACGCAGCGCGCAGGTCGGCCGCGATCAGCTCGTTGTAGTGCTGCAGCGACGCACCGATGCCGTCCTGCGCCAGCGCACACCAGACGGCGTACTGCGCAATCGCCGACGAGTGCTGCGACCACACCGGGAAGTTGGCCGCGTAAGCCGGGAAGGCCTCCTGCTGGCCCTTGATGGCGTCCGTGTCCTCGTAGAACAGCACCGTGCCGGCGCCGGCGAGGAAGCAGCCGTTCACCTTGCCCTCGCTCGCCGCGTACTGCTCCGCCGACGTCACCTTCTTCAGCGCAGCCTTCACGATCTCCCACACCTTCTGGTGCTCCACGCCGTACAGGATGACAGCGCGCGAGCTCTGCACGTTGAAGGACGACGGGCCCTGCCGAATCGCGTCCTGAATGGTCTTCGTCACCTGCTTGTTGCTCTTCGGCAGCTTGCTGCCAAGGTTGTAGATGCTGCGACGCGCCGTGATGGCCGTGATGAACTGCGCGGAACCACTGACCGTGGCGCCGGCGGGCTTGGCAGGCACAGCGGCGGGCTTCCCAGCTGCGCCGGACTTGGCGACCGCGTTGTTGGGGGCGGCGCCATTGGTAGGCTTGGAGCGCTTGTCCGCGGTGGACTTCTTGGACATGCAGCTGAAGCCCATGGTGACGGGAATATGTAGTGGTGGTGGGGGTGGTGTTAGGGGCGACGGGAAAAGGTGGCGCGAACAGGAAGCACGAGAGACCGAGAGAGCGAGCGAGAGCGAGAGAGCGAGAAGGGGGGTGAGACGGCGCGGAGTGAATTGTGAATCCGTGGTCGGTGAAATGTGAATCTGGGGGCGTGTGTGGGTGGGTGTGTTTGAAGGCGACAGGGGAGTAGACAAGAGAGAGAATGTGAGAGCGTGTTTGGGTAGCAGAATGCGGCGGACTCGCGCGCCACACGGGAAGTCCGCGGTGGCGCTAAGGCGGAAGTCGGGGGCTCTCCTCTCCCGCCTCGAAACTGCGTGCTGCATGGCTGCCGCGCGCAGCCGACACGCGCATGCTCAGAGAGAGAGAGAGCAAGAGAGCGCGCGCCACTACAGCAGCAGCAGTGCTGAACCCGCTGCTAGCGTTGGCAGGACCAACAGAAAAAGGAAGAGCAACAAGAAGGGGACGAGGGCAAGCGCGACCGGGCCGCCTCGAGGCGCAGCCGGCGCACTGGGTGGCGTCCACGCACGCACCGAGCTTAAATAGTTTACGTATCCGTTGCGGTAAGGTTGGAAAGAAGCACTGAAGAAGGAAGGGAAACAAGTGACCGGCAGTCACTGAGGGAACGTCAGTTCAGTAGACGACTTGTGATAGAGGCAGATTTTGACGAGGAGCACCTTGAATCCCTAACATTAGGTGTATAGAATGTGGTGCGAGGGCGATAAGAATACCTTTTGTTCACTTTCGAGACGTCAAGTGGAAAGGAGGGTGTCAAGATGGTGTAGTTGCAGAGGAGGCGCTAGTCGACGCTGGACTGGATGCAGGTCCGCCTGATTGCGTGGTTGGGACTGCGGAACTCGTAGGATTGGGGGAGTTGTTTTCGCTAACTGCGGCAGGAGACGAGGTGTCCGATGAGGATACCGAAGACGCTGTTGCAGCACTGCTCACCACAGTCCGTTCGTCTGGTGGCTGCGACGCTGATTGGGCTGCAATTTTTGCCTTCGCTGCATCTAGCCGTTGTTGCCGCTCTTCAGGTGTGAGAGAGCGCCACCGCTCGCCAATGACACGCATGCGCTCCTTCGGGGCTAGGTGGTGCAGGGAAGCCATTTGCTCCTTCACAAAGACGCCGTAGGGAGAGGTCCTTGCGGCAGACTTAATCGTCTTCTTACGCTTCCCCTGCTTTGTCGGCGCCTCTTCTCCCTCGGCAGAGTCGGACACCGCGGCAGCCTTCTTCGCTAGTTTCTGCGACGCCTTTTTTTTCTTCAGAGCCTTTTTCTTTTTCTTCCCTGCTTTCTTCGCCTTTTTGGGAGGCGGGGGCTTCTGCTTCCGGATCGCCACAACAGGCAGTCCTGGCGCAGCGGGTACCTTCGCGTGGGCCGTGTTGTACAACTCTGCGCGACTCGCCAGCGCCTCCTTCGCGTTGTCGGGCAGCGTCTCGTAGATCTGCAGAAGCCGCACCTCGCGATCGCGTGGAGTGGTAGCGCTCGAGATAGCCGGGTTGTTCTGCTGCTCCTTGACGAAAAACTCGTAGGGGGTGAGCGGGCGGAAGGCGGCGGCGGCGCGCTGCAGGGCGGCGAGTCGCGACTCCTCGATGGCGGCGCGTTGCCGCAGGTCTGCTAAAGACTCCTCCGGTAGCTCTTTAAACTGCTTCGCAAGCACCGTGCGGCGCTCCGCTGGGGTGAGATTGCGGAGGGAGTAGTTTACGAGCAGCTGGTCGCGGCAGTACATCTGGAAGACCATCTTCTTGGGCGAAAAGCGGAGGAGGGTAAAACGCAACATTTTGATATCGGTAGCACTAAATGGGTAAGGAAGAAAAAGAGAGAACAAAAGACAAGCGATAAATATATATGTTTTGTAATAAATCTCTTCTCACTGGAGAGACAGTGTGCGAAAGAAAGACGATGACGGCGCTGGCTAAGGAGAACAAAAAAAAATATTGGAAGTGCTCAGGAGAAGAGAAAGGGAATTCCACTACACACCAACAACAAAAAAGAAGATGCCGAGGCTCTTCCCTCTTCTATGAGACAAATGTATGCGACGAGAACCAAAAAAGAGGAGTCTGTGCGTTGCGCTGTACCGCGTTGAAGCCGCAGGCACCGCAAACACTCGTTCAGAAAGTTAAATGCTAAACACGGACTCTTTCTCTTACCAGGAATAAGGAAACTCTATGCGGGGGAAAAGCACGTCCACTGCTTTTCGAGGGCGGCTAGTGGGAAAAGGAAATCAAGAAAAGGTCGAAGGCCGCTTGCCAGACACCCTGCTACGCCTACGATGAGGGCTGTGAGAAATTAGTTCGACCCTGCCGTCTGCCTCATATGCACGTGTTGGTGTCGGTGTGCATGAGATGAGAGCCACGGTATTTCAGTTACGAATAGACGGTGGGGAAGCGAAAACGAAGAAGATAATTTAGAATGGTGAAAGGAACAGCTCCTCTCTCGACAAGCGGTATATTATTATTGGCTCTTTCACTGACACTCATAGACAACAGATGGCACTGGGCTTCGCTCTGTACCTTAAGAATTTGGACACCTGCGCACGTACTTATCAATGCTTCCAGAAAAATGAGCTTCACCACAGTTGCGAGCGCGGCAACCTGACGGCTGGCCAGCTCAAACACACACACAAACACACATGAGCGGCATTCGTGTCACCCATGTCGGGTTTTATGTGCAGAACAGCTCACTCTCTCCCCTCGTCCTCGCACAATTTTTTTTTAGAGGGTACCGCGAATATTCACAGCGGCCTTCTTTGGCTCTGGCAGTGGTGTGCTCGCACACTTCCCAGTGTTCATTTTTTTATTTTCCTGGTTCTCGTCGGCGAGGAACCCGACGTAATGACAAAAATCTATGCGGTGTCGAGAAAAAAGAATAGAAAACACAGGAGAAACATAACCAGCCCAAAAAGGGGGAAATGGGAAAGGAACGAGCAAATACATGCATTCATCAAAGATAAAAATAGAAAAACATACACACACACATACACACACAAAGAAAAAAAAAGAGAGGAAAGACGACGGTGACTCTGAGTGCAAAACGGCTAGCGAGGAGGACAAGCGAGAACGCCACATGTTGTCAAAACTGATTGTACGCTCATTGCGGCGCTGAGACAGAAGGAGCAAAACAAGTGATACTAAGAATGATTACAGCCGCAAAGCTGCCATAGCGCTTCCCTGATATCTTATTCAATCGCGCAGGAGCATCAATCGCCGCCCAGCCGACACAATGAAGATGGAAAGAAACATGTTTCCGCACCACCAAACAAGTAGAAAGACCCGCCAACACACTGCAATCGAGAAGCCAAAAAAAGCCTCAGCACTCCTTCTTCCTTTTCGCCCTCCTCTTACGTTCTCTTTTCTCTCCTTCATTTATCCCTTTTTTCTCCCTCTTACTTCGTTGCAGTCCAGATCGCATCCCTGCGTCACTGTGCAACCAAGAAGTCTCTTTCCGTGGTATCCGTTGATCGTCTGTCTCACAAGATGCGGAATGAAAGTGGGAGTATAGGGGGCTTGCTGTGCGCCTCTAACATTAACAAACGCGAACGTAAAGCGCAGCTACTCTTCTTCTTTTCAAACCGACAGTACGGAAAGAAGAAGGTGCACATCAACACCGCTAAAGTCCGGTAATGTTGCGCGGAAAGGGACAGCTGGAAGGGAGACTTGAACAGAAGAGGACAAACGGGCTACAGGATGCGCTTTGCTTCTTTATGCACGTATGTATCCTAGAGCAAGTAAGTGGAGAAAATTTTTTTTCTTTGCTTTGCTGACGCCAGGAGCCATGTACACCAGAAGACTAAACACGGATTTGGAGGTACATCTGTGAGATGACACGTCGCAATGCAGGAACACTGTTGCCACCTTTGCGCTCTCTCGTCCACTGTCGACGATAGTGTCCGTGTCACTTGATGCTGCCGTGTGTTTGTGTGTGTTTGTCTTTGTGCTTGCCGGTGCCTCATCGATGCCTCTACGAGTAGCGAGGAGTACAACACACGGGTGCCATGAATTCTCTCCTTCCTCTCTTTTTTTTTTTTCCGCATACACGCAGAAGGAACGCTAAATTTCTATGAACTCAAGGTTTCTTCGCACTGCGCTCGTTTGTGCCTCTTTATTTTCCCCATTTTTTTCACCTTCGGCGGCTCAACGCCCTCTCTCTCTCTACGTCAGGCGCCGAGGTTTACGGCTTGCCCGTGCGCATCTGCTGCTGCTTCCACAGCTTCGCCACCGCCTTCATGCGGTCGAGGTGGGGCAGCTTCTCGAAGCGGCCAATGTTCGCCTGAACAAACTTCGCGTACTCCGACGGGGCACGCGGGGTGCTGGTCTTGGCCGCCTTGGCTGCCTTGAGCTCCTTGGGCTCCTTCTCCTTGCGCTTGAAGCCCGGGTGGGCAGCGGCGCGCTTTTCCAGTGCGGCCTTGTCGTTCGGGTTGAGAGCCTTGTACAGCTTCGACGTCATCTTCCCGCGGTCGGCGATCTTGAGGCCCTTCAGCTTCGGGTTGTTCTTCTGCTCCATCATAAAGAGCGTGTAGGCGCCAATGGCCAGGCGGCGGGGAACGAAGCGGAGCATCTTTGCGAAAAGTGAAGATTCTGTTTTTTTGTCTGTTTTTCTGTGGTACAAGTACGAATGGTCGGGTGTAAAGGTAAGGAAGCGATGTTCGATGGAGGTCTATGGAGGCACGAATATCTTTGAATCTTTGTTTGATGCTGCGTTTTCTAACGTTTGTGAAATAGACGTCAGTGGATGTGCACACGAAAGTCAAAAAATAAAAAAAGAAGGTGAGAGGAAACAACAAAGAGATTTTGAAGAGCGGAGATGTTAGTGGTGAGGAAGATCATTTACACAAAAAGAAGGAAACACGCGCCACACAGTATGTCTACTGAGAACGGTTGCCGTGCCGTGTAGTCCCCGGAGACACACAAAGAGAGAGAAAACATATACGCAAGCTCTTCGCGGCTGCATCGAGAAGTGTATAACTACCCAATGAGGCCACAGAACCGCCTGCGTCGTTCCAGTGGTGCACGATGCTCTCGTGCTCCAGATGAAAAAAAAAAAAAAACAGCGTGAGTTCTCCTTTTTTACCTAAAGAAGAAAAGGCCGTTCCAATACACGCAGACCAGAGCGACAAGAGAGAATTCAAGAGACGAGAGAAAAGCAACGAATAGATGTCGTCTTTGAGCTAGCAGGAGGACGCGCCGCCAAACTTTGCCCACACCGACTCCACACTTTTTCCTCGCTTGCTCTCTCTCTTCCTTCCTGACGCCTCTGCTCGAAAACCCTCCCGCTGCGGCGTGGGGCTTTCACTAGCTCTAAAAGTGCCTGAGCACACCACCATAAACCTTGAGCGAGTATTTCTCGCCTTCTTTTTTTTTTTTGTTTTCTTGTCTTGTATTGCTTCATACCGCACCACCCCGCCCAGGCACGTACTACCACAGGGTAATGCGAGATTGAGAGAAAAAAAAATCACGCCAACTTTTCACTTCATTTTCTTCCATTTTCTTTTTTTTTTACCTTTTTTTTGCTTACTGGGGAAAACTACGAAAGAAACAAAAGAACAAAAACACAAACATGTCTTTCTCACTCTAGAGGGCAAGAGTGCGAGGGGGGATACCGACGCTCTTTTTATTTCTCAAAACAATGGGAAAGGTCGAAGAGCGCGGTGTGTTTGCCAATTCTTCTCGGATTAGAGCGACGGGAGGCGCAAACGAGACAGAGAGGTATTTTGGGGGGTGTTCGTATATAGACGCAAGGAGGGAACTCTAAAACGAAGATACAAGTAAAAAGAAAAAGGGACAATGAAAAGACAAATACACAAAATAAAAATAAAAACATCGTGATTCCTCCTCCCTCCCGTTTCAAACGCAAAGGATAGACATGAATCCCCCGAATTGAACAAACAGCCGTCACCCCCACCGCCCTCCCTCGACTTTCGTCACGCCTCCATCTACCTTTTGTTTTTCTTTGTCCTCTAGGCTACAACTACGGATTCTTTTTTTTTTTTCTTGGATATGGTACCAAAGAGTGTGCATTCATTTTCCTTTTTCCAAAAAAGAAAAGAGGGAGGAATAGGTGGTGCAGTTTTACGCTCTTCCTCCACGCACCGAAGGGAGAGGTTTCACTCCCTCTTTGTTCCTCAGCATGAATCACGGCAAAACGCACCGACACGTACACAGAGACAACAAAGAAGAAATTCGTACAAGGCGGTGCACGTGTGATTCCGACTGACCGCTCTGTGCGTTCGGTGCACCTTTTTCTTTTCTTTTTTTTAGTGTCTTCTTCCTTTCCTCTCCCGCCACTGCTATGCTGTGAACGTCACCCTCCCAGCCCGTCGCCGACGACACGCCCGTGGAGTGCCATGCTCGTGCAGCGAAAGGTGAACACGACGTGTGAGAAAGAGTGACGGCTACATGTGCGGAGGTCTACACAAATAAACATTCACACTTACGTACACACTCACGCAACTCTATTTTAAAGGCCGTAGGAAGGGAGTGAAAAACCTGGAGGAAAGCAAGAGCGGCAGTTTTAAAAAAGAGACAGACACACAGACAAAAAAAATAGGTGACCGATACATCAGAGGGCCTGCAGTCGAAAGAAAAAAAGCCAGCGCGTGCAAACAAACACACACATGGACCAAAAACAAAACAGCATCACCAATGGAAAAAAAAAATGACAACGAAAAGGAAAACGTTACAGTGGGATGCGACACGAAAGCCACAGAGAGAGCGAGAGAGAACGCACACACAATCGCAGTTACAAACAAGGCTATATATAAATAACTAAATAAACAATGAAAAAGATGACGGTACAAGAACTGAGAAAAGTAAAAAAAAAGAAAAATGTGTTTCAAAAGGAGGGGCCGGGGAAAACACTAAGACAAAAAAAACAAAAGGAGAGAAGCGCGTCGTACACGCAGCAACTCATACAGGGAAAATGAGGGGGAAGAGAGAGACAGCACAGAAGAAAAAAACAAAACACACAGTCCGATACGTGTGAGAGACTCCTCTCTTTTTTTTTTGTTTCTCTCTCCTTTCTATTGGTTCACGTTGTGCTGAAACCGAACACCAGATGGGGAAGGAAGTGACAAAGCCTTCCACAGCACTCTGTGTCCGATGTCCTTTTTTTCCTTCCCTTCCTCTCGCGTCCGACGCTCTTCATCATTTCGGCGTATTTTTTTTTTTTGGTTCCGTGTCAACACCAACAGCCACACAAACACACACATGCACAGCCAGAAAGACACAGAGATCCGTCCTCTGATGTGCAGGCCAGCTATTCTACAGAGGCGTCCGCTTCCGCCGCCTCCTGCGCGTGCCTCTGAACGAGGAGTCAGGGTCGCTCTATCCTGCTGAGCACCCCACACAAACCCGCACAAACCTGCACACAGACACTCACACCTCTAAGGATAGTGCTCGGTAGGGTAAGAGGAATAATCGTGCGAGCGAGACGGCAAGAGAAACGGAAAAACGCCATCGGCGCAAAAATGCAGCAGCAAACAGGGAACAGCCGATGAGACGAGCTGGAGAGTAAAGAAAGAAGGATGGCGAAGGCCAGAGCAAGGCCAACCGAGAATCAACGTTCACCTTCTCCTCGTTCGATCATTCTCTTTCTCCCCAAACACTCTCTGTTGGCAGCTGCCCCCTCTTCTGCTGTTGCGGTGCGCTTACGACGAGTAGGTCAGACTGACGGTGTCGCGGTTGTTGCTCGCGAACTCGCCGCGGCCCTTGCCGGACGGGCGCTTCTCCGCCGCCGTCAGCTCGCGCGTCTCCTGGTTGGCGCGCTGGCCGTTGCGGTTCGGCGGGCTCTGCGCCGGCTTCGGGTCCACGTTGGGGTCGTAGTAGCGCAGCAGGTCGGGGCTACCAGCGTTCCGCTTCGACAGGATCTTGCGCGGGCGGTCGGCGTCGGTGAAGACCGGGTCCGGGCGCTTCTTGGGGCTACCGCCGCGGAGGTCGACGCGGAAGGGCTCCACCTGCCGCGACGAGCGGCGCTCCGACGGGGCCTCGACGGAGCCGCGGCGGGGGGCGGGCTGGTAGGACCGCGGCGCGCTCTCCTCGGCCGGCGCGATGCCGCCGCGGAAGAGGTTCGCCGTGTCACGCGGCGGGCGGCAGGCGCCACGGGCAAGACCGCGCGGGTGCTCCTTCTCCGGGATGCCCCAGCGGCCGGTGCCGAGGACGTCGTGCTCCTGCTTGGCGGGGGTGTTGATGGGGTGGATCATCGGCTGGCGGCGCGGCGGCATGTCGGGGGCAACGTACTTGCGGGGGCCGAGCTGCTTGTAGGGCTGCGGCTTCTCGCTCAGCTCCTCGGGCGAGTAGCAGTAGAGGTTGAGCACGTCCACCGACTCGTTGGCCTTGTTGGAGGACTTGCGGCAGGGCGGCAGGCAGCTCTGGATGGCCTCGGCCTCCTCGCCCTCCTTCGGCGGCGGCACCTGACCGAACATCTTCGCATCCTTCTGCGGCGGGCGGACGTGGCGCTTGCCGGTGACGGCGGGTGCGTCGCGGGCCGGGCGCGGGTCGGTGTCCTCGAAGTACGGCGCATCCATCCCGCCGGCAGGGTGGGTGATCTTCACCCCGCTGCGCCACTCCTTCTCGGGCGCCGTCACGATGCAGTTGTAGGTGAGGCCCTCGCGGTGGCCGCCAGGGGCGTGCGCGGCCGCCACGGCCTGGTTGTTCGAGGCGCGGCTCGCGTTGTACGCGTCGCGTGCGCGAGCCGTGCCCTGGCCGCGCTTCGCCGCCGCGCCGTAGCCCTGCCCACCGCGCGCCGGCTGGCCGTTGGCGTTGCCACCAGCAGGGGCAGAGCCGGGGCGGGCAGCGCCGCCGCCGCGAGTGTTGCTGCCGCCGTTGACGCCGCTGTTCATCATTAGGTACTCGTCGGTGAGCATGTAGCCGACGGTGTCGCGGTTGGCCTCCGGGTTGCGGCGGATGCCGGAGCTCTGGCGCGGCGGCTGGCGCGGCCCGCTGTAGAACTCGCGCGGCGAGGCGTAATTGCCATGCGGGGCGTTGCCGTGGCGACGACCAGTGTTCGGACGCACCTCATCCGACTCGTTCGCCGGCGCCTGTCCACGCAGCACGCGCGACACGTTCACGCCGCTCGTGTTGTTGCGCGCACGCTGGCGGGCCGACACGTACTCCGGGGCGTCGTGAGCCATGCTTGGTACCGTTGGGGGAAGTAGGTGATGTGGGCGTGTGTAGACGTGTGTATCTACCGGAGTTGGTGAATGTGTTTTTGTGTTGTTGTTCGATGAAAAGAGAAAAAAAAGGAAAGAAAGAAGGGTGTACAGGAACTCGAAGACTTCAAAGGACAATTACTGTAGCGGAGAAGAGTGTATTTGTGTAAGGCACCGCAAGGAGGGGAAGTGGGCAAAAGGACCAGAGCAAAGGGAATGAGAATTGCTAGATGGGGAGAGATGTGAGTGTATAAGGATGCGGACAACATGTGTGCATGCCCATGTCGACAACTCGCAAGCTTCTTTAGCGTCGGCAACGGACTGTGGACTTCAGGTTCTCCTTTCATTTTGAAGTTTTACCTTACCGCTCTTATAAAGGGGGAAATTTAATTTGCTGAACTAATTTTTTTTTTTTGCATTGACCTGCTCTTCTATTGGGTGTGAGCCTCAGAGCTGACACATCTGCTTGCAGCTTCCCGGTACGTACGACATGCAGTACCAGAGGAGCAGCAAAGCAGGTACTCACACACACAGACGAACATAAACAATAGAGAAAAAAAAAACGCTGAGATTAAAACTTGACGGACAGCAGAAAAGCGTGGGTCTTGCTAAAACCGATACAGTGCGAGAAGTACAGAAGGAGAAGTTGTGAAGCTTCCCCACCTCACGCACAGACGTGGCTAGCTCTGAAGTGAACAAGCCAAGCTGCAAAGAACGCGAACCTGAGGCACTCGCAACAGAGCAGCCCCTTCTTTCTTTGAGAGGTGCACCTTCATACCACGTTACACATCCGAATGCACGTGGTAAAATGACTAGCAGATGTACGTGATCTACGACAACCGATGAGGATAGTACACGGATTGAAGGGCCGGCGAGAATCCAGAGAGTTGTAGACGCAAGGCGCCACATACACACAAAGAGAGAGAGACGCACCTTTTAAAAGGCTGTAGAGCATCCTACAAGCAAAAGCCAGAAACATCACCAAGAAGCAGCGCGCAGGAAAACACAGTCAGATTCTCGATACGTATTGCTACTAAGCGATTCAGTCATCCACCTCTCGGCACTCCCGTAAAGAAGGCTTTGATAGTGTGTGAGGTAAATAAAATTAGCATTCTCATCCTGTGTGTTGATTCGCTGCCGCATCACAGAAGTCTGCCCTTCACGGTGCAGTCTTCCTCTACTTGCAACTTCCTCTTCCACTTTGTGAAGCAAACAAAACAAGTGTCAGTCTTGCTGAGCCGATACAGTGCGAGAAGTATGCAGAAAGGAACCATGAAAGGGCCTCCACCTCAAACACAGACGTGGCTAGCTCACGCGATTACCGCAGAAGAAAGTGCACGGAAGTCACCTTGCAGAAACGCTGCCACTCCCTTTATTATTATTATTATTATTTTTATTGTTTTTGGTGCAGGCAAGTTACCGAAAAAAAAGAGCAGAACATGCACATTCTCGTGAAGCACGAATAAAAAAGACCTCTACGACAACCGATGAGGATAGCACACGAATTGAAAGATCAGCGAGAATCCAGAGAGTTGTAGACGAACAAAAAGCTGCGGGCAACGTTGGAGGGAAGAATGAGCGGGAGAGAGAGAGCAGGCGCGCCAACAGTGCTGGGGATATACGAAGAGGGAAAGCACAATCAGATTCTCGATACGTATTGCTACTAAGCGATTCAGTCATCCACCTCTCGGCACTCCAGTAAAGGAGGCTTTGATAGTGTGTGAGGTAAATAAAATTAGCATTCTCATCATGTGTGTCTTTTCACCCTCCTCAACGCCCTTGCCGTTGCTTTCCTTTTCTTAAAGAAAGAGGTAAGCACACGTGCAGGGTCGAGCCTGCGGTCTGCATCTTCGACAACCGATGAGGATAGCACTGAGATTGAAGGAGCTCAAGGAATCCAGAGAGTTGTAGTGGCGGCAAGAAGCATGCCGATGCTGCACTTCTTGATCGTGACTGCTGCCTTCTGTTGGAGCATTACGTCAATGTGTGTATGTATGTGGATATTCTAGTTCAGAAGAGAAAGAAGTGGAAGAGGACGGGGCTGAAGAGTGGACAGAGAGACAGAGAGACAGCACGCACTCCTTCGACGAGTCGCAGGACAGCAAAAAAAGAAAAGAATGTTAATTGAATGCATCGGGAAGAGGCTACTTCGTAGCTACATTGGAGCGGTTCAAAACCTCATTTCGCTTGTTTCACTAGCGGGTCTATCTTAAGCTTGATGTCGACAACAGATTGCTTCTTCTTTTTTTGTACTATCTGTGCGTGGAGGCTTCACAAGGAGAGGGAGACACAAACACACACACACGAACACAAATACGCGCACATCTGCTCGAGTGGCAGAAAAAGAAAACGAGGCAAACAAACGCACATACAACACCACGAGCAAACAAAAAAGGTCATCTTTTCGCGGAACGTCGCTGGTGTGCTGCGGCCTGAAGCCTCCTGGAGACACGTTGAACTGTACGCACGCAGTCCGCTCTCGCTACGGAGATGTGTTGTGTGTGGGTGTTGTGAGAGAATTTGGCTTGCGCTCGAACCACAGTTGTGCGGAAGTGCATTGGTGTGCCGAGAAAAAAAAAAAGGTCGAACCTCTCCAGAAAAAAAAAAAAACCAGTGTGCGCACTGGACTGATACCCAAGAGAGGGAAAATGGAAATGCTTGAGAGAGAGAAAGGGATGCAGTAGCGAAGGATTAATGATAAAAAAAAAAAGTGCACTGCTGAAAACAGCAAACCATATTGTAAAGAAATGTAAAAATGGAAAAGTCAATACGAACGCATACATGAGGGCCATAGGAGCAAACAAACAAAGGCCTGGCGCTGCGTGCAAATGGAAAATGATAATAAGCGGTCAGAAGAGAAAGAAAAAAAAAAACATAGCAGCGACGGTGAGCACCACGACACGGTGGGCACCGCGCTGAAAAGCGGATAAAAAAAAGAACGGCGTGTCAGACACGAGGGATGTAAAATAGTAAGAAGAAGTTGCCCTTTAAATGTGAAAGGGCGAACGAGAAAAAGATGCTCTTTGTGAGATAGCGGGAGAAAAAATAATCGCGTACGGGGCAGACTTTCCAGCACGCAGACCTATTCCGCGTAAATCTTATCTCGCGTTGCCACGAACGTAGGCACTAAGCGAACTTAAGAAGTCGTCAAGTGTTGCGGCGTGCATGCAGAGGTGATGGGCGTGGGATGGAGTAAGGAAGAAATTATACGCTGCCTCCCGTTTTAAGCTCTTGGGATGCGACGCGTTCTCTTTTTCCAGCGCCTCGACACAAGCCCGCACCTGTGCCGCCTGCGACGAGGACAGCTGCCGAATCACCTGCTCCTCCAGCTTCGCAACTTCCGCGGATTCAAACTCGTGGCGGTGCCAGCTGCACTCCGTGGTCGCCCTCAGCCCTGCGTCCTCATGCGGAAAGCGCGGCGTCTCCTCGCCGCTGCCTGTTGAGAGACTCCCGTAAGAACACGCGGCACTCTCCGCCACACGCGGCGCAGCAGCAGAGCCATCGTTGTTCAGAGCCCCCTTCACAAACTTGCACTCTGCGCCGTAAAACAGTCCGCAAAGACCAACCAATTCGTCCAGTTGAATGTAGTCGAAGCGGATGTGCGTCGACAGACGGCCCGGGCGGAGCAGCGCCGGGTCGAGCCGCTCGGGGTGGTCGGTGATCATCACCACAATTCGCTCCGGGTCCTCGATGGCACCGTCCAGCACATTCAGCAGCGAGGACATGTTAATCTCGTCAAGCTTCGCGTCCTCGCCGTCGTACAGCTGTCCCCATCCGTGCGGCTCCACCAGCACGACTGTGCGAGGCTCGCGCTTTCCCAGCGCCACCCGCTCCACCTCCTTGCCACACGAGCCACACGACGTCGTCGTCGTCAGCGCATCGTCCTCGTTCACGGCGTCATTGCTGTTGCTGTTGCTGTTGGACTCGTTGCTTGGCTTTATCGGCACACTGTCCGGCTGCGCTGGCGGCGTCGCAGAGGCGCTCAGCTTGTTGTGCACACCGCCGCCTGCTGTCAGTCCGCGCGGACGCCACACAAGCGCCGAGTGCTCCTCTGACCGCGCTCGCACAAGGTCGCTCTCCGTGTCCACGTCCTCGAGCAGAAAGATCACCTTCTTGCTGCTCAGCATCTGCCAATCCGGCGTCGACCCCGTCAGCGCGTCCTCGAAGTAAAAAGACTTAAAAAGCTGCTCATTCTTGGTGAGAGACGAGAGGGGGATGCGTACGATGTGCCGCTTCGTGTGGTAGGCGAGGGCTCGCACAAAGGAGCGCTTCCCGGTTCCACGCGGCCCATAAAGGAGGTAGCCCAGCTTGCGCGGGAAGCCCTTGATGGCGTAGCGGCCCTTCGCCTCGAGAAAGCGCTGCAGCTGTAGACGCACCGTGTCCTTTGCGGGAAAAAACACCGTGTCCAGCGTCGGGGCGAGAGGCATCGGGGCTGCCGACACGGCGATCTGCCCCCGCGACGGTGTGATGCGATACATGCGAAGCGAGCGATCGGTGTGGTCGCCGTAGCCGCTGGAGAAGTAGAAGGCCACCGCATCGTCAACGAAGCGCCGCAGCGCTGCATCGGCGTTGGCACCGCCGTGGCCTGTCTCGTCCTTCTGCACGCGGAGGTAGACGTAGCGGTGGGCCTCGGGGTAGCAGTTGCGGATGCGCGTCGTGGAGATCCAGGTGCAGATTTCCACGCCACCGGCATGAACAGGAGTCCAGCACGGGTAAATCGGGAGCTTCACCGGCACCATCAGTTCCTCGTGTTCGCGGAAGCAGAGGTTCTCGTCCGACTCCCAATCCTCTAGCTCCTCCTCCACCTCCCTCGACTGCAGCGAGAGCAAGTGGATCGTGAAGGTCTTGCTCTTCAGCTCGTGCGCTGCGAGGGGCTTCTCGCGCCACAGCTTCTGCGTAACGTAGACGATGAGGGCTGAGTTGAGGTGGTTTGCCGGCTTATACGAGTTTCGGTACTCGATGTCGATGAGGTCGCTTGTGTGCCAGTATACGTAGCCTTTTGTTTTCGGCTTCAGCTCGAGTGTGTACCACAGAACAACCTGGCGGCACGTGATATAGACCAAGACGGCAAGCAGCACCGTCCACGGAAAGGGCAGGGGCGAGAGCTCACACACGCGGTCGTAGAGGTACAGAGAGAAGAGCTGCACGCGAGACTCGAAGCTCTGCATGAGACTGTGCAGACGGCCGCCGCCTTCCTGCGCCTCCATCGTGTCCAGCGATGGTGCGTACTGCATTGGTATAAACTGGGGTCCCACAAGACAACTCTGCTACGAACACGAGCAGTGAAAGAAAAACAAAAGAGGTTCGCCTTATGAGTGCAGCGGCAGCTGCCCCGCTGTTGATCCTAGAGGGTCCCTGTTGTGCTGATTCTGCTTCTTTGTGACTGCAGGAGCGGCAAAAGAGTTCAGCGCAGGGGAAAGGAAAAACAAGACAAAACGGCGCTGTTTCGGCTGCCGTATTCTGCGGGCTTGCACAAAGCTCGGCGACGTCGTTGCTCTCTGAGAGAAAGAAAGAAAAGGGGTGTTGAGCGTTAGAGGAGAGACTTACGCAGTAGACATCTAAAGAAAAAGAAGGATAAGAGACGGCGCACAGCGTCATCGTTGCTTTCCCTTAGGGATTCGCATCCGCTGCAGCTTCAACGTGTTGTACTCTTTTCTTGTCGCTCGTTTCGTGCAAGTGACTAGGATTTAGTCAAAGCCACAAAGGTTTCGATCACCTCTAATAGTACTTATTTTCCTTTAATCTCAGCTGCGATTGAACGCCCGTTTTTTTTTGTTTTGACTAAAGATTCTCTGATGAGGGAGGAGATCATACATTACATGGCAAGTGCTTCAAGAAAAAAGAAAGAAAAAGAATCGAGGCAAACTAAGAAGCGAAAAGAAGGCCACACTCTCACTTCAGTTGCGTAAAATAGAGCTTGGCGGTCTCCCTTGCCGCAAACGTGCAAGGTTCAAAACACACACAAACACACACACTTAAAAGAAAAAGAAAAAGGATAGGGCCAAAAAAGAAAAGTAAGTAAGGGTGGACCTCTTAGTATGAACACAGCTAGATCTTTGCAACCGCTGCAGGAGAGCAGCAGACAAACACCTGCTTTTACTATGTATTCTCTTCCGTTTTCAAAGTTTCAAGAATTGATTTTGTTTTACATTTTCGCAATGGCAAACATTACCATGGAGAACTGAGCGTAGTTCAGCGCCTGAGCCGGTGTAGTGTCGGCAAACCCAGCAGCCCCCACGCCTCGCGCAGGTGCGGCGTCGCGCATCACATTCAGGAAAGGACGCAGGAAGCGCTGCACACTCGCCCGCGTCACCGGCACACCGCAGCTGTCCAGCGGGCACACGAGTCGCGTCCTCGCCGCGGCAGGATAACGGCGTCGCTTTCCCGTGTCGGGGCTCCACTCTTCCGTCAGCAACTCCACCAACGCACTGGCGGGCAGGAGCATGTCGCGGCGCTTCGCGGCGGCACAGAAGGTTTCGAAGAGTGCGCGCAGCTGCGCCTCATCCACCTTCACTCCCACCTCCTTCGCCTTTGTCACAACGTTCAGGTGCAAGGGAGCCGCCGGACCTGCAGAATCGCGCTTGTACAAGGCCACCGCCCCGTTCACCGCCTCCTGCACCCGTCGCGCCATCGCCAAAGCGGCAGACCGCTCGTCCTGCTGCGCCTCCTGTCCACAAACAAGGGCACCGCTCTCGGCAGAAACGGGAACGAGCATGCCTCCGCTCGCGGCGCTCGTCTTCTCCTCGCCGTCTTCGGCAAAACTCAGCCGGTTGCGCAGCGCCGACGTCTCCCGCTGCACCTCCGCCTCGCGCGTCAGCTCCAGCATGCCGACACACCACTCCGCGAAGGACGTCGCACCGCCAACGGGCACCGCGCTGTCCGCACCGGCCTCTCGCACCGCCACCGTCACCTTCCAGACCAGCCCGCTGTGCCGCACAAAGCGCTCCACCGTCTCCATCACCACCTGGCAGACGAGGAGCAGCGCGCGGCGGTAGCGCAGACGGCTCACATCCGCAGAGCCCGCCGCAGCCTCCTCCTCTTCGCTGTCCTCCTCCACCTCCCCTGCAGCGTTGGTCACTGCCAGCAGCTCCACGCAGGGCTGCAGCACGCTGACGGGGTCGAGATCGAGCAGGACGGCGTGGATGTCGTGCACTTCCGCCGCGACGAGGCCCTGCAAGATCCACCGCCGCAGCCGCTCCGCTGCGGGGCTGGCGTAGACGACGGCGCCGCTCACGTCGCTCTGTGCCTTTGCCTCAGCTGCTGCCGCCGTCTGCTGCGATGGGGGAGTGTCGAAGGGGAGAAACGAGACGATCTCGTTGTCCACCACCTGTGTCGTGAACTCGTTGTGCGACGCGATCAGCAGCAGTCGCCCGCACGGCGTGCGCCGGGACTCGATGGAGAGCGGCGGGTGCGTGCAGTGGTCCCCCATCATGGTGGACTTCATGCCCACCGGGTAGGCGCGCTGCACAACCGACTGCGTGAGGTCCAGTTCACCGTCGCGCCACGACTGCAGCACCGCCTTGGTCCGCTCCACCACGTCAATGCGCTGCAGCAGGCGCTCGCCGTCTCGTGTGTACTGGTAGCACCACGCGTCGCCTGGCACCACCAGCGGGAGACGTACCGCAGCGTCAGTGCTGTTGTCGTAGTCGTCGTCCGCCGGGCCAGCTGCCGCGGCAAGCGTGCCTTTCCCCCCCCCCCCCCCGGGGGGGGAACCCCCCCCCCCCCCGAAAAAAACCAAAAAAGGGGGGGGGGGGGGGGGCCCCCCCCCCCCCCCCCCCCCCCCCCCCGCGCCCGCCCCGGCGGGCGAGAGGGGGGGGGGAAAAAAAAAAAAAATTAAAAAAACCACCCCCCCCCCCCCACCCCCCCGCCGCCCCGCCTTGGGGCCCTCCCCCCCCCAGCGGCTCCCCGGGAGCGTCACCGAGACCGAGAGGTGCGGAACCGCAACGAGGACCAGCCGCGACCCTCCGTGCACCACCACGCCGTACTGCAGTAGCTGCAGCTGACGCAGCGAGAGGTTCTTGCGCTCCAGTGGGTGGCCACCGTTGATGCGGTGGAGCGTGTGGTGGCAGGGAATCGCGAACTCGTCCAGCACGAGGTCGAAGCGGAGGTCGAGGAGAGAGATGTCGCGCAGCACCGCGTTGGCTGTGTCGGTTGACTGCGTGCCGTCCTCTGTGTCCCACGTGAAGGGGCTCAGAGGAGCCACAGAGCGCTGGACTCGATCCATGAGTGGCGTCAGGGTTGGTGAGGACGCGTGACGGAGCTAGAGCGTATTGACGCAACGCGTGTCTCCTTCACTGAAGCAGAAAGGAGATGTAGCGAGCGTGAGGAAGGGAGAGCGGACGAGCGGCACAGTTGCGTTGGTCTTCCGATGCACTATGCACCATAAAGGGAAAGGAAGAAAAAGAGGAAAGCGAGAAAGACGACATTGTTAGCATCCACAAAAAAGATAGAGGCGTTCCCAAGGTGGAGTAGACTCGCGGTGATGACTCGTGCATCCAATGCCAGCGACAAACGTCTAACAAAAGAGCCGCTACTATGTAAGCAGAATACGCTCATTCCTTTTGAATAATAACCTGTTTGTTGTTCACCACTTTTGTTTTGTTTGCCACACCACTGATGAATTGGAAGATCAGTCGATGCCGCCCACTAAAAAAACGCAGAAGATGACATCACAATCGCAAACACCAGTCTTATCGCTACGCGTCAGCACGCACTTTGTTTCTCATTTAGGTCGTGACACGAAGACGGAGATAGAGGCAGTGTAAACTAAAGATAGCACAACACAGAACAATAGAGAAGCAGGCAGCGACTGCAAGTTAGAAGCACAGGTGGTGAAGCAGGAATACACTGCTCCAAAAAAAAAAGACGCAGAGGATCAGCCTTTCGATCCTTTTAAACCGTAATTACGATGCGCTGGTAGTGAAGATGTCGTAGGCGGACCGGTAGAAAATGTCCACATTTCGGTCGATCAGCGCGCGGTTCTCCAGGTCGGTCTGCTTCATCATCAACACGAGCGTCAAGGAGCTCGGCAGCTCGCGGACGTAGATGCAGTCCTCATTGCTCAGCTGAATCACAGCCGTCGCGCCGCGGTAAAGCGACTCCGCGTCCACCGCCGCACCAGCGCCGCTCTCAGCAGCAGCAGCACCACCGCTGCTTGCGTGGGTGCCAGACGAGGAGGCTGCCAGTGCGCTGTTACCGGCCAGCGTGTGCGCGGCGTCGCTCTGCCCACCGCCGCCGCCGCTGTTGCCGCCCCCCTCGCGTCGCCTCGCGTAGATGCGGCTCATCTTCACCACCACCTCGATGGCGTCGCTGCAGAGATCATAGGTGCGCGACTTCAGTCGATTGCGCTCATCCACGGCGACGTAAATTTTCGAGTAGCTCAGGAAGAGGTAGGAGAGGTCGATGTTGCTGTTCGAGTTGAGCATCTGCAGCAACTCCGTGATGTAGGGTGTCTTGGACTTGATGAGGCGCTGCACAACGAGCGAGAAGGCCTGGAAGACGGAGTGGTCGTAGATGGAGGTGAGGTTGAAGTTGAGGCGCAGGGGCTGCACGTTCTCCAGGCGCTGCTTCGCCTCCTCCTCAACGCGACGCTGCAGGCTGGCCAGCAGATCGGCCTGGTGGTCCTCGCTCAGCGCGTCGACCTTGTGGATAAATACCTCAACACAGAGCTCCGGGTTGTAGCGGTAGGCGGCGCTGATCGTGTCCAGCAGCCGTGCCCGGGCGTCGTCGATCAGCTCGCGGCAGTCCAGGACGTACACAATAGCGCCGCAGTTCTCGAGCAGCTGGTTCACATCGTAGCGGCTGGCGTTGTTCGGATCAAAGGGGTCGTTCTGGCCCGGAAAGTCCCACACCTCGAAGTTGACAAAATCATTTGAGTGGACGGTGCTCTTCTCGGGCTGCACGGTCGTGGCGAGCGAGGCGGAGTCGTGCGGCTGCATGCCCTCAAAGACGACCTTCTGGATGCTGCTCTTGCCCGACTTGCGCAGCCCCATCAGGAGCACCTTCTGCAGCGCCAAGAGATCAGTGGACATGTGCGGCAGCCGGAAAAAGGGGGAAAAGAGGAGCAACGGAGGCAGCACTGCTGCTATGAAGTCAAAAGGAGGAATGCTTGGATAGACTTTCTGCTGCAACAATAACAAAAACCCTTGAAAGAGCGCAAAGAGAGAGAGAGAGTGAGAAAATAGAGTAGAGAAAGGTGACTTCGAGGAAAAAAAATTAATTTCGAGACGTCAAAGGAACAAGGAGCAGCAAAAGCCACCACTCTTTTTTTCTTTCCTTCGGCCACAGCTCGCCAGCTAGGAGGATCCCAAGAAGCGCAACGACAATGTTGTTGAGGAGGAGAGGAACCCGTCTCACGTTGCAGACGCACAGACATACGCCAACACAGCGTTCCCTACTTTTTGTTTTAGCTCACCTTATCAGATAAGAACAGGTAACTCCAGTTCAAAAGCCGCACAACAACAACAACCAGAAAAAAAAGGAAGCACGCGATTACCTGAAAAACAACATCCGCAACATTAAAGAAAAACACTCATCGGTGAGTCACCGACAAGTCATGCACCACACAACCAACCAAAAGAGCACCGCATCCTTTAAAATTCCCCTTTACAACCGCTTCAGCACCGCGGTGAGCTGCTGCGTCTTCGTCTGCACAATGTGACTCAGCAGCGGCCGGCGCAGATCACGCACCTCGTGGGCCAGCCTGCCCAGCGTGTGCAGCAACCTCTCCGTTGCGTGCCGAATCGCCTGCAGTACAGCAGGTGTGTACAGTTCACCAGGTGCAGACGGCGCATTGTCAACCAAGTCCTCCACGGTCAGCGCGTAGGCGCTTAGCGCCAGCTGCACCACCTCCAGATGCACCGCCTGCTGATCCGACGCGTCCTCGACGAGAGCGCCATCCGCGGTGTAGAGCTCGTCACCCATCTCCGTCACCGTCTCTGCATCACCCATCGGGCCACGGCTTGGCGACCGCGTCACGCTCGACTCCCGCGATGCTGTGCTGCCGGCACTCGGCCGTCCGGCGTCTGGTGAGCGTTCCAGCGACGCTCCCGAGCTCCCCGCGGTGAGGCGGCGCAGCAGCTGCAGCTCGCGCACCGTGTACTGGCGCAGCAGGTCCAGTGAGTAGACAAGCGCCTTGGCAAAAACAAAGCTCTCACTGCTATCGGTGCTGCTGGCTGCGGCACCACGCAGCAGCTGCGGCGGCGGCGCCGCGTCGCCCGTCAGCTCAGGTGGAAAGACGAAGGCGGCTTGTGTGGTGCCATCGCGCGGCACGGCGTAGTGCGGCTGCTTCAGCAGCACCGTCAGCGCGTTCCGCAGCACGTGGGCCTGGGCGGCGGCGATGCGACGCCCCTCACTGGCTGACGCCTCGGCGGTCGGCACAGAGGCGACACAGAGCTTCTGCAGGCGCGGCTGCTGCATAAAGAGAAAACCGGCCTGCACACACGGCAGCAGCGCGGCGAGGGGGACGTCCTGCACGGCGAGGGCGGCAGCGAGACGGGTGGCAACGTCTGCTTCTTCAATCTTCCAGACAAGCAACTCTCCCCGGTTGGCGCCGCCGTGGTGACCGGCGAAGACGCTGATGGCACTCGCAAAGCGGGGCACGCTCTCCAGTGCGGCGGTGAGGGAGGGCAGCCAGCCGGCCGCCTTCGCACTGCAGGGACCACCAAGCGACACAACCACGGCCCAGAGGGAAAGCATTGCGTGCCAGCACACATGCCAGCTGAGCCGGTGATGGCAGTGCGTGACGTGGTCAAAGACCGATGGCAGCGCAAATTGGCCAAGCGCACGGGTAAAGCCAAGGAGTGCGTCCTCCGACAGGAAGCCGAGCACTGCAGCATGGTTTCCGCCCTGCACGAGGATGCACGAGATGCAGGCCGTGACGCTGGCGAAGCGGTGTGCATTGGGGCACGCCGGCTGCGTAGGCTGAATGCCCTGTGCGAGGAGAGAGAGGTAGCGCAGGAGAGTCGGGAGAAGGCGTGACAGAAGCACCACATCGACGGCACCGCTGTCGCTGCGCTGACGGCTAAAGTAACGCCGGCAGCCCTCCACCACCGCATCGCAGGTGCGGCAAGCATCACCGTCGTTCGGTGCATTGAGCTGGTCGTGCAGCATCGCCTGCGCCTCCCGCAGGAGGGCCTCCACCGCCGTCTGCTCCGCCACACTCGTTAAAGGAAAAGCGGTCACAAGAGGCAGTGCGTCGACAACGAGCGAGCGGTGGTGGCGGTTCCCCTTCACAAAGGCGGCGAGCTGCAGCAGAGCGTGTTGCATCGAGGCACTGACCTCCACCTCCACCACATCAGCGCTCAGCGAGCTCTCGAGAACGCCCGTCGCGGCCGTGGCGAGCCGCAGCGCAGCCCGCACGTGCCGCGCCAGCAACGGCGCCAGCAAGGGCGAGTTCGGACGACTACTCACCACCGCCCGCACCGCACACTCGAGCAGCGCCTGCGTGCGCTTTTGGAAAAGGCCCGCGGCGTTGGTGTCGACAGCGCTGCACCACAGCAGCTGCTCCGTTACTGTCATGACGCCCGCTGCCGTGTCGAGCAGTGTGGCAAGGGTGTTGAGGCGAGCGTCGTCGCCGGTGCCGCGAAAGAAACGCGCCTCGGCCGCACCAATTGGAATGAGACGCTGAAGCTCCAAGAATGGAGCAGAAAAGGAGCTGTCACCGTCAAGAACAAGCAGCGGCGCCACGGCTGCGTTGCTGTACTGCGTAGCACTGACGCGCGACGCCGCGGTGGCGAGCGCCATTGGTGCGTGGTGACGCGACAGCGACCCGCCGTCACCAATCGTGTTGCTCCAATTCATAAGGCTGATCGTGCGACTGTTGTTGTTCCCGCCGCTCCTGTTGTGTCCGGTGCTACTGAGCTGCCTACGCGGCAACACCACGCTGGCGCTGATGCCGTCACCGGAGAAGTCGCTCGCGTTCATGTCGGTGTGCCGGGCCATCCACTCAGATACGTCCTCGTAGAGCACGTCGCGACTCTCCCGCTCGTAGGCATCGCGGCAGCGCTCCAGCAGCACAGGGACGTGGCGCAGCAGCTGGTCCACTGTGTCCGTGTGACTCGCCAGGACCTTGCAGCGGGCAGCCGTCACTGGAGACGCCGCAGCAACTCCAGGAGCGGCACTGGGCTGGGACAGTGGCGTGAGGCTTGGTCGGTGTAGCGGAGTCGGAGCGTCGCCGCTGGTGGTGGACTGGCCGGCGCGCTCCCCACTCTGGCCGCCCTCTGCCGCTTTCCCATCCACCGCAGCGGTCTTGGCTTTGGACAGCTGGCCAGCAATAACGGCGTTGACGTAAGTCGCACAAGCAGCAGCCAGGAGCGCCGCATCCGTCGCAGCACGCGTCGCCTCGCTGGCCTCCTTGTCTGTCCTATCCTTCGGCAGCAGCGCCACCACCTCTCGCACGCTCACTACACTGAAAAGCTCAGTGTGGCGCAGCACCTGCAGCGCAAGGGCCTTCTCCGTCAGCGAGGCGTCACCAGAGCGGACGGTGAAACCCAGCACCTTGGCAAAGGGCAAGTTCTCTGGCTGCTCCGACGCAGCGCGGTCGCCTTCCTTCTCCCCTTCCCTGTCTGCATCTTCTTCTGCCGTGCCGCGCTGACTCTTCGGCCCGAAAATAAAGACGAAAAGGGCCGGGCACCACCGCGCCATCGCCAGCCACACCTCCAGCCGCAGCGCATTCGACACAGTGCCGATGTCGCGCTTCTGCACAGCCAGCATTATCTCGCGAAGGTGGTCTGCACCACTCTGCGAGAGGGCACCCCGCACGGCCTGAAAGACTTCTTGAGAGCGCTGCTGCTCGGCGCTCGCCTGCAGTGCGGCGGCGATGAGCTCGGCCATGGCGCGGTGCGGGCCGTTCAAGTGCGTGTCGCACAACACCGCAAGGCAGGCAACAAGGACGTTGCGCAACGGCTGCCGAGACGCCTCTTCCTCTTCGTCATAGTACACAACGTCGTCCGTTGCCGCGCCATCATCGTCGCGCATCACCGGAAACGTCACCGTCGCGAGCGCTGCCGGCACGCGGTACATTGTCACCGCCTTGTGCAGCAACCACCCCGCCACGTGGGTAGACTGCCACGTCGAACGCCCCGCAGCAACCCAGCAGCCGTGGCGTTGAGCCTGCAGAAGCGTGTCGACGGCCTCACCGAGACGACTGCACAGGGCTGGCAGCTGCGGCACCGTCACGGCGGCGAACAGCATCTTCTCATCCTCGCCGCACTCCTCGCGTAGGTCAAACACACTGTGCACCGCGGCTGCGGCGAGTGCTGCGCCGCCAAGGCCACGACTGAAGACACCAGCTGGCAGACCAGCCAGCGTCGTCAAGGCAAAGCTGAGCTCAACACCGTCGTCGTATTCGGCACTCGCGCAGAGATGGCGGTAGAGCCGCATGACGTCGTAGTAGTCAGCCTGCACATACGCGCTGTTGCTGCTGTTGCTCAGTGTGGCCCACGCCGCAGGATGCAACAACCGCGTCACCACCGCGCCGATCGACTCCACGGCAGTGCTGTAGCGGTGCAGCAGGGCGTAGGCGGCACGGCGCATCTCGTACGACGCACGCGGCGTGCCAAGGATCGCAAGAACCACGTCACGCACGGTCTCGACGAGGTGGTGGGTGCCGGTCGCCTTCTCCAGCCGCTGGATGGAGTGGGGAAACTCGCACATGAAGGACGTGAGGAGGGACACGGCCGCCTCGCAGAGTAGACGGCGCTGCGTGTCGTCCCTGCTGGTGTCAGCGGATCCGCTGCTGCTGCTGCTGCCCACCGCAAAGGTAAGATACGCACGAAGGTGATCGAGGCAGAGGGCGAAGAGCGGCACATCAGCTGCCACACGCACCGGTAAGGCTGCGTCCGTCTGCCCGTCCAGAGCGGCTACGGTCCCGGCAGCACTCGGCGAGCTGCTGCTGCTTTGGCTGAGGGAGAGGGTGAAGAAGCGGGGCAGCTCTGCGAAGGAAGTGAGAAGCGGCGGCAGGGCAGACGTCACGTAGGCCAGCAGGGCAAGATAGAAGGGAAAGCTGCGCGGCGACGCGGCGGCGGCCTCACACCGCACCAGGTAGTCCATCGGCGTGTCTGCGCCGCTTTCCCCGCCTTCCTTGTCAGCTTCCTCCGTAAAGCTCGGCACCACGACTTGTCCATCATCCCTGCGCAGAGCCGCACGCGACGCATCCTTCTCTCCCTCCGCTGCACCGAGCACGGTGTGGTCCAGCAAGGACTCCACCGACGGCCCAAGCAGACGCGGCGCAGTGGCGGTGCTGCTGCCTCGCCGGTTGGCCTCCACGATTGCCGCGGCATGACCAGACGCAGGCAAGTGTTCCGCTCCCGCCAGCGCAGCGTGGGTGTCGCGCAGCAGCGACGCAGAGGACGCCTTTTCATAAGCGAGGTAGTGGCGCACAAGAGCCTGTTGCAGGAAGTTGACAAGGCCGCTGTAGCTGGCCGGATGGCTCTCCCAGCTGCCACCGTAGATGGCCACTGCGTGACACACATGCACCAACGCGTCCGCCGTGCAGAAGCACCACGCCAGGTCGGACATGATAGACAGCAGCCCCCGCACGGCACCGCTGAACTGCGCCGCAGCAATCGCGTAGGTGACGGCAGCCGGGCCATCGGCACTGTAGGCAACGTGCAGATCGACATCATACAGAGTCGCCTTCCGCACCACGTCAAGGGCACGGTTTTGCCACTCTGGCGGCATCGACGGGCACGCCGTCGGTAGAGCGGCAATGAAGGCCATGTGGGCCATGTTGGACCGCGCCGCCACGCCACGCGCATCGCCGTTCTCCAAGTCACACAGCGCAGCCTCCGCCACCTCCTGTGGCAGCTGCGGTGCACAGAGAATAAGAAAAGCAGTAAGGGATGCGACGCAGCGACGCGGCACTGTAGCGGCAGCAGTGGAAGTGCCCTCGACAAGGGTGGCACCCATCTTTTGGTTGAAGGTGTAGAGCATCTGCAGCAGCGACGTAGAAACGGCGCTGGTAAAGCTGCGGGATGCAGTCGTGGTCGTGGTTGTGAGCGCGTGGGAGCTGTCAGATGGTGCGTGTGCGGCGTTGCCAACGTCATCTTCGTCCTTCTCGGCAGAGAGGCAGTGGTAGGCGAGCAAGAGCAACACGTCGCAGTAGAGCGCCAGCGTCGTGAAGGCCCGTGCCTGGGCTGCGCTACTAACAGTGGCGGACTCTTGTGCCTGCACTCCACACCGCCGCCACAACTCCGCCATATCCTCCGCCGCTCGCGCAACGAAGCCGTGATCGAGCAGCAGCTGCACAAGACGGTTGTAGTGGTTTGTTGCGCTGTAGGCGGCGGGAGAGCGCTGCAGCACGCAGCTCAGCATACTCAGCACCGAGGTCAGGGAGCTGAGGGCATCCGTCGCAGCGGCAGCGGGTGTACAAGGCGATGCTGATGCCTTGCCAGAAGCAGCAGAGCCAAGTGTGCGCTTCTCTTTCGATGGCGTCGCCGTTGCCGTACTGCGGCGAGCCGCACTGGAAGACAGAAGCTCCAGGCGCGCGGGCAGAAAGTCTTGGCCGCTGCCGCTGCTGCTGCTGCTGGCGGGTGGTCCGCGAAAGATGCTGGGAGGTGCGGCGCGGAGCGTCTCCACGACGTAGTCCGGTCCCTCTCCCTCCTCGTCCTCGTCCTCATTCGCCTCCCTCGAACGGCCCAGCGAATACATCGGTCGCAGGGCAATACTCGGGTGCGGCGGTGCTACGCGCTGTGGCTGGAAGAGGGCGGCAAGGGCGGCGAGCGCGCAGGACGGGGACTCATCGCTGCCGTCACCATGGCTGACAGGCTTCGGCACAGCAGCCGACTGCGCGGTAGTTCTATTATTCAGCATAGGTACAAAAAAAAACGTAAAATAAAGAAGATGCAACAACCTCTTTTCCTTTTTTTTTTGAGCTTCTTTTTGTTGTTGTTGCTTTCCACGCTAAGGAGCAGGAGAAAACAGAACTTTGCTGTTCCCCTCTTCGTGACTCTAAAATAAAGAGAGTTGAGCTTACTTTTAGAATATAATTGAGCTCTGCCGGAAGCCTGGCATGTGTGTGACTGTGTGTACGTCAAAGAAAATTAAGGGAGGTGAGGAGAGATTGATGGAGGACAAGCAAAGCAGTGAAAAGAGAGGTAATGAATCGTATCCAAAAGCCTCTTAGGGTCTTCTGTCATGCAAACCTCTTCCGCAGCAATTATCAGACAAAAAGATAGTTTCGTACTAACCAAACATAAATCGTTTGCGCAAGAATTATATTAAAATAATTACTATTAGGATCACTTGAAATATCTTCGTAGTTAGTCGAGGAAACAAAAAAAACCACCAACAACACAACTGTGGAAAATAACGAACAGCAAATATATATATAGAATCTACAGGGCATTGTCAGCCGCAATGTCTTTTTTAACAGCGGCAACACCGCGGCGACTTACACGACCGAAAACCGTTGTTACGGTCAGGAAGCTCACAGCGTGCGCAATGTGCTTGTGTTTGTGTGCGTATGTGTGTGTGTTGAAGTACCGTCGCACGGCAGAGGCCACAACACAAAGCTTGAGTGTTTTTTATTAGTTTTTTTTTCCGGCCGAGACGCGCACGACTAAGACTCTATGAGAAAGTTTAGGGGAAAAAGGCAAAGCATTACTCGCGGTGAATGCACCGACTGTCAACGGCACTACTTTCATTAAACAAAGACAAAACAAAAGGGATAATCAACGTACCACCTGCGAAGGTCCCAACAACCATCGCCTACTACCTCAGTCATTCTTCTTGGGTCCGATCGTCATGATGGAGATATTCAGATAGCGTGCAATCTGGCTAAAGACGGAGAGGATCATGTGCGCATACTGCAGGGTGGCGCACAGCGGCAACACCACCAACGTCCAGCCCAGCGCCGTCTCAACGGTTGAGCGCGCCGCAACCGTGTCGCCAAGGTAGTGCGCCGCCAGCCCCGCCATGAGCACCGTCGTCAGCAGCGTGTAGTACGGGTGCAGCGAGCGGTAGGGCATGATGCACAGACGCGCAATCGTGAGCCGCGTCACCGTGATGGAGAGCAGCAGCCCAAAGCTCACCTCCAGTGCGTAGGGGAAGCGCGCCTGCACTGCCGGGTAGACAACGAAGACCTGCAGCACCAGCACGGAGACGAAGAGAATGGGCAGCGCTGCCAGCAGTGGCACGAGCTTTGAGGAATGCACCGTGGGCCGCGTCGCGACGTGGGCAATATTGGCCAGCATGGTTGTGGTGCAGGAGAGGACAAAGGTGAGGAACAGCACGTCACGCGCCGTAGAAATGCGGACTGCGCCGCTGCTGTTGGGGAAGAGAAATGCAAGCGCATCGGGGTAGGGAATGTCGATTGGTCCCATCACCTGCTGCGACCAGAAGGCCGGCCCCCACACTGCTGAGAGCAGGAAGACGATGCAGTTGACGATCAGTCCTTCTGTAGGGCCGCTGATGTAGCCGAGGTCGAAGGTGCCGGTGCTGAACTGCTCCCAAATCGCGGTGAAGAGACCGAGGCAGGTGAGCGTCATCGTCCAGAAGCGGGCCGGTCCGTCCGCGTACAACGCCATCGTCACGTTCAGCAGCACAAACGGGGTGAGAAAGGCGTCGCAGCCGTGATCAAAGAGCTCGCCGAGTGGGCTGCCAGCACCGGTGCGACGCGCCTGCTTACCGTCGATGGCGTCCAGCGTCTGGTAGGCGAAGAGCGCGAAGGCGGCGTAGTAGAGGGCCCAGCAAGGGAAGTCACCGTTGTCGCAGAAGTAGTAATACAACAAAACCAGGGTGGAGGAGATGCCCACGAGAAAACCGGTGAAGGTGATGCGGTTGGGGGCCACCGTCATGGGGACGAGACTCACCACAAAGTTCCAGTACCGCTGGAGGACGTAGCGGCTCAGGATGGAGAAGTCCGCGCCGGAGTACTTGTATTTTTTCAGATTCGGCAGGTACGCCGGGGGGATGTACTCATTTTGGTAGGGATTCAGGCTCTGCCGCGTCTGCGCTACAGCTCTAGGGGCCATTGTGTGTGTCTGTGTGCTGTTGTTGGTGATGGAGTTGCTGTCTGCAAGCTGATGGTTGAGGGAGGATGGAAGAGAGTTGGGTCAACGGCGGCGGGTTTCTGTTGGGTGCTAGCGTCCAACAACGGATGCCTAAGTATGTATCTAAAGCTAGCACACACGGCACTCCGCTGGCAAAAACGTTAAAAGTGGTGATGTGAGGGAATAAGTTCAGCACACAGCAATAATCAAGATGACGCTACTACCTACGGAAGCGTGTGTCTGTATGTGTGTGTGTTGCACACCTGCTTCTGCTACTACTGCTAGGATTGGAAAAGCAATGTACAACAACAAAAAAGGGATTGTGTGTCTCGCCTCTGTCAACAGACCAAGGAAAAAGAGAAAAGAAAATTCTTTACGAGCAACAAGGCGTTAATCTCGGTGACTTTAGAGGAAGAAGTAGCAGCTGCAGCACTCAACTTGAAGAGCCTCTTTTTCTTCTTTTAATTTTTCTACGCTCTGGGAAAGAGATATTGAAAAACAATTCGGTAATCAAAAACAAAAAAGGAAGAGTACGAGAGAGACGAACAGAGAGAGAGTGAGAAGAGTTGGAGCGAGGACAGCTTGAAAGAGCTGTAAGAAGCACCTCAATAATCCCACGTCATGCGCGAGGGTAAAGGTCGACGCCTCGATAGTATGAAGCAAGGCGGTCGAAAGCCGTGGGGTAGTCGCATAAGACCATCACGTTCAGTGTCAGTCCGCTCACCTTCAAAGCACATGAAGATGTCCACTTCAGCAGAAAGTCAGGAACTTGTAACGAACTGAGTTGGAGATGCAGCATGTGTGCTTTGTAGGAGACGCTTTCTTTCTCGCAGCAGGCGCAGGCCAGTTGTCTAAACGAAGAAAAAGAACTGAGTGAAGAGGCCACACAGCCAACGAAGAAAAGGAAAAAAAAGTTTCTCTAGAAGCAAAAAAAATTCGCATTTGGGTTTCAGAAAAAAAAGGAGGGAAAAAAGCAAGTCCACAAGGAAAGGTAAAGCACATCCAAAACGCAAGAATGAAAAGTGAAAAAAAAACACGGAGGAAAGGAAATACCGCTCCGTATCGATGCTCGCGCAAGGGAGGAGAAGGAGAGCTATAGACATCGGTGGAGAGAGGGAAAGAGAGATAGTACGTCCGCCTGCGAACACGAAAACAAAATATAGGAGGGGCAAGAAGATAAGCGATACTTGCCAAAAAAGAGACTCAACGAAGATAGAACAATAAAAAAATAGAGTGGAGAAGGTAGACGGAAGATTTATGGTCACAGCTACTGTGCAACACCACCAACATAACGGCCCAGCTTGCACAGTAGCCACCAGTTCTAAAAAAAAAAGAGACAAAACTTTCTTCATCCGCTCTACTCCTTGAGCGCGTTCATCGTGTCACGCACGAGCTGGTTGTAGTCTACCTTCTCCTTCGGGCGGATCAGCTGCGCAAAGGACGTGATAAACGGCAGAGAGACCGAAAGCAGCGTCTCCACCTTGATCCACTCGTTAAGGGGACGCATACACAGCACAGGGCAATCAATCGCACCCGACGAGTCGGCCGCAGATGCCTCACTGGCGTTGTCCGTCACGAACACAATCTGCAGCTGCTCCGGCGAGGCGATGTTCAGCTGCTCGGCTAGCATGTTGCGGATGCGCATGTAGCTCTTCGGCGTCAGCTTCGTGCCAACAACCGTGGGATCAAAGTAGGCGGTGACGAAGGGGT
Organism: Crithidia sp. LVH-60A; assembly: GCA_030078075.1. NCBI lineage: Eukaryota > Euglenozoa > Kinetoplastea > Trypanosomatida > Trypanosomatidae > Crithidia > Crithidia sp. LVH-60A. The sequence goes on from CP119668.1 coordinate 1,821,920, forward strand.
TGAGGTCACCGTAGGGGGTGTGGCGCATCAGCAACTTCTGGGCCTCAACACTGCCGGTGCTGTAGAGGGCAATGCGCCACGTCTCGCTGTTCGACGAGCTACCAGCGAAGCGGAAGAACTCATCGACATCGGGGAACACCTGCGTCTGGTGCGCACCCTTCGCGTACAGCTCTCCCCAAATGGCACCCTCCACGGCTTTCATGTACGACTCCTTGCTGCCCTTCACGCCCTCTTCCTTAAAGTGCTCGCAGAAGAGCGCGCAGAGCGCATCGTTGGCGGCTGCATCGCCGAAGTGGGCGGCCTCGCACTTGTCAAAGGCGGCAGCGAGTGGCGGCGGCGCTGGGGTGGATGGTGCATCAGCCGCAGCAGAAGACGTCGCTGTGCTCGCCACGTACGCAGCGGCGTCCCGCACGTGCTGCACAAACGCGGCATCCTGCGGAAAGTGTGCCTTGGCGTAGGTGGCGACGTACGAGGCAGCGAGGGGACGCATTACTTTGCGAACGAAGGGCAGCGGGGTGGTGGTGCCTTCGATGTCGCACATGAACACCACGATGGGCTTTCGTTCATCGAGCGACGAGGAGGCGGTGGTGGCGCTCTGGCTCGCTGATGGCGCAGCCGCTGTGGTGAGGCGGACCCCACGCCGCTGGAGGCAGTCATGGATAGTGGCGTTCTGCTGATCAACGTCGCACACTTTAGAGTCGATGACGGCTTTCAGCGCATCGTAGGAGTCGGCGATGGGGAGGGTGTTGGTGAGATGGGCCAGCTCTGTCTGCGCCTGAATGCAAAGCCAAGCAGTTGTCTGCGACATTGTTCCTGCTTCCGTATTGTGATTTGTTACTGTTGCTGTAAAGGTTCAAATTGCCAAAAGAAGTTTGTTCTTGTTTGAGCTCAGCCGCTTTGTGTCTGCTAGCACGATCGAAGTTGAAGAATGTAAGGATAGGAAAAGAAAAGAGAGAGGCGCCACAACGCTGTGTATAGTAGCGCGCGCAACGTGTGCTGTGAAAACAAGAAAAAAAAAAATGATTAATACTTCAAGAAATGTCAGCTTTGTCTATTTCTAGAATAATTGACTGGTGGAAAAAAACAAAGACGGCCAAAAATAAATCTCTGTTTTCTTCCTTCTTCCACAGCAAGAGAAAGAGATAAAAAGAAGGCTGGATAATAAAACTCTGAAACTCGGCAGCAGTGCTTTTTTTTTTTGTGTGTGTGTGAGGCACACGTTCGATGAGTATCCGAGTGTGCGTGAAACATGAAAAGGCAACAAGAAGACAGAAATGAAGAAAAAGTAAAGTGGAATGAGAGTCCATGCAATAAGTAGAGACCTTACGCTTCCAGATGTTTTTCTTGCCTTTTCTTCACAGTGTCTGAACACATTAGTCTCACAAGCGGGACGGAACGTGGAGAAACTGCCCTCGGCGCCTACTACATGGTACACGAAGAAAACCGATCAACAGCAGCAGCTAGAGGAAACGCTAAGGTGGGGAAATGAGCACCAAACAAAAGCGCGACAGGCTGCAGCTTGGCGGCGTCTCATCGCCTGGTAGCGGCGCTCTTTTTTACTCTTCTCTTTCTTTGGTCACTACCGCTTTACAGAATATAGAAGCTTTTACACACACCTTGAAGTTTCGCGTTCGAGCGGGCGACCACTGTCAGAGCTGAGGCGAGTACGCCACAATGCACATTCCACTAATGTGCGCGACAGTAATTTCGGGGAGACGCGATTCTTTGTGCCTCATTGTGTTTTATTCAGGTGTCGCTGGTTATCCCCTCTATGGGAGCGAGCACGCAGCCTTGAGAACGCACAAGCGAGAAACAGAATGGAAATAAAAAGTAAATATAAAAACGGGAAGAAACAAAAAAGGTCTATACAGATAGCGTACAGCGCACACTCAACCGAAGCAGCGTGCTTGAGGGGAATCTAGGACTATCAAAGAAGGAAATAGAAGACAGCCAAGACGACACGGTGTACCTGGGTTTTTTTTTCTTCGATTCGGAAGTCTACGGGTACTGCATCATCGCCTCAATCTACGAACAGTGCACGAAAAAAAAAAGAGAGAGAGAGAGAGATGAAAAGAATGCACTCGTTCCTTGATCTAAAAACATAGCTTTTACAGGGAAATAAAAGGGGAAACAGCGTCGAGCAGCACAAACAGAAACTTCCGCTTTCCGCTTTGTCTTCTGCGTGAATTCGCGCGCGTCGGAGTCGGCTGCACAGGTGACCCCTTTTCTCTCTCTCTCTTGCACTTGACTGCGCTCATTGATGTACACACCAGGACGCACACAAAAACAATATAGCACAGCAGGCTTAAATGCAGCCATCCTTAACCACAAGAACAACAACAAAATAGTTCAGTAGTACAACAAGAACAACGACAACAAACTTACGAAAAGAAGCTGACAAAGCCGGAAGCATCTATGGCCAGCTGGATCACATTCAGACGTCTACTTTTTCTTTTCCTTTGAAAAGGGAGGGGGAATGAAAAAGAAAAACAACGAAGACGAGAGGAAAAACAAAAGAGTACAAATTCTAAGATGGTAGGCTGATGGGTTGATATAGAAAGAGAAAGGAAGTATCAACCAAGTTGCTTTATTTCTTCTGTGCCGTGTTTGCGCACCTTCTTCACGGACAGAAGAGCCGAACAGCGAAGGCACCACCTTCGCATAGCAGCAACAGAAACTCATTTTTTGTTTGGAGTAAATCAGGTCACAGAATTGGCGTGTCAGAAAGAAATGGGACTAGTCCTTCTTCGCGGCGGCCTTCTTCTTTGGGGCCTTGGCCGCCTTCTTCGCCGCCGCCTTCACCGCCGTCTTGGCCGGCTTCACGCTCTTGCGCTTGCTAACATCCTCCATCGCTTTGGCCACCTGCTCGTCCAGCGGCTTGCGCAGCTCGTACAGCTGCGAGAGAGCGGCGAAGCGCTTCTTGTAGTTGAGGCCCTTCACCACCTTGTAGTTCTCCCGCACAAACTGCGAGAACTCGCTGTTGCGGGTCACCTTCTTGCGCGGCTTCGGCGCCTGCTTCGCCTTCCGCAGGCTCGGGTGCTTCTGCGCGCGCTGCTGCAGGTCCTTGCGCTCCCGCTGCGAGAGCTCCTTGTACATCTTCGACAGCATCTGTCCCCGCTTCCCGATCGACACGCCCTTGAGCGACGGGTTGCTCTTCTGGTCCATCAGGAAGACAGAGAAGGGGCTAACGCCGCGGAGCACACGAGCGACACGAAACATCTTGCTGGACACGAAAGAAAATGACAAAAAAAGAGAGAAGTGCTGAGTCTATGACAATGGCAACCAAGGTTGTTTTTGTGCGTGTGTTGTGGTACGGCTGTGGAACTTGCAAACAGAGAGAGAGGGTGTGTGTGTGGATTTGCAAGTCGTTTCTCTTTCCCTTTTGGTTGCAAAAAAAGGTGAGTAGCGCGGAAATGCAAGAATGACGTGCGGAACCGAGAGGGAGAAAGAGGAATTGAGAAATAGACGAGAATGCCTGTACGCTTTCCCTGCGTGAATACGAATGACTGAGGCAGCAAACGTGTTAATAAGTACAACTATCGTCGCACAGATTCCGCAAGTGCTCACTGCCGAGCAACAGCAAACAAAGTGCCTTTTTTTTTATCGGGGGCACAAGATGGGTGTCGGCGCTGTGCAGCTGCACCTTCACGTTTCCCCTTTTCTGATCAAACTGGACTGCCGTTCTTGTGATTCTCTCATTCTTTCTTTCTTTCTGAGTGCTCATCGAGAGCTTACTTTCTCCACGTCAGGTTGGGTAGGAGAGGAGAGAAAACCAAAAAAATGGAGCCGTGCACCAAATTTGGAAAAAAAAAGAATTTTTGTCGTGCACAGGGGCGGGAAGAATGGGAACGAATAAACAAAGCGACAAGGAACGGGAGACGTGAGAAAATGAGGAGGAAAGAGAAGGGTAAAAACAAGAAATGCATTGCAGCGACGCCCCGCAGAGGGGGAGCAGCAACAGGGAAACACGACAAAGAGTAAAGGAGGGCGGTAGTCAACGAGCTCGAGAGAGAAAAAAAGGAAGAGTGAAGGACAAGCGATGCGGGAAGAGGGACGGACCAACAACACCGGGTCGAGCGGCGGGGAAGAAAAAAAAAAGCCTCCGCAGCCAAGAAGCAACGTCTTTGAACCCGTTAAAAGGTGTACTGATGACAATTTGCACTCTGAAAGGAAATAAAAAAACAGAAAAAGAGGAGGATAAGACCCCACGCACGCACGGACGCAGCACACTGGGGGAGTAAAACAAACAAACACACACACAGCGAAAAGAGAAGACCTGCTACGTAGCTTGCCCCGGTCGCTCCGTTTCCAGCGCGGTGCGAATGCGCTGCGCCAGCACCTGTGCATCCCTCCGTGCGCAGTGCACCTCCTCCTCCATCACCTCGCAGTCCTCGACCACGGTGTGGTACCAGCAGCACTGCGGCGGCTTCGGCTTCCTTTGCGATCCCTTGTGCTCTTGCGGCTTCGCGTCGCCACTCCGCTCTGCCGCCGTCCGCGATGAGCACTCTGCTGCTGCTTCCTCCAAGACGCTCACATCGAAGCAGTGAATGTCCTCTGCGTCTGGGATGTCTCGCAGGCCGTTCTCCACCGCGTCTGCTGTCAGCACCGCCGCGTCACGAAACCGATGCTGCTGCCACAGCGCGGCGGCATAAAGCCAGCGAAGTGCCTGCAGGTCCATCACCGTTGGGGATTGCACCGATCCCTTGTTGATGAACACCACTCGTGCGTTGCGCACGAGAAGGGTGTCCACCTGGCGCGCCTTGGTGCGGTAGTCGTGCGTGAGGAAGGTGGCATTCCGAAAAGGAACAAGGTGAGTGCTGAGGCAGGTATAAAGAATCGTTGGCTCTTCTTCCTCCGGCAGGCGGCCGGGGTGACAGAAGAAGTGAAGCGGCTTCACAGCCTTTTCGCGTAGTGGGGCTGCTGTTGCTGCTGTGTGTCCGTCGCCCTTATTCCTCTTCACATCAATCACCGCTTTCTCCTCGCCCTGCTCATCTTCGTCTTGCCTCGCCTCCTTCGCCGCGCCATTCGTGCGACTGTGCTGCGCCCGCCGCGTGCGGGACCAGTAGACAGGCTCAAACGCGTACTCCGCGGGCAGCGGGACGCTCTGCGCAGTAATCGCAAAAGCCTCCACGTCCACGGCCACGAAGATGACCTCTGACCACCCACCCGCAGCCGCAACGCAGGATAAAAAACGCTCCTTGCTGCGCATGAGCTGGGCGGCGTGCCGCGTCCACGAGCGCTTCGATGGTGGCACGCCGGCAGCAGCCGCAGCACCAGCCGACGTTTTTCCCTTGACAGCCGAGCGCTCCGGCTTGGTGAAGAGCGACACGTCCGCTGGTGTGGGACTGCGCCAGCCCGGGTGGCGTACCTTGAGCAGCGCGAGCACCTCTTTGTCCACCGTGATGGGAAGGGCCCAGCCAGCCGCTTCCGTGTGGCGGTAGCCCGGCACAACATCGAGCTCGCCCTCTCCGTCTCCTGCGCTCGACACACCAACCTTCACGTCCTTGTGTGCCTCACGCAGCTGGGCCCGATTTAACGCCTTGTCCACAGGGATGAGGATGCAGGAGCCGAAGTTGTCGCAGAGGAAGCGCGAGGCGGGAGACGGCTTGCCATCGGAGAGCAGTGGGGTGTAGGCACCCGCAGCCGCAACAGCAGCATCCGCACCGGTAGTCGAAGGCACTGCGGCTGCAGTAGCTCCTGTGCTTGCAGCCTCCTTGCCATTCGATGTTGTGTTCGCCGCTGCTGCGCTGAGCAGCGCAGAGATGGTGTGGAAGCAGTCGGGGCTTTTCGGGCTGTCCCAGCGGTCCGGCAGCGCCGTGTGATCGGGCAGCAGGTGTGCGAAATGGGTGCGGAAGAAGCCATCCTCGTCGTCAAAGATCCACGCGTAGGACTGGAAGCCCGCGCTGAGGTTGAACTCACGCAGGGCGATCTGCTGCTCTACCACGTCTGCCGAGGAGACGTCATCGGAGCTGTCGAAGGACGCGTAGTCGTCGAAGTCCTCCACGTCACTGTCGCTGTACATGGTGACTGTGCAACGGGTGCGTATTACCGGTAGAAAGTGTAGATGCGGAAAGAAGGGCGAAAAAAAAAAAGAGCCTGCAAGGGAGTGAGCACTAAGAGCGCTTAGCCTTTTTTTTTTCTGATACTCGCCGTCTCCTTGTGTTCTGAAAACCTGCGTACGTTGTGTGATGTCATTAGAAACCCATTAATGAGTATGTGTACATCAAAAAAAAAAAAAAAAAAAGAGAGGAAGAAATTGTAATTATGCGGCGTTTGTTGACCAAGGCAAACGGAAAGCAGTCTGAAACGCAAATTCAAGCATAATGAAAAAGTATGCTCATGCGTTTTGCCTGCCGCTTTGGATTTCACGCCTTTAATCCTTTTTTTTTTTTCGATTAATGATTGAGCTAACACCGCTGCGAAGACCATATCACGCTGATGAATGGAGTTACAGCGGCAACCATATATACTGAAAGACGATGAAACGGCACGGTGGTCGCCAGAGGGCATCTTTCTTGTGGGATACGTTTTTCATAGTGTGGGAAGAACACATCGTCAACGGACACCGATGAACAACCCTTACTGTACACAGAGACCAACAACTGCTTCATGAGGGAGAGAGAAAAGGAGGAGATGGCAGCAAGAGAGCCGCAGAAGTCGTTCGGCAGTTCGGCTACTTCAGCCATCACTCTGACGTCTCTGCGCTTCCCTCTTCCAGCATCTTGGTGATGCTCTCAAACTTTACAATCTGTCCCCGCATCGACTCCATCTTCTCCTCCAACGCGGCCACTTTGGCGCGCTCCTTGTCTCGCTCCGCCTTACTCGTCGCCGCGCGCCGGCGCAGCATCTCCAGGTCACTCTCCAGCGCCTTCAGCGAGCGAATGTTGCGATCCTTGTTGGACGACGCCGCCTCGTACACCTTCTTAGCCGCACTCAGCTGCGACTGGATCTCACCGAAGCGGGCCAGGTACTCATCCACCTTCGCCTTGAGCGCCTCCTGCTCCTCCTTAGCCTTGGCCAGCTCCTCCGTCTCGCTGGCCAGCTGCGCCTGCAGGTTCGGCACACGCTGCAAGTTCTCCTCCTTCTTTGCCGCCAGGCTGGCAGACTCCACCTCGCGCTTGGCAACCAGCTCGTCGAACTTCTCCCTCCCGGAGCTGGAGTGGCTGTCGTAGATCTCCTGCTGCTTCAGCAACAACTCCTTGCGCGAGGCGGCACGCTGCTCCCGCTGCGCAAGTTCCCTCGACAGCTCATCGGCCTCTGCGATTCTGCCCTTCAGCTCCTCTGAGATTTGCTGGCGCTGCGCCGTGTCCTCGGCCTGCACCTCCTTGTACTTCGCCTCCGACTCCTCGTTCATCTTCTCGAGGGTGTCCTGCACGCTCTTCACCTTGGCCAGCTTCTCCTTGGCCGTCTCCAGCTCCCGTCGGAGCTCGTCCTCCTGGTGCATCTTACCCTGCAGCTCCTCCTGCTTCGTCTCCAGCTCCAGCTCGCGATCACGCAGACGCAGCAGCTGCTTCACCAGGCGGTCAGAGAGCACTGACATTTCTCTCTGACACGGATGCAGACTTTGTGAAGAGGAAAAGATAAACGCAGATGTGCCGCGAGCTGCAGAAACACCAGAGCAGGCGAGAATAAGGAGACAATGAATCTCTCTCTCTGTGCAAGGTTTGGACAACAACAACAATACCAACAACAACAACGAAAGGTATCGCAGCACGCCAAGAAAGCAAGAGCTATGATGATGAATAAAAAAGAGAATACTCTACACACCAAAACAAAAATCTGCACAGCGTCCAACCTAACGAAAGGTTTGCTTTAGCCAAAGTGAAATGAGAAACACGGAAGAAGAACGAAGAGAGAGACAAGAGAGAAAGATTGGAGAAGGTAAAAGATGGATATAGCAAAAAGAAGCTCTGCTTAACGCGCGCGGCACAATAGACGCACACCCATACACACAAGTCACATAAATTTTTCTTCAAGAAGCCCCTCACAACGGACACGGCCTCGCAACTACTTGCCTTTAGCCGAGCAACGTGCATTTCAACACTCGATGTTCTCTCTTTTTTCCTTTGTCTTGTTGCTATTGACGCCACTGATCTCGTGGTCCTCCTCAGTTACTAGCAGATTACAACACAACCTATGTTAGATAAATTATAGGGAAAAAGAATCGCAACGGGCAAGAGGAGCACTGCAGTACACATATACGCATAGCATACTTGCCGCTGCCCTTCCCCTAATCGTGAGCTGGAAGGGAAGTAGGTAAATCGACAAGCGAGTGCAGAAAAGCAAAAGAAATTAAGTACGTGCACTCCGCTACACGGCTCGCATTACCAGTCCGCTCCGCCGGCATCACGCACTCGCCTGATGCTCCCTCAGATCCTCCGCGACGAACTTTTTGAAGTTGGCACCGTCGCGGTTCGAGATCTCGGGAATGGTGAGGAAGACAATCTTGCGAGGGTGCGTCGCGTCGAACATGTAAAGCGTCACGTCGCCTCCGTAGTGCTGCATGACATCCTTCGTCACCTTCTGCAACATGTTCTCGCACACACCACACGGAAAGAGCGGGTTTGCCTCCTTCTTGACATTCATGCCGTGCACAAAAACCTCGCGGACACCCCACGTGGGGACACCCAGCGACGCCAGCTTGCCCATCGCGTTCTGCTCCGAGCAGCGGGAGCCACTCGGCGTGCTCAGCTCGTAGTTTACCGCGATGACGGCGCGGCGGGTGCAGTGGCACCACGACCCACTCGGCACACCGACCGCGACTGCGTCGTCCGGCACGGCGGCCTCGATCTTCTCCTCATTCGTGTTGTCCGCGTTGTCGCCGTTGCGGTGGCACTGACACTCGTTGACATCCACGAAGGTGAGCACTGAAGTGACAATCGGCCGCGTCGGGTCGTGCTTGCGCCAGCTGTTGTGGGCGTGGTTGGCGCGGAAGTTGAGGATCATGCGGGTGACGACGCTGAAGAAGGAGTCGTCGTCCTCCTTCTTGAGGTCGATGATGTTGAAGGTCTCGTCGAGCTCGCAGCGAGCGCGAATCAGCGAGCAGGCGTCCATGACAAACGGCGAGACGCTCAGCTGGGCAAAAGCGGGTGCGGTCAGGTTCAGCAGGTCGCCGACACGCTGCAGATAGTCGGGCAGCTGCAGCGGCTCGTCAACACGCGGAAAGGCGAGAAGGGCCTCGCGTAGCGGCATCTTCGTGTCCAGGTCACGCAGCGACGACAGCGTCAGAAACGCCTCAGCCCACTGCGACGGCACACGATTGGCGAGGCAGTCAAAGGCTGCGTTGCCGAGCACCTGCATGTCCCCGACTGTGCGCATGCCTTGCTCCTCGAGAAACTCGTAGAAGGACCCTGCCTCGGTCTGCGCCAGAGCATCCTCCACGACGTTCTTGCCGTAGCTGCGAAGCGGAACGTCGGAGGCCTGCTCCTGTGCGTGTCCCACCGCCTTGTCCGCGTGGATGTAGAGGCAGCTGATGCCGTTCCTGCAGGACTTGTTGAAGCGACACATCGTTGGCACCACAGCAGCAAGCACATGAGCAGCACGCAGGCCCAGCGCAAAGAAGTAGCCCGCCGTGGGGGCAATCTGGTTCTGCGAGAGACGGACGTGCTGCCCAGCGCGGGCCACGGTGAGTGGCAGTCGCGGCTGCGTGTCGAGCCGCATGCGCCACGCACCAGGACGGAAGTGGATTCGCTCGCACGAGCAATTTGTCTTCTCGCAGCCGAGAAAGCAACGATGCACCTTCTTGGGCGACACGTAGAAGCGAATCGGCGGCGGCTGCACATCGCGCTTGTGGAAGAGGTAGAACGACACGCCCGTCCCTTGCCCTGAGGTGAGGGCGGCGGCGGCAGCAGCAGCAGCAGCGCTGGCGTTGACAATGGAGGAGTCGATGCTGGTGTTGAGTGTGCCGGGTGTGCCACGGCTGTTGTCGTTTGGCGTGGCCCGACTGTTGACGAGAGGAGACTTTTCAAGATTTGGCGGGGGCGAGGTCGTCGCGCTCGGGTGCAGCAGCGGCGTGTGTCGATCAATCGCACTCGACTCCGGTGTGGAGGGGAAGTCGCTGGCACGTTGCTTCGGTGGCGCGGCGAAGCTGTTTACCGAGTGGAGTGCGAAGGCCTCATCGTCGAAGGGCAGAGTGGTTTGTGTTGTCGTGAGAGCGAGCACGACGTAGGACTGCGCCTGCTGCGCCTCCTTTAATGGAAGGTAGCCCTTGTAGAAAGGAATTGAGTTGAAGGTTTGGGCGGCGATTTCTGACATGTTTAGAGGAAAGAAAAAAGAAGAAAATGCGTAGAGCTAGGGCACGGGGAAAAAGGTTAGTCTGGTAAGGCACACAGAGATGAATCTGTGTGAGAAGAAAGATACGCTTCGTATGTGGAAAGCTAAAAAAAGAAAGAACGAAGAAGATACCGAAGATGTTGGATTGAAAGGCGATTGAATCGTTGAGAGGGCGGAGAAGATGGTTGCAACGGCTGAGATGTGTCAGAGAAAAGTGGCGCCGAAAGCACTGTGTGTTGAGTAGTGGAAATATGTACAATTATCAAAGACTGAGGTGTGAAGCCGAAAATATGAAATAGCGAGAAAAGGGAAGAAGAATTGATAAAATTGATGGTGACTTCCGGCGGCGGGATGCCAGATTTCGCACGAGACAACAACAAAGAAAGACGCTGTCAACGCAGCCATAGAACTGCATTGCAAAGGTCAATACTTTACTAGTAATTCTCTTTTCATGTTTCGCTTTACAGAGAGCTTCGTTTTTTTTTTGTCACCACTGCCATTGCAGAAGTGGAGTGTACCTCTACAGCAAAAAAGCAGAAGAAATATGCCAATTAGAAGAAAGAAAAAAATGGAGGAAAAGAAGCCGCTGCCACAACTCTTGTCTCTCTCGCTCTTTCTCTCTCTCTGCCCCGTTTAACGCCTCCACTCGCGTCCGCTGCGAAAGGCCTCCCCGAGAACATCGGCGTCGTAGTCAAAAAGTGGGTCCAAGGCGAACGATTGCACACAGTCGTTGTGCTCAGCAATTACAGCGTGGAGGCCTTCCGCCACCTCGGCAGCGAAAACCTGCGCCGCCTTCTCTCCTACCTCCACCACATGCTGTGTGGCAGGAGAAGATCTACCGGCATTCTCAGTAGCGTTGTCGCTCACTTCTTCGCCCCTCACTTCTTTTTCGTCCTCCTCGTCTTCTAGCCCTGGAAGCTCTACACTGCCCACCTCGGAGGATGCAGAAGATGCCGCAGCTGTGCCGTCCACCTTCGCCGCAGTAGGAGAGGAAGGAGGCGTCGTGCAAGCAGCATCTCTCACGGCCACACTGGACTCAACGGCCTCCTCCACAGCAAGGAGCTCATCCAAGGAAAAAGGCGACGACGCAGCGCCTCCAACTGCTTTCGCTTCAAGCACAGGAGGAGAAGCAACGGTGGTAGCGGTGGGTGCCGCGGTGCGGTCGTGGCGGTGCGAAGCCTCCGACTCTGTGCCGAAAAAGTTGTCGAAGCTGGTCGGCACGTCCGTCACACCCTTGTCAAAGAAGGCGACGAGGTTGCCGGTGTGGGTGCCCTCCTCCAGCTCCACCACCTCTAGATCATCGTGCGAAACATCACCGCCCGGGGAGGTCTTCGCGGCGTGGACATTTGTGTGTTGATTGCTGCTGTTCGACCTAGGGTCGTTGACGTCGACGTGCCGCGTAGTAAATTGCTTCGCCTGCTGCTGCTGCTGGCGCTCACGTTCCTGTAGGCGGCGACGCAACTCGCCGTACTGCGCCACAGGTTTTGATGCCCCTTTTCTCTTCTCTTTGATGTCTTCGTCATTTTCACTTACGCCACCTTCAAGCTTTTCCAACGCCTTCGTTTTGTCCTGCTCCGTCAGATGCGTGAAGAACGCCAACATGTCCACTGCGTCTTCCTCGCGGCTGTTCAGAAACGCCTCGAGGCCGTCTAACACGTTCGCTGGAGAGGTAGAAGTCGGAGGCAGCCAAGGTGAGGGGAGAGCATCGCGGTGTGCCTCGAAGGCGCTGGAAGGTGCATCGGAGATGGAGGCTCGTTGACGAAGCGAAAAGCGATTCGTTGCCTCTAGGTGCTCCTGCTGCGGCTCTGGTGACGAGTCCGCCATGGTTGTAAAGCAAAAGAAACAAAACAAAGACTTGAGAAGCACACTCAGAAAAAACTGTCAGTGATAATCTTCAGCGAATGTGATAAGGAGATCAGCAGCTTCGCAACAATTCCTTTTGTCCGCTTCTAGTGTAAATTTCTGTCTTTTTCTATAGTGAAGAGGATGCAACACGCCTTAAGGAAGGAGAAAGAGAAAGAGAGAGAGCGAGAGAGGGAAACAAAACTGTGTGGATAAGAGAGGAACATGTCAGAGAAATAATCCTTTTGGGAGCGGATTTCATCCCCACAACGCCAATAGTTCACCAGCCGCAGCCCGTCGAGTCTGACAAGGAGTGCCGCAGAGTAAAGAGGGGGAAAAAAAAAACAGAGCGATAGCTGTGCAACTGATGAGACAGCGCCGGCAGTGAACATCTACCACTCCTGACTGGCACCAATGCTACGCTACCCGAAACACATCGCAAGCAGAATGCGAAGTGCATATTGGGCACACGCGAGTGTTCGTGAAGAGAGCACATAGCTTTTGTGGGAAGACAACACGCACAGGCACAGAGGATCAGAATTGCCCAGCGCTTTGCCATGTTCCCTCACCTTGCCTCCTGCTATATTTTTTGTGTTTTTTTTTTGTTGCTGTTTTGTTTGGAGAATGATCAGATAAGAGAAACGAGAACTTAATCCACTTACGTGGGGAGAAAAACGAAATGAAGAAGAGACACGCGTTAAAAAAAAAAAGACAGTGAGGGAGGGGGAGGGAAATAAGAGCGAAAAATTGGAGTTGACTCGAGAAAAGAGTACGAAGCGAACGAAGCACATAGAGAAGAAGAAGACGAGCGAAGCTACAGGAAGGAAAAAAAGAGGAAGACTGTAAGGGAAGAGAAAGGGAGTCGTGGCGGTGAGAAAAACGGAGCGTACATCCCCGTGCAGCACCAACGCACGAAAAAAGAAAGAAAGAAAAATAGAAAATGTACATGCATACGTGTGTGCGTGTGCCTGAAGGGTTAGCAGGAAACAATACGCCGCAGCGACTGTGCCACAGCCCCCTTCAGGAGAAGAGAAGAAAAAGAGAAGCACGGGTATTGGCAGTACAAGAGAAACAAATCTGGTAGTCGTAAGAGTCGTAGCAAACGAGAAGGCGAAAAAGAAAAAAAACACTAAGAGTCGTCGTTGTGATGAACAAAAAGACAAGAGGGAGAGAAGAGGAGGAAAAGAGCAGAAAACGTGGCTTCACTTTTGCTGGCGCTAAGGGCCTGGCTGCCTTTATTTTGCAAATTTCCCTCGCCTGCTCTTTCTCCCGCATTGTCTCACCCAACTCGGACTCAGGGAAAAAAAAAAAATTGCTCGTGCTCTACGGAAGCTACCCGTGCGCCACGGCGCATATCGACCACTAAGAAAACGTCAAACAAGCCAACACCGACCAGAAAAGGGGAAAGTTCTGCGTGCGTGTCTGGGGTACGGTGGTGGCATTGTTGGCTTTTGCAGAATCATCAGCAAAATAATGATAATAAGATCTGCGGCAAGCGTCGCTCACCGTGACAGAACGGGCAAACGGAGTACGGGTAGATGATAACTAAAAAACCCACAACGAAAAGCCTGCTGCGTCCGTCAACTCTGCCTCTCCCGTTTTTATTTTTTTCTCTTTTCTCCTCTTTTTTTTTTTGGAAAAGAACATTGGGTGACGAGAACACGAACAGTGCACCATGGTGGGCACCAATAGTGCAAAAAAAAAAAAGCACAGGATCTATTTTCTGTACTTTCTACATAACCAATAGGAATAGGAGGGTTTAAGAAGTCGCTTGCCTTTGTTCCTCTATGTGACCCGTCGCGAGCACGCAAATTAGGCGTGTTTTTTTTTTCTCGGACTTCACACCGAACGCGAGCTGTCACCTCTGAACACTCAGGCAATGTGCGAAGTGCTCCTTCCTTTTTTTTTCCTCTTCTCCACCCCTTCTTTAGGAGTAGAACAATGGAAACACACACACACAAAAAAAAGTAGGGAGAGAGAAAAAGAAAACGAGAAACACATAGGCAAGCAGGGGAAGGACAGACAAACAAAGTGAGTGTACCTTGTCCGCATGTCGCGGTGCTCAGCGCTTCTTTTCGTTTTTTGTTCTCTTTTTTTTTTTTCTTCATCTGTGTATCAGCGTAAAGCGGAAAATGAGAAAAGAAAATGAGAAAAAGGTTCCCATATTTTCTTTCCGGCGACAGCTGTTGTAGCAGTCTCTCAACTGCAAAAGGAGAAAGGAGGAAATAAAGAAAAAAACAAAATTTTTTCACAGACAAGAGAGAAAAAAAAAATTAGCTACGAAACAACGTGGTAGAGAAGAAGAATGCCCCATCTTAAAATAGAAATAAAGAAAAGAAAGGAGACACATGGAAACTTCTTAAAAAAATTGCGAACAACTGCTTCTGATGGCAGCGCCGCCGACGACGACGCCACGTAAAAGCTTCCCTGTTGCTGAATTTTTTTTTTTCTTTCTTCTCTCAGTGCTCGGGTGTGACGCCTGTTGGCGATGAGATAAAGTTTGGTACGGCGGATTAAAAGACAGAGAAAACGGACGAAGGAGACGCAGGCTGGACGGCATAATGCAAATGGGTGCTCCTGCCTCCTCGTACGTCCGCTCAACAACCCGCCAAACGAAAAGGAAACGCACGTACGCAAATACAGAAGCACGAGAGAAACCTTGAGGAAAAAAGAAGTGATGTAAGGCAGAGAAAAAAGAGAAGCAAGGCTGTGACACAGCAAGAGGAGCACAAACAACGAAAATAAGACAGCTGATGTATACCGTGAAAAAGAAGCAAAGAAAAAAAGAAAAAGGAAAACACTGAAGAGAGGTTTTTTTTTATAAAAAATGCGCCTAGCCGCGTTTGGTATTTCTTTCCTTTTATGTCTCTTTTTCATGCGCGAAGGGAGAGAGGAGGTTGTGGCGTGTTTTCCTTTTTTTTTTTCGAAGGGAAGCGAGGAGCACACAGACACACGATTGCCTTCTAAAGTGGGTTTTCCGAAGAGTTTTGCAATCCAGTATCCGGTATTCCCCCCAACCACTAATGCGATTGTTGAACACTTCATATTATCTGTGTTCCAACAGCACATAGAGACACATACACGCACACCCTCTCTCTCTTCACCCCTCGTCGCACTACTCTCCGGTGCGCTGTCCCGTCTTTTCCTCCTTCCTTTCTGTACGGATTGAGGGGTGAAAGGCAATGTAGGAAAAGAATTGACAAACGCGCACAGCCTGGCGAAGTTGAGTACAAAAGGCAGAGAAGAGGAAAAGAAAAAATAAGAGTAGCTATACGGAGCAAACCAACGCAATGAGTTCATCGACGTACGCAGGCGGGGACTGCGGTCAATGGTGTGGAAAAAGGAGGAGCAGAAAGGTGTTGTACGCCTCGCCGAGTAGAAAGATGAATTTCATAAGAGAAGAAAAAAGTCGAGCTAGTAAAAGAGAGGCTGGGGAGGGGAAGGGGAAAGCAAAAAAAAAAAAGAGGAAACGTTGTGCAGTCGTCCAGAAATGATGCTTGGAAGACAGCAATAAAGTGAAAGAAAAAAAACTTTGTGCGGAAGAGAGAGAGGTATATATTGACGACGAAAAAAAAGAGAAAGAGAAAACATGCCGCGCTCACTACAGCAACACTAAAAAAAAAAAGATAAAGAGGTCTTGGAATAAGACTCATAACGTCAGACACGGTGTCAAAGCGTTTCTGCCTCTTCCCTCATCGATGCTTTATCTGTGGAAAAGCAAATGATGGGTGAAGTAAAGACAAAAGCGCCAAACAACGCAGTAAAGACCGGCGTGCTTTCTCTCGTGCACCACCGGAACACTACGCCACTGCCTAGAACACCGATGCTTCGTCTTCCCATTCTCTCATTTATTTGTTTGTGTTGTGTATGAGTGCTGCTCCTTTTCTCTCTCTTCCCCACGCTTCCGTGCACAATTCATCTGGAAAGGCTCCCCATCCGGTAGTCAAGTAAGGAGAAATAGGAGAAAATGGAAAAAAGTAAAAAGGAAAAAGAAAAAGCACAAAGGAAAAAGTAGAGTGAAGAAAACGAGGAGAGAAGCCCGACGAGAAAATAAGAAGAACAAAGCAAAGAAGGGACGGTCATCAACAAGAACCAAAAATTAAGATAGAGACGTAGGTGAAAACAATGGAAAATTAAAAAAAGATTAAAATTAACGGAAGATTTTTTTTTTAAAGGCAGCTGACTGGACCACACGTCGAACAAGAGGATGGGTCTCCAAAATGCCAGGAAAAGAAGGCTAAAGGTATCACTTCTTCTCTCTCCTCTGCCAGCAAAGAGAAAGAGGAGGGGGGAAAAAAAAACAGGAGTAAAACACGGAACAGAACGTAAGGTGGCAATAATAGTAAAAACAAAAAACGGTTAAAGCACATTTTTCCCTTTTTAGAGCCAACAGATGATAGAGAGTGCGCACAACTGCGCTGCTTCCTTCCGCTCCCTAAGCAGTCGTTGTTTTTTTTTTTTTTTTTGATAAGAAGTCGGTCTCATCGCTTGTTTTTCTTTTCTTTTCTTTGGTGATTTGGGCATTCGATGATCGACGCAGTTCTTCAAGCAAAGCAAGGAAAGAGTAGGAGAAAAAAGACGAGGCTACAGGAAGCAGTGCGGAGGCAGTGAGACTGCACAATCCTTTTTTTTCTTTTACAATTTATTTTTTTCTGGTTATGTTGACTTGAGGAAAATGGAAAAAGAATCAGTTAAGGACCCGTCTATGGGTCGGCGCAACAGTGGTATATATAAAGAGACTTATTTGGTGGACAACGGGCTTTTTCTTATTGATAGCTGTTCGGCGTGCGGCGCACTCGAGTGGACCCAACCTGTTTTTTTTTTTATTCCAAAGCACACAGAATAGTAAAATAAAGCTAAGCCAAAAGCTGAAGTACTCACAATAGATCTCTTTTTTGTATCTTGATTTTCCCACTAACTTTCTAAGAGAACGAGAGCTGCGGCTGCTTTAATTAAAAAAAAATTCTTTGTTGGTAGGCGGAAGGGGTAACTCGAGCGCGTCGCAAAAGGTAGAAATTGGAAAGATGAGTAGGTCGCATCGTCCCATCTCAGCGCACAAAAGAAGAAAGAAAACCGGGGTATATGCGGAAGAAAAAGCAAAAAAAGGTTTTTTTTTTATATGTATAAGATATTGCAGAAGATGGGTGAAGGTTCGTCGAAAGAAGCGTGTGTGTAAATGTACTGGCCGCACCGTTTTTTTTTTCCTTTCCTATTTTCTTTTTCGATTTTGATGTTGATGAGCGTACAAAAAAAAAAAGTAGGTGAAAGCTAAGAGAGGCGTAGAGGCGACACTACCTCTGCCGGTCTTTTGTCTTTCTCTTTTTCCAGTTTTGGTGTTGTTGATCTTCTTTTTGTTTTTTGTGCATGCGTGTGTTTGCTTTTCTCGCAAGGGAGCTTTCTCTTTCTCTCGTAGTCCTCTCGTTGTTTGTTTTCTTCGTCTCTTCGCTTTTGAAGGCAGCGACGACACCGCTGGAAAAAAAAAAATGAGGGCCAAAACGCCGCGCTGCGTGGCCCACAACAGAGCAACGTCGCACATGTAACAGCGACGTCGATTCAGCTGTTGGGAAGGGGCCGCTGCGTGAGGCCAGCAGCGGGCGGTGAGTGCACACACACGTGTGTCGTAACGGAAAGAAAGTTTCCTGGGCGGTGTCGTTCCACCGTAATGCAAACGAGGTCATTAAACTAAAAAAAAAGTCGAAGAAGTCGAGGAAGAAATCGAAATTAGTACATGAAAATGGAAAAAATTGTGTTTCCGTTGATCTTTCTTGGGCAGAGTTTCACCTGTGTGCAATAAGGGAAGCAAGACACGCAGCCATCCCACAAGGAAAAAATGAAAAGCGCACACACCATACACTCACGTTGTGGTAGGAGAAATAAAGAGGGAGAAGGTGGTCTGCGAACGGACACTCGGCGGATAACCGAGGACAAAGACAAAAAAAGAAAGAAAGATTTGAGTGAAGAAGAATAGCGTGAGTGTATGGTTTTTTTTTTGTCGGACTCGGAAGGAATCAGAAATAGAAAAAAAAAAAAGAAAGGATGGTGTATGTGTGAAGCGTCTGGTGAGGGACGACTAGGCTATGAGGAACGCGAACAGCCGCCGTTGTGGTTCACAACACGACACATGTGTCGACTGCTTCCCAGTGAGGCAGTTGAGGTGGTTGGGAATTCTCCGCTGCGGCGAGGCAGAGCCTCTTCATCGCTGAGACGAGAGAAGACCTTGCTGCGCGACGGAAGAGATCACCAAACAACCACTTTGCCATCGGTTGCCGCAAAAAAAAGAAACGAAGCAGAGGAACACGTGCGCACTACCCCCGCTTTCCTCCCTTTTGCTTCGCTCTTTTCGAATCCACCGAGTAGAAAGGGACTACCAGTACCGTTCTTCATCTTACCGAGAGCCGCGAGTGGCGAGGTAGTCGAGCAGCATGGCCGGTCGATCGGTCTGCAT
The DNA here is from genome assembly GCA_030078075.1 of Crithidia sp. LVH-60A. Taxonomy (NCBI): domain Eukaryota; phylum Euglenozoa; class Kinetoplastea; order Trypanosomatida; family Trypanosomatidae; genus Crithidia; species Crithidia sp. LVH-60A. The sequence goes on from CP119668.1 coordinate 1,840,479, forward strand.
AACCCCAGCACCGATCTGGTCCACCACGTAGCCCCAGTTTTCCTCCTTGTTGCGCAGAGCGTGGTCGTCGCTGTGGCCGCCGCAGGTGGTGGGCCAAATCGTGTTGATCCACAGCGCCGCCCCGGTCTCCTTCGCCATCTTCCGGATGTACTGCAAGATGCCGGCGTTCTCCTTCTCGAAGTTGATCTCGTAAATGTCGTGGCGCGGTGCGAAGACGCGGTCGATGTCTGCCACGGTGGTTGCGTCAGTGACGTTGACAATCGGCATGAAGATCACCTTGTTCAGCAGCTCCTCGCCGTAACGCTTGCAGAGCTGGTCGTACGGGATGTCGGACTTGAGAATGGTCTGCTCCACCATGCCTGTCTTCACCAGCAGCTGATAGACTTCATCGAGGTAGAGGTCGGCCTTGTCGAGGTTCACCGTCACGCGGTCCTTCACCAGCAGCAGCACCTCCTCCGCTGTCGGGACGGTGAACTCCGTCATGTTACCGAGCCCATCCTTCATCCGCAGCTCGCGGATCTCTGCGAGGGTGTGGTCGCAGATCTTGCCGGTGCCGCTCGTGCAGCGGTCCAGCGTCTCGTCATGCATCAAAATGAGAACGCCGTCCTTGGTGCGCCAGACATCCACCTCAACAATGTCGGCACCCATCTGCACGCAACTCTCCACTGCCTCGATGGTGTTCTCGACGTAATTGCGCCAGTCACCGCGGTGGCAGGCAACGCGCACGGGGTAGGTGGAGTCGGGGGTGTGAATCGGCATGGCAAGGTGCGGCCGCACCGTGGGGGCGTTGCGGATGAAGGGCTGGTTCGGCGAGTTGCGGCTGGCCTGGTTCTCTTGCGTCATCGCCACCTGCTGCGTCGTCAGCGGCTGCTCAACAGAGGACATAACTGCCCGAGGAGAAGCAGATACGAATGCGCAGTGCGGATGTAGTGCAGCACGAAGAGAGAGAGTCTGCTCGCTGTGGTGATCGATGGTTGGAGCGGAAGGAGAAAAGCAGAAGAGTTGCGGGGAACGAAAAAAGGCAAGTATTGGATTGTGAGTGCGACTGAGGGTCTAAATTAGATAAAGCGTGTAGATGTGATAAGGTGCGTTTGAGTGAGTGTGTGTGTGTGTGAAGAGGTTGGTGCGGTCGGGTTAGAGGGACATCGTCTGCGTGAAGTTGAAACGGAAGAGCAAATATTTCAAACAAAATGGTGTTGTGGGTTTGAGAATCGTGAGATCAAAAAACAAGAAGAGAAAAAAGGTAGAGAGACACACACAGAGGATGGGAGAAACGAGGAAGAGAGAGAGACAAACTCCGGAAGACTAAGGCATGCGCATGCTCCAACGCACATTTGGCAACTCGCCGCTTCGCTTGACGGAAAGAGTGGGAGGCGATAGCAGCAAGAGAACGGCAGAGTTGCTGTGACCGTCAAGAGCGGAGAATAGTTTTCCAAAACTGACGCGCATGACCGCTCCTCCTCCATTCGCCGCAAATTAGATGTGCTACTTACTCACGCTGAATCGCCAAGAGGCAGCACGTCACAAAAAAGGAGGCATTTCGGTTCCAGGCAACTTAAGCTTCTCACGCCTAGCCGCCCCATTGCACAAAGACACGTATCCTGCGCAGTTGACCGTGAGAGAATTGGTTCCCACTTTCAGACAATGGGTTAGCGGTGCTTTTCTTTTTCTTTTTCGGACGTGCATACACCACGGGCACTGAAGCATCGCTCCGCGTAGAGTCGGCGAGATGGACATCGGGGCTAGAGGAACGAGAAAAGGGAAAGAAGATAGAGAAAAAAAGAAAGAGATATGAAACCACAGTCCACCAACGCAGCAGGATCCAGCATGAACCCGCCGATGCTTCACAACAACGTCAAAACAGACCCAGCAAAACATGTACAGCCGCACATACGCCAAGGTTGACTCACCCTTGGCACCATAGGCAACGCACACACACACACACACATCTCTCGGTATGAGATAAGGAGCGAAGCTACGTGCTAATTTGTTCAGCTGCGACTCTACAACACTCAGAGAGAGAGAGTACAAACAAACAGAAAAAAAAGCCGCTACAACAAAACTTTCCTTAATGCGACAACAACAAGACAAAAAAAAAAAGAAGTGAACGAAAACAACAAGTTGAATAAAAACGCGGATAGAGAGAGAGAGAAACATCGCAACTCGCAAACGCACAGCTGTAAAAAAAAAAAAAAAGAGAAGAGAACAACTGCGACGGACAAAAACGTTCCGAGACACGAAGAAAAAGAAGGAAAAAGTAAAATAAGAAACAAATTGAGAAAGAAGGCTCTAAGTACAATGAAGTTGCCAGAGATGGGCAATAAAGGAACAAAAAGGAAAACGAAGAGAGAAAGTAATGCATCCACAGAAGGAAGGAAAAGAAAAAAATGCTTGGCGCTGTTCTACACATGCGGCAACAATTCCCCTCGAGTCAACAAAAAACAAAACAGTATGTGTGCCGCCACCATCATCATCACACACCAAGACATCCTTTTCTGCGCCACTTCGCGCGGCGGAAAAAGAAGGGAACGGGACCACCAACCACAAAAAAAAAAAAAAGGATGAATGCGCTTCTGGAGTGGTGTTGAGCTTAACTAGTTACGAGAAGACACACACAAACACACGCCGCCTCATTAACTCCTCTTCTGTTTAGGTATTCGAATTTGCCGAAAAGCAGCGGAACGCACTTACAGTTTAGAGGCGCACGGGAGCGCACTGGTGAAAAAAGGTTTTTAGGTGAATTATCACAGACAGAGAAGGGGAGAGTGGAAGAAGAAAAAAAAGAAATATGTAGTCTACGTTTGTGTGGCGCATCTTAACGCGTCTGCTTCACGGAGCTAGCCGCCGAGGAAGTGTACGAGGCGTCATCGGCTGAGACATCAGACGAGTAGGACCCGCTTCGCGTCATCGAGCCCGATTCCTCGCCGTAGCTGCCCGTGTACGCCCCTTCCTCACCCTCCAGATAGGTCGTCTCATCCGTGTAGCTGCTAGAGTCGCCCGTTGCGATGCCGTCGTCCGCCGTGCGCGAGGCCGTCGCCTCCTCGTCGATGTACGTCGTGACCTCCGTGTAGTCGTCGGTGGCGGCGCCGCTCCTCTGCGTGGCAGGCGAGGCATCTTCGGGTGTGTCACGACGGCCGCGGTGGCGGTCATTGCGGTGACTGCGCGGCGTCTCGCTCGCCGTCCGCCCAGTCGCGCTGCTGGAGTCGTCGTGCGGCACCTCGTACACGCGCCGCGTCGTCGTCGTCGTGCGGCGGCGCACCTCATAGTGGCTGCCGTCGCGGTCTTGTGTGGCGTCGCTGAAGGTGTTGTCGCCGTCGTCCTCGTCGCGCGGGCTGCCGTAGGGCAGCTGCGAGGAGCGTGGCGTGATGTCGTCCTGAAAGACCGGCTCCTCGCCGTCGCTCTCGAAGTCGTCGTAGTCCTGCCCATGCACGTTGTCGTCCAAGTTCTCCGGGAAGGCGGCCGAGGAATCGGTCAGGTGGTCGACGTCCTCCCAGGCGCGGCGCTGACTCGTCACGACGCGGGCTGGCATCGTGTCGGACGTCGTCGTGTGGCCCAGCGTCTTGGCGGCGTCCTCCTCGTTGTCCTGCGGCGGCGTCCACTGGCTGTTGATGCGGCGCTCTTCGCTGCTGCGTTGGCAGTAGTAGATGAGCAGCAGCAGCATCGTCACCAGGAGAAAGAGGAAGATATAGGCCAGGGTGATGTACACCGGGATGAGGGCGTAGGCCAGCTTCACCTTCTCCCGGCCACGCTCGATGCGCACGGCAACAAAGTAGAGAGAGATGAGCAAAATGCCGTTGGAGAAGAAGGAGCCGACGGTGTCGAAGGCGACGCCGATCTTCGAGCGGACACCGATCGTGTACTTCATCAAGCTGCGCAGACACGCCTCGGCAATGCGGAAGCCCGTGCGGAAGCAGAACGGGATGAAGATGATGTACCACGACCGGTTCAGCTTCTTGTCGAGCTTGTAGCCGATCAGCACCCACTGAGCGATGCCGCACAGCATGTGGAGGATGCCCATGGCGAAGATGCCGCGGTAGATGACCGGGTCGGGGCGGTTGTTGCCCACCTCCATCTGCAGCCGCAGCCGGCGTGGCCAGCGCCAGATGAGGGACGTCGCGTAGTAGAAGATGTCCCCCATGATGGGCAGGCACATGTAGATGAGAAAGTGGCCAACACCGGCGCTGGGGTCCGTGTTGATCTTGTGCCCAATCACAAAGGGGATGCAGAAGTAGCAGACGGCGGCGAGGAGGTTGCCGATGGGGGAGAGGCGATCAAGGAAGGACATCCCTTCACGCCACGTCCGCGGCGAGAGCAGGTTCATCACGACAGCGAGAAGTGCGACGATGACCATGATGACAACAAAGGCCATCAGCGGCGCCACCACCTTCTCCCACGACCACGAGATCATCTTGTCATCCTGGGCGGCAAGGAAGGCAAAGAAGATGAGCAGCAGCGCCACCTCCACCATCAGCACGATGCTGTACAGCAGCACGGAGCCGACGGCACCGAAAGCCGGCACAAAAGGTCCCCACGTGCCGCTCGAGATGAAGCCATAGGCGTCCTCGCCGATCGCGTCGAAGAGGTACTTGCGGCTGCGGTTGTAGAGAACAAGGTAGGCTTGGTAGTAGTGGTGGCGCAACGTCACCTTGCGGAAGTTCCACTTGACCTGGCGGGCTGTGATGGGGGTGAGGAGGTCGAGGAGGTGGTAGAGGCGCCAGTAGCGCTTCTGCGGGGGGTTGTCGCAGCACATGGTAAAAGTCTGAGGCGACTTGAGAAGAAAAAAGGAAAAACAGTAGCGCCACAAGACGAAGGTGTAGAGTGGTGGCAGACAATGCAAAGCTCTACTAAGTAATATCTTTCTCTCTTTTTTTTTTCCTTTGAAGAGAGAGAAGAGAGGGAGAAAGAACGACGATGGTGTCTAGAAGAAGTGAAAAAAGAAAAAAAAGAGAATACAGGGAAGGCTTGAGTGACAACGCGTGTGAAACTTTGAGAAGCTACGGTGTTCTCGTGAAGTTTCTGCACCTCCTTCTATTTGAAAAAAAGGGGTTGGGTGAGAGAGAAACCAACGTACTTTACACCGATGCACTCGCTGAGAGGGTGCGTGAGGCGGTACTGACACAAAACGGTCCACGTCAGCTACGAGGCAAAGCGAGAAGAAAGGGCACACGTGGTTTCACGAAGGCAAACCGAAACAAGAAAGAGGAGGCGGGAAGAGAATAAAGAGACGAAAGGTATGAGACACGAAGCGGCGGGTCATTAGCATTGTTCCCTGATGCAAGAAGGACACAGTACAAGGGAAGTCATTTGAGAGTGTCACACGCTACCAATGCAGCTGTGAGAAAGAAGCACTCTCTCCCTCGCTTCATTTTTTCTTTTCCAGAAAAGGAAAACAAACTTTCAATTTTTCTCTTGTTGCCCTCAGTTTTCTTTTTCTTTTGCTCCTTGAGCATTTTCATTGACGGGCCAACATGAGCACGAGTGTAGTGAGAGCGTCCCATTACATAAAAAGTAAGGGTTGTAAACGATAGCTTAAACGGACACACACACACGCACACACACAACACGTTCGAGATTCGCTGTCCGCCTTTCATGACCCATGCACAGTGCGAAGGGGTCAGGGAGAGACGAGCAAAAGTGTTTGTACCCGTGCTCCTGTTTTTCGCCTTTGACGCCTGCACCGTCCCTCACCGCTTCGCCTTGTACTGCTCCTGCGTCACCGGGTGCTTCCACGTGGTGGACTTCTTGCCGGACTGCAGAAAGAAGTACTTCATCGTGCGCCGCGACAGCCCGTACTCCCAGCCCTCTGGCAGCGGGGGAAAGGGCAGCCGCGGCGCGTGTGCCGCACCCGCCTCACCGCTCTCCGCCGACGCGCGTGTTGCGTTCTCCTCAGGAGACGACAATGCCATGCCCTCGTGTCCATTGGACGCAGTGCCCGTCGTCCCGCTCGAGGCCGACGTCGATGTCGGGGCTCCGTGCGATCCGCCTGCTGCACCGTAGAAGGCTACCGAGAGCGACGTGTTCGCCGTGGCCTCCGCACGCGCCACCTCCGCCGTCGCCGCGTCGGCAAACTGCACCACGCCGTAGCGCACCTGATCGACTGCGTGCAGCGTCTGCCCACGCAGGAAGCCCTTGCAGCCGCGGAACATGTACACGAAGCCTGACTCATCGATGTCGTCGGGCAGCGGTTGCACGAGTAGCGTGTCGTGGTGGCGTGCCCTCTGCCAGAGCGTCTCTCCCGGCGCAACTGGAGCAGCAGCACCGCTTGCAGCTGACACCGGTGCCAAATGTGGCGACGTTCCAACAGAAGCCTTCGCCGGCCGCACCACCGGCAGCAGCAGCTTCCACTGCTCCCCTTCGCGGAGATGCAGCCCACCGCACCCACCGCCCGCTGGACACGTGTCGTGCTCCGGATCGGCGTCGAAGGCGGCGCAGACGTCCACACTGGAGAAGACGCCTTTGCGACGATTGCGCAGGTAATTGGCGAGCCCGAGAGTTGGAAAGAGACCGCCGGTGGACACCACGCACCACCCACCCGAGCCGCGGGCGAGCACCGTATCGGGCAGCGCGGCCGTCGTCACTGCGGAAATGCCCGGCGTCGCGGCAGCCGCCGACTCGAGCTGGTAGGCGTGAACGCGGTACCGCTGCTCCTCCGCCGTGGACAGCGGCACCGTCACGTGCGAGATGAGCGGCAGCCGCTGCAGCACGAGCCACGACCACTTGGAGCGGCGACCAGGCTGACAGAAGCGCGCCATGCAAAGCTCGGCGGCCTCGGCGTCCGCGAAGAACACTGTTGCCCACTCGTACTCCTTCTCCTGCACCGGCACGCCGCTCTGTCCGACCTGCGACGGCGCCTCGATCAGCACGCGCTCGACGCTACTCGTCATACGCACCGACTCCACCTCATCCATCACCTGTTCCTTGTTAAGGCGGGTCGGGGCCCAGTGCACACCGAGTCGCAGCCCGGCCCGCACATCCATCTCCGTGAGATCCTTGGCAGACGCACTCAACGTTGGCAGCGCCGGCGGTGGTGGGAGGACCGGGCCGTAGCGAGGAAGCGCGGATGGCGGTTCCGTTGCGTAGGCATTTAAGGACGCCACGGGTGGGGCGGGGAAGATGGAGGCGGCACCGGCGACTGGGAAGACGGGTCGGCCGATTGTGTCAACGTGTGTTGGGTGGAGTTGCTGATCCGCCTCCTCCAGCCGGGGCAGCTTCCGCGGTGCGGTATCGCCGTCGTCGTCTCCGTCAGCGCTGCGAGTCTGCGATGAGCCAGACGAGGAGGTGGCAGACGTGCTGGAGCTGCGCGAGTGCGAGCGGGAGGATGACGCGCTGTGCCCGGACGCGGAGCTTCCGCTTTCGCTGTCGCTGGAGTCGGAGACGGAGTGCGTCGCCTCGCTTGCGGAGGACGAGGCAGGGTAGCTGTTGTCGCCCCCTGTGGAGCTGCTGCTGCTGCTTCTGCCACTTGAGGGCGACGCTGCTTCTGCAGACATCGTTAAGCGCTACAATGAGGTATTAGTAAAAAGAAAAATGGTGGTGTGCAAAGCCGGTTCCCTGTTGGTGTTGTCGAGTTTGTGAAGAAAGACCGTAGCTGAGGTGGGGAGGTTTGCGATAGAGAATAGTGTGGAAAAGCAAGAGTGGAGTAATTGAATAAAAGCTTGCGAGAAAAAAAGACTCACTGGTCATATCATAACAGACGGAGAAGAAAATGGCCGCCACTGCGTAGAACAACCACCAGAAAAAACACTCTGATGATTCTCTTTTGTCCCTTCTCTCCTGCTCCCATCAACATACTCGACTGCACTGAGAACCGCTGATGAGAAGGCCTATTCAAGGAACAACCTTGCAACAGTCTCAGAAGGCGATCCGAAAGCACAGAAACATTTTGTCTTTTCTCTTCCGCAGTGAGAAAGAAAAAAAAAAGGAGAAAAACAATATCCAGACCACACTCAAAACAAATAGATTTTCTTAGTAGCTTCTAGTCTATAGAGGTCGACACAACGGAGAAAGCCAGTGCCCTCCTCTCTGCTCACAAAACCTCTCGCATCCCACGGCTACCTACACGAGTGGGTTGCGGGCAGCTGGGCTCGGGCTCGCGCGGCGCCGGCGAAACGCACTGTAGTCCGGCGTGAACGGCGTCATCAGCGACTGCTCTGCAATCGACTTGGTGGCCCGAGGCACCGACGCGTGCCGCGACCCCACCGACGCCAGCGAGTCGGCCCGGCTCACCACGCTGCTCACCGAGTTCGACCGCACGGCGGAGTTTGCCACGCTGTTGCACCGACTCCGCTCCCGATCGTCTCTCCACCCCATCCACTCCTCCATCAGCGACGTCGGCTGCCGTGGCCCACCGCGTGGCTGCCGGTTCAGCCGCGCCAACACCTCAGCGATGTACGTCTCGTGGTCATCGGGTGGTCTGCGATCGGCGGGGAGGTCGGCGAGGTTCTGCGTGAGCGGCGGCGGTCGCTGCAGGATCGGCGTGCGCTGCCACCCGCTCCGCACCGCCGAGCCGCCCGGGTTGCCGCTGCGGCTGCCGGTGTGCGCGCTGCGGTCGCCGTCGGCGTCGTGGTAGTGACGGTGCGGCGTCGCGTCGCGATGTGTGGTGTTGGCGAGAAGACCGCCGGTGACGACAATGGAGCGCGGCGAGGAAGGCGACTTGGTGGTGGCGTTGTCCTGTCGCTTGGGAGAGCGCAGGGGCGTACGCTGCTCTTGCTGCTGTTGCTGTTGGTGTTGCTGTTGGTGGTCAGCAGATGCCGTGGCTGTGAGCCGGGTCTGCGTCTCCGCGTTGTAGACGAGCCGCCGTGGAACACTCGCCGACTCTGCTGGAAAGGCAATCGGCTCCGTCGCACCCGTCGTCATCGTGGGCTGCCGATGCGAGGGCGGCGTGCGGGAATGGCGGCCCACCGGCGAACCGTCAAGCGGCACAACGAGACGGCGCACCCGCACGTCCAGCGCCGCCTTCTGCCCGGTTGGGTGGTAACGAAACGGAATCGCGTACTCCTTCCACACACCCGCGGGTGCGCTGAACTTGGCCGGATCGAGAGAGAAGCCCGCCACCTGCTTCTTGTCTTCCCACAGGGAAAAGCGCAGCTTCTCCGTGCGTGGCGGCCGCTGCAGGGTGATGCAGGTCTGCTGCCCGCGATATTCTACCTCCTTTGGGTTGCAGCAGACACACCGTGTCGTGCTGTACGCAAAGCTGCCGTAGCGGATCTTGAGGTTGTAGTCGCCGCCGAGAAGGAGAGGGGCGGGGTGCTCGAGATCGATCCCTTCAGAGCGCACTGTTACCCGCTCCAGCTGCACGTCTACGCTCTCGACGCAGTTGACGAAGGCGGAGGCGCCGCTCGGTGCGAGAGCAGCGGCTGCTGCTGCAGGAGGAGAGGAGCGCACTGGACTGCTTGTGTAGGCTCCTGCACCGCTGGGGACCGGTGCGGCGTGCTGCTGCTGCTGCTGCTGCTGCTTCGCGGATGCAGTCCTCGCGTACGACGAGGACGATGGCGGTGGCGGTGCGAGCACACGTGGCGGCGTGCCAGAAGCCAACGAGGACTGCCGCGTCGGCGACGACTTGAAGAGTTTGTCTCGTGCTGGGTTGCGTGACAGGGAGAGACGACCGCCGTCGAGACTGTTCGTGCCCGGTGACTTGAATGGCGATCGCACCAGCCGATCCGCAGAGCCAGGCGCCTCTACCTCGTGATCGACCTCGTGCACGACCAGGGAAAAGAGCAGCTTACCGGTGACCTGTCCAGCGGCGTCGCGCAGCTTGATCGCGTAGTTCTTCTTCGGCTTGTCAAAGTAGGGGTTTGGGTCAAGGGTCCCCTTCGCAATGATCGGCAGCGGCCCGTCAGCGCTGTACTGCGAAGGGCGAAGAGCAAAGGTCACGACCTCCTTCTCGCCATCGATGCAGAACTGATGCGTCTGCGTCGAGAAGGTGAGCGCCATATCGGGGCCGAGTGCCTTGAAGTAGATGCTGTCGGTGCTGCCGCCGATGCGATCGGAAACGGCCGCCGCAATCTGTCGCGTACGTGCGGTGCGGCTCCACGTGCAGTGAAACGCTGCGGTGTCGGGGATGCTGCGTCCCTCGGCATCCTCGGCGAAAAGCCCGGTGAAGGTGGCGATGTCGCACACGAAGCGGTAAAGCACAAAGTCAAGCTGTAGCATGCTTAGTTTCTCCCCGCTTAGACGCCGTCGATTACTGGATGAAGGTCACACTCCGTTTGACGTCACGAAGGACACGACAACAGAACCAATAACAACAAACTCTCGCGTCTCTATCTAAATAAAATGAGAGTAAATATGAGAAAAATATAGTTTTTTTGTAAAGCAATGACGATGAGACGCGGCAAATAAAAGAGCGCAGACACAGCCGCACAGTCAAACTATGTGGAGATAAGGATACTTGTTTTTTGACAAGCGCGTCAGCGAGTGTGCAAGGAAAGGCACCCTTTAAATCTACTGGATTTTTTTTAACTCTTTTTGATCGCCACTCTCACGAGCTCACACCGTGACTAGCACACCGACACATGCATGGAGAAATAGATATGTGGAAGGAAAGATGAGAAAGGGGGAAGTAAGGCATGCATCACAATAGGGAAAACAACAGATGCTGCATTTTTCTCAGTGAAAGCGGAGACTCTGATGTTCTCGGATAAAATGCAATAGCGCTCACACACCCACTTACAAATTGCGTGAGAGGACGCCAATTTTTGAGCCTTTTGCACTCCCAACTTCTCGCGCGGCCTTTTTTAATGCCGTGGTAATTGACTTTCGTTTCAATTCTTTGTTTTTCTTTGACGTGCATACTTCAATAGAAGCACAATCAAATGCACACACGATGTCGACCTGCAGTGCGTTCAGAGAAGAGAAAGAGAAAAATAAAGAAAATTAAAAAAAAGAGCAGAAGGCAAGACTCTCTGCCCTTCCACTCCTTCGCACGTCAGCGATAACGGAGCAGATCGATGTCGCTTTCCGTATCCTCCTCCAGCGGCTCAAGCTCCGTGGTGAAGTCCACCTCGGAGTCGACGGAGCGGCGGCAAGGACGCTCCACCGCCTCCACCGTCTGCGGGGAGACCGAGATATCCGCCCCTGACGCAGAGGGTGGGTGCTGCAACAGCCACCCGCTGTGGCCCTCCAGCGACGGCATCACCGGCGACGGCGAATTGCTGCCGAAGAGGTCGATGCCAGAAGCTGTGAACATCGTTGTGGTCGCTGTGGGACGCTCACCAACACCGGTGTGGAGCCGTGCCCCTTGCGCGCTGCGCGGCTCTGCACCGTCACCTCCACCAGATACTGCCGTCACAACTGCCGTCGACTTTGCCGTAGAGGCGGAGGAAGACACGAGTCGCTGTTGCAATTTCTGCTGTTGTGCGGCGGCGGATTGGCTTGAAGAAGAGGTAGTTGTGAGCCGCCCCGCATCGCCCTCTCCGACTGTGTTGCGCTCCGGCCTCGGATTGCAGTTGAGGCGGTGCTGCGTCGCGTTGGTGACATCAACGAGCGGCGACTTCGGCCCGTCGAAGATGAGCGTCGACTGGATGGGCGAATGGGTGTCGGTCGAAGGGACAGGATAAGAGGGCAGCACGGCAGCAATAGGAAGACCGGCGCGCACCTTCTTGACCAACGCATCGAGGCTGCGTTTCTGCACGGCGAGGCGGCTGGCCTCCTCGGACACACGATGATGTAGGGCCTCCACTCGAGTATGCATCGTCTGCAGGACAGCTTTATCCAACTCCGCCTGCACGCTCTTGTCTCGTAGCACTTCGAGCTGAGCAAAGGTGCTGGACAGGACGCGTTCGCTGCTGCTGCGGTAGTCGTGGACGCGCTGCACCCACGTCGACACCTCCGCCGCGAAGGTGCCCCGCAACGTCCGCAGCGCCGCCTGTGACTGCAGCAAGTCCTGTACTCGCCCCTGCAGCCCCTCCAGCGCTGACGTGGTAAGGGAGGCTGGGGCAGGCAGCTGTGGATTGCGTGTCGTGAGGCAGGTGGCCAACTCTCGGCGAACTCTCCCCTCCCACTCCCCGCGCACACGTCGCCCCTCTTCCCGCTGCTCAGCGAGGCGGCCACGACCGCGCTGCACGGCGTCGGAGCAGGTGTGCGTGGAGGCCGTCAGCTCCGCAATGACACGACGCAGCAGCTCGCGACGCTGCTGCAGCGAGAGAAGCGAGTCGCGCCAGCGTGCCGCTACGACGTCAACGGAAAGGGCAGGAGTGCTAAAGGAGTAGCCGAGTTGATGCCTCCCAGGTGGAGACGACGACGAAGGCGGTGTAGCAAAGGCTTGTCCGTGTGCGTGCGAGTGTGTCAACGGAGACGACCAGGACGACTGTGCCTTCTGCTGTCGTGTGCGGAGCGTCAGCGCGAGCTGCTGGAGCCGCGTCTGCGCCGAGTCCGCCTCCCTTTTTAAAGACTCCAGCGTACTCTGTGGGGTGGCGGAGGAGGAGGATGCAGCACCGCGGAAAGGCAGAGAGGACAAAGATGTCGCTGTTGCCGGTCCGCCTTGCACGCTCGACTCACGACGTGTGGCACGTAGCGACTGGTACTCGGCCTCTGCGCGAGATAGAAACAACCGACGCTGCTGCTGAAGCTCCTCGAGTCGCAAGGCCAGCTCTTTTCCTGCGGCGTCGCGCTGAGCAGCACTGATGGCGTGCTCCCGCTCCTGACGCACGCGCAGCTGCTGCTCCACCGTCGCTCGTCCTCGCTCCGTCATGGTGTGCAGACGTGCGTGAAAGGCGCTGAGGCGCTGCTGGCGCTCGTAATCGTTTTGCAGCCGCCGCTTCTCAAGTTCGGCCTTTAAGGAGCCGAAGAGCGCGTCCGTGCGATTCTGAAACACGGTGCGGCACTCTTCGTGAAAGGCAGTCATCGAGGTCTCGCGACCGCTGCGGTAATGGTCGAGTTGTCGCGCTCGTCGCGCTGCATCGCTCGCAAATGCTTCCTCTCGTTGCGCGCAAGCGGAGGCGAGAAAAGTGCGGGCGCTGAGGGCGACGGTGCTGCTGCACTGCTGCGAGAAGTGCTGCCGCAGATGTCGCACGCCATCCTGCATGCGCCGTTGCAGCGCATCGAAGGCGACCGTCTGGCAACGTGCCTCGGGTGTGGTCGACATGACTTCTTCACACTCGCGCTGCAGGGACGCGTTCGTCGACTGCTGCGCGGCAAGCTGCTCGTTGAGCTGCGACAGCTCCTGCTGAAAGCGCTCATGGCACTCTGCGCGGAACGCACTTGTGGCGGTCTCCAACGATGTTTGCGCCTCTTCAGCTGACGCTGCTGCAGCTGCACGGTGCGCCTGTGCATCCCGCTCCTCCTTTCTCCGCCGGCCTTCGGACTCCTTGGCGCGCAGGGCAGCCAACGTGGTGTCAAGCTCCTTCACCTCTGCTGCCGCTGAGTGGCTCTCTCCCTGCAGCAGCTCCACTCGTCGTGTCGCAGCGGCCAGCTCATCTGTCAGCGCCGCGAGCTCTTCAGCAAGCGCCGCTCTCCGCTGTTCTGCAGCCTCCAGCGCTGCAGCAGAGGGACCAGGACCAGCTGTCATCGCAAGAGGAGGTGGAGCTGAAAAAAGCGCCTGCTGCTGCTGCTGTTGTGCCTGTCTAGCTGGTGCGTCATCGCGTAGAAAGGCCGGCAGGTCCCCTTCATCCTCTGCTACCGGAGAGGCGAAGGCGGCGTTTGTTGCCGTAATGGTGTTGGTGGTGGGGGACGGATGCCTTGCTGAAGCCGTGACGGGTGAGTAGGCGGATGACGCTGCGGCAGGCGCAGTGGACCCGTCGTCGCCGTCGTCCAGCCAGGAAGGGACGCTTGGGGCAGGGACTGGGGAGCTGAATGTGGGACTGGCGGTTGTTGCCAACCCTTTCCGGCGACCAGCAACAGGGACGGACATGTGAAATCAGCCGCTCTAAGTTGGTATCAGGTGAAGAAGAAGGCTGCTCAATTGTTCTAATGTCTTGTGATTCTAAAAAAGAAAATCGATAAACGACTGTAGCACTCAACCAGGAAAAAAAGAAGAAGAATCTAAATGTCTAAAAGAGTGTATGGGTTTATTCGCAAAAGAAAATGACGTGCAATTTGTTTTATGTCACTGCACGGCTGTTGTACAGGTCACGCGCATGCTAGCGCTTTTTTGTTTGTTTATTTGTTTCTGATGTGGGTGGCGTGTTCGAGATCCTACATCTACACTTCCCTCGCTGTGACCGAAGAGAAGAAGAGTGGCAAGTGAAGAAGAGCAGAGGGCATGTGACATGGAAAAAATAAGCATTCATTCCTACTTCACGGAGGAAGTAAACTGCGATAATTGGATACTAGACGGAAGAGTGCACTGCTGGTAGCTGTTCACAAATACACCTGAAGTGTGTAGCGCACCAACGTTTTTTTGAGGGGAGTGCGCACGACGGAAACGTTAGTCAGTCGGTTGGACAATAGTATACATTACACAGGGTCTGGTATGTTCCAGTAAGAGATCAATAATATACATGAGTGGCACAAAATAATAAAAAGTAAAAGCCATCGCAGCAAGCCTCATGTCTGCGTCAAGAAGGTCGCAGAGTCGACGTCCCTGTCGAAGCGTGGTGCCTCTGCATCGCCGGCGGACTCCACCGGCGCCGCTGCTGCCTCTCGTGCGTGCGATCGTGCACGATGGCGGCGCTCCTCTTGAATGCGCTTGAAGAGCAGCTGCAGCACCCGCTCCTTATCCGCCCAGCTCAGCTGCGTCACGTCGACGTCCTTCACATCTTTCCAGGTAGGCTGGGGCGGCAGACTGCGCAGCGATGGCAAGTGCACGGAGGTCGGTGGCATTGGCGTTGATGGTGCACCGCGCTGCGATGGCTGCTCAGCTTCCTCCACACCATCGGTCTGCACGCCACCCCTCGCCCCACTAGAAGAGGCGAAAGACGCAGCAGCAGCCTCCACCGAGGACGTCTGCGTATCATCGGCGCTCGCTCGGAGGTACGCAGGCGTGGCGTGCGGGACACTGACGAGAGTTCCGGCACCCTCCAGCGGCGCCGCAGCCGGGGCAGACCGCGGGCCGCGTGACGTCGTCCCCACAGGCGGCAGCAGCGACCCGTTGACGGAGTTACGTGAGGATGGTGCCTGCCGGGCAGAGGCGGCGGCGCTCGGCTTCGACGGTCCTTTTCGATAGCCCGTGCGCTGCGCACTAGCGGTGTTGTTGGTGGGCACTGACGGGGGACTGCCGGTGATGAGAAGCCGCTCCGTCGTCTCTAACCGGAGAATCGACGTCGCCGTCTGCGCTGGCGAGAAGGTTGCCCCCTTCGTGCCTTCCATGGTTGCACTTGGTTGCCCACCGGCGAGCATCTGGTGGCGCTCCTCCACGACCCGCCGCCGCACCTCCGCCAATGCGGCGTAGAAAAAGTCGTCCAGTTCGCTGCGCTGCGAGAGGACACTGCCGGCGGTGCTGCGCAGCTGCTGGAGGTCGCGCTTGAGCCGCAGCGCGTCGCGGCGGGCGTCGTCGCGCTCCTTGGTGAGAGCGTCGACAGCAGCCTGGTGGCGCCTCTCCTGCTCCCGCAGCTTCTTGTCGTACTCCAGGACGACCGAATTGAGGTTGTCCTCGCTCATCTTCACCTGCTCCCGCAGCGAGGCGATCTGTGTTTTTTGCTGCACACTGCGCTGGAGGAGCTGCGCGTTGGCCTCGGCATCCAGCTGCGTCTCGCGGCGCAGTTTCTGGTAGCTGCTCTGCAACTCCTTGTACTCCACGCGGTTCACGTCGACTTCCTGCGCCAGCAGCAGCTTCTCTTTAAGGAGCTCGAAGTTCGCCTCGTGCACCTCCTTCGTGTGCGTTGCCAGCAGCTCCGTCGCCTTTGCCTGCACATCGCCCTCGTACTTCGCGGACAGCTCCGTCTCCACCGCGCGGAACTTCACGCGGCTCTCGAGCATGTCGAGCCGCACCTCCCGCACCTCACCATCACGCCGCGCCTGCTCCGCCGCATTCGAGTCCTTCAGCGCCTGCAGCTCCGCCGCCGTGTCGGCACGTGTGTCAAGAGTGCAGAGCGCGGTGTTAAGCTGCGCACTCAGCTCCTGCACGGTGCGCCGCAGCCGAACGAGCTCCGTTTCCTTCAGACGCAAGACGCGTTCGTGATCACTCTGCGGGCGGTGTAGCTGGCGGGCGTCGGGTAGCTCGTCTGGGCCGTCGCAGCTCGCCTCGTGTCCTGGTGCTGCCGGTGCAGACGCCGAAGCGGTGAGGTTGCGTGGCGCAGCGGCGGAGGAGGGACCGCTTGCTGACTGCACAGAGGTCAGTCCGTCGCCGCCTCCCTCTGCGGGACTGAGGAGGAGCGGGGAGTGCGACCCACGAGAGGAGGAGGGCGGGACGGCGCCGTTGAAGCCGCCGCCGGAGCGCATCATCCGTGGTGTTCCGCCAAGGCTGAAAGTTGGGCTGCCTTTGGCGGTGAAGGGCGTTGAGAGCCCGGCCGCTGCCGCCGTAGGTGCGGTGCTCGTGCCCGGTGAGCTGGAAACCCTGCTCATGGACGACCCGCTTGAATAAGTGATCGTGTGTGCTTTTTATGGTCAGGCCTCTTTCGTGCTTTATTTTTATTATTCTGTAAATTTAAAGCCGCGTACGCTGTCAAGAAAAAGAGGAGAAACCAGGAAAGAGCGAAGATGTGAAAGGGCACGTGCGTGGGAAGCAACAATAAGAGGTGAGCACTGCAAGTGAAGAGCAAAACAGTATGGGAGGCAGCTGAGAAAATCAGTCTCGCTGCGCTTTTCCATCAAGCCTCTGCAGAGTGAATGTGAACCGTTGACGACACACGCTATATTATTATTTATCCTTTTGTTGTTTTTTGTCCTCGGTCTGTGCCCGGTCGGTGCAGCCACACAGGAACATTATAAACACACACCAATGATGCACGGCTTTGATGCAGCAAACAGGTGTGTGCGGATTGAACTCGTATAAAACAAGCATGCACCTTTTTTTTTCGCAATAAAACAAAGAACCAGTCTGTGCACCAACACAACGACAGCAATCGTGAGTGACGAAAAAAAAAGGCGTGAACAAAGCCTTCAATAAATAAACCAAGTGGTGAGAGAGCCAAAAACCACGGACTTCGCGCTAGCTTACATGTCCTTGCCCTCCTTCATCTTCTTGCCCTCGTCGGCAACGAAGCGGCAGGCTCGCTGCAGTACATTATCATCACGGCTGTTGAACAGCGTCTGGTCCTCCCGCTCCGACGAGGAGTTGTAGGTGGGATTCATCGCGATGCAGTCGTAGTGATTGCCCGTGTAGACGAGAAAGACGCGCACGGTGTAGCCCATCCCAGTGCCGAACTTCTGAACTGTGGCTGACTGCAAGTCAAGGGCGAAGACTTCTGTCTTGTAGAGATAGGAGAGAATTTCGAGCTCGATGGCGCCGCCCCACGTGTCCTTCTGCGAGATCCACGCCGTGTACTCGCGAGGGTCCATGCCAAGCGTGTTCATGTTGAACATTTCCGGGTGCTCGCGAATCGCCTTGACGCACTCCTGCCGAATTAGCGGGCCGTCGCTGCGGCTCTTGTCATGCAAGACGTACGCGCAGGCGTGGAAGAGGCAGCTGTTGTCGGCCGGGCAGCGGCGGCGGGTGAAGTGGGCACGCTCTGACGCCGGTGGCACGTAGCGCTCGCCGGTGTTGCCGAGCTGCACGCGCGCCTCGCCTTCTTGGATGATTAGCATGTCGTTGGCGCGCAGCTTCAGCTCCGACAGTGGGCTATCGGCAGCTGGCTCGATCGGCTTCGGGGGGAAGCCGGCCAGCACCCGCATGCGGTCGAGAGCGACGCCGGACTTCTCTGAGAGGACGGCGGCGGCTTCGGACCAGGTGCCGCCGAGGTTGAGCTCCGCTTGCACGGGAGCGGTGCTCTTTGGCGTACGGATACGAACAGTGATAGACATTCTAAAAGTTTAAGTGAATAACGTGGTGGTGAGCGTTGAGGTGTCTCTTGTCTGCCTTCCTTTCCCTCAATGGTGATTCAGCGCACAAGACCACTCTCAGCGCTGCAGCGGCTTAAAGCAGTGACGGAAATCCGACCGCAGCGACCTGCTGGCGACAGGCCACAAGAAAAAACAAACACACAAATAGCTGAACACAGCAATAGGGGAGTAGAGGTTCCAGTCGTCACAGCAGTACCACGGCTGGAGGTGCGGGGTTTTACTCAGAGCAATTTGTGAGATTAAGAGAGAACGTGAACAAAAGCAAACGGGCGAAAGAAAAGGGCGGTGATGCAAACGCCGGCTGGACTGCCCTGTGTGCTGTAATTTGATCCGTTTAGTTGCGATCTCTATTAGTGCTGTGGATCTAAATAAAACGTTCACCGCGGTGGAAGGCTTTAAACTCGTTTCCTTAGCCAATACACACCGTAGATAGACGAAGCAGAAATGGGGAAACGGAAAAAGTGCGCAGATGAGAGGTGTCGAACAGAGTGTAAAACGACAAGCGTTGAGTTTAAAGCATAACACTAAAATTTTCAGTGCAGCGCACACGCCAGCCGTTAATTTTCTCTCGTTACAATTGCACAATCAAAAGAAGGAGCGCACTTCTTGCACATCTCCTAGCAGGAGAAAACTCTGCACAAAAGACCAGCAGAGGAACAACGCAATGCTCAGCTTGTTTCCTCCTTCCAAACGCAAAGAAGCATGAGCAAGGCACCTAAGTCGACATGCCAGCGATATCGGCGCCTGCAATTCGTCGCTGACCTTTTCCCGTTATCTCTCTCTCTCTCTCTCTCTTTCCTTCTAGTGCCTTTTTTAGATTGCGCGACGGTGCGACATGGATTGATGATACAACTCAAAGAAAAGATAAATGATCTGGCGTTACCTCTGTACATGCTAACATACATTGTGGAGTCTCAGCCCACCGTCGCAGCTTCCTACAGTTCACCGCGATGGGAGACAAAAAAAAAGGAAGAGAACAACAATTGCAACCAAAACAAAAAGAAGAAACGCACCAAGCACACGAGCGACAACGATGCAGGCAACAGCTTTACCTTTACCGCCACGCACTGTCCGACGGGTTGGGCAGGTGGTTCAACAGTCCCAGCTGGCTGTCGTCGGTGTGCACCTCCTCGTAGGAGGCGCAGAAGTCGTCCGAGACACCCGAGGCATCGGCAAGGGTAGTGTGTGCCGCCGCCGCCGCAGTTGCCGCCGTCGCTGCGGCACCAGCCGCGGGCTTTCCGTTCGCAGCCCCCCGCGGCAGCTGCCGGTAAAGCGTGGCGCGCTTGTGAAAGAGCTCAAAGCTGGCCTTGTACGACTCCGCCTCGAAGGCGCTGATCGTCGTCGGGTCGCGGTGCGCCTTCAGGTACAGCGCGACATACTTCAGCGCCGACTCTTCGGGGGAAAGGCCGGGGTAGATGGGCCGCTCCCGCCCCACCGCGAGCAGCGCCTGCGCCACCGGGTCGTACAGCTGCCGCTGCAGGTACTCTTCCGTGTCGGTGATCGACGACGGCTTCACGCCCTTCGGCAACGGCCGCCGCAGCGCAGCCGGCAATACCGCCCCCTCCGTGTACTGCCACGGCCGCCGCAGAAAGCGCGCCTTGTGCGCCTCGTTGAGCATCGCATACCTCTGCCCCTCGTACTCCACGACGCAGTCCAGTGCGCCTTTGCGGGCGAGGGGCTGACGCACCCCACGCATCCCCCGCCGGTCCCGCGTGTCGTACAGCAGAACCGGGCAGCAGCCCTCCAGTGCGAGGGCCGTCTCCGGCAGCGCAGCAGCCTCGGCCTCCGCCACAGCCGTCGGCAGGTGCTTCGGGATCGGCCGCGCCGCTGTCGTGTCCGTCACCGTGGTCGGGTCGAGCAGGAAGCGCTCCAGGTAGGCGGGTGAGCTGAAGAAGAAGTACTGCCCGAGGTAGCGGGCACCCAATCTGAGGTCCATCAACTCGGTAGAAGATGCATCCGCAGGAAAGCAGCGCACCAGGTCGCTCTTCTCCACCCACTCGTAGGGGCAGAAGGCGCCGAACTCGGAGAGGTGACGCTGCACGTGGCGCAGCACCTCGTAGGCGTCACGCAGGGGAACGGGAAAGGCGCGGGCCTCACGCAGGCGGGCCTCCTGCGCATTTGCGCAGAACGCCTCCACCCCGTGCACGGCGCTCATCAGGTTGCTGCTGTCGAGAGGGACGCGTGGGTGAGGAAGAGGGAGGGCCACCGAAGCGTACTCTTTCATCGCCTGCGCCACGGCCTGTGCTGCTGCGGCTGCAGCCTGTGACGAGCCGTGTGCGTCTGCGTCTGCCGCCTCGGTGGGAAAGGCCGACATCACCTTTACAATGGGAGCGGCACTGCTGAGGCGGGCGAGGGCAGCTGCCGACTCCGCAGACACCGGCAGGTTGTGCAGCACAGCCCCACTCGCCTTGGCCTCGGCGGAGCAGAGGTACAACGTGAGCAGCTTCTGCGTCAGCGGAAGATCGGCGAGCCCGGCCTGGGCCGCGAGCATGCAGTCAATGCGCAGCGCCTGCCAGTTCGCGTGCACCGCACCCCACGCCAGCAGCGAGGAGGTCGACACGCACTTGGCGTGCAGGTTGAAGGCGATCGAGTCGGCGAGGCAGCGCAGCTTGCCGCCGTACATCTCCGACTCGCACCGCGTGTCCGGCTCGTACACCGACACCACCGGCGCGTGCAGCAGCGGCGGGTTCGGCGGAGGGGCCTGCATGAACGGCCACGGGTTCCGCACAAAGCGCAGCAGCGTCGCGTCGTTGTCGAATGTGTAGAGGCGGTTGTGCACGCGAGCCACTCGCCGCGCCGCCTCGCGCTTCACGCGGTTGTCGCGCCGCCGCACAGCGTTGCGCAGCTCCTCAACCTCGTCGGAGGCGACCTCGCTGAGCTCCTCCGGCTCCTCGGCAGCCTGCCCCTCCGCCCCGCCCTCCCCGCTTTCCGCCGCGTCGGCCTGCCCCTCGTCGTCCCCCTCCTCCTCCTCCTCCTCGGCCCCCACGCGCAGCCCCGTCGGCTTCCACTTGCAGGCCGACCGCTCCCCCTCGCGCCGGTACGCGTAGAGCCGCACCGGGTCGACGGCGCCGAAGACGGACCAGTCGCACTGCCCACTCGCCAGCCGCGCTGTCGCCTCCGCGGGGCGTAGCACCTCGGGGTGGTAGAAGAGGGACGCGCGGTAGGCGAGGTGACGGCCGAGGGCCTCGACGACGGCACGCCGCACCGTCTCCTTGGCCGCGGCTGCGTTGATCTTCACCACCTCGATGCGGCGCTCCTCCACGAAGGTGACAAACTCCTCGAGAGCGTCCTCCTGCGCCTGCCGGTCCGCCTGCGCCTCTCCCTCGTCCTCCGCCTCCGCCGGCCTGCCCTCCCCCTCGCTCTGTGCTGCATCGCCGCCCTCCGCACCGTTCGTGCCGCCGTCCTCCCCGCTGCCACCGCCCTCGGCATCAGAAGGCACATCCGCGTCGTCAGCGCCGATGTGACGCCGCCGCCATTTTGCCACCGCTCGCTCACGAGCACGGGTGTGGCGAGCGGCCTCGCGGGTGTGCAGCATCGCCTGCTGCACCGCCTCCTTCTCGCGCGCCGCGACATCCTGTGCCCTCGCCCGCTCCGCAGCCGCACGCCGCGCCGCCACGTACAGGGCACTGCGCTGGTTGAAGACCTCCTCGTCGACGTTGAGCCGCACCACAACCTCCGGGATGCCGCCCTCGTCAAAGAGGACGTCGAGGTCGCCGTCGGAGAAGGGCGGGCAGATCATGACGTAGCCGAGCTTGTCGAAGGGGCGGAAGCGCGTCACGCAGCTCGCGATGCGGAGGTAGGCCTCGCTGAGGCGCACCTGCTTCTCCTCCTCGTCCTCCGGCTCGAACTCCAGCTTCTCCTGCAGCGCCGCCTCCTTCTCGTCGCTCCAGTCATCGGCAGCGGCGTCTTCGCCCTCCTCGTCGTCAGCGGAGCCGCCGTCGCCGTCCTCGCGGGCCTCGCGCTCCTCCATGAGCCGCTCGTGCTCTTCAAGCAGCCGCTCCGCCTCCGCCTTCTCGGCCAAGCGCTTCTTCTCCTCCTTCTCCTTGTCGTGCACGCTTTCCAGCAGCGTGAAGGCGCGCTTCAGATAGGGGTTCGACTCCTTCGTGTCGGCCGGGATGTAGACGCCACGCACCATCGCCCCGGTCGGGGTGAGGGCGGCCTCCACGCACTCCTCGAAGAACTGGCGGTCGTAGACAAAGAAGGGGACGCGGTAGGCCTCGAGCAGGCCGGAGGCGAGCGTCTTCTTGCCCGACTGCGTGGCCCCGACGACCCACACACGCGGAGGGACGTCGTGCGGCGGCAACTCGCCCACGTACCGCTGCGGGCACCGCGCAAAGGCGTCACGCGCCTCTTCGGTGGCGAAGATGTAGAGCCCGTCGACGTAGCGCAGGCAGAACTCCTGCTTGCCGCGCACGAGAATGCCGCGCTCGTGCAGCGTGACGGGGCAGTAGTCAAGCCGCGAGCCGAACTGGTGCAGGAAGCGCCGCATGGGCTTCACGAGCGGGTCGCGTGTGACACGAGTGGCAGCGGCGGCAGGACGTGCGGTGCCTTCGGGGTAGAGCAGCGCCTCGTCCTCCGCTGCCTGCTCTTCATCCTCCTCGTCGTCCTCTGCACCACCGCCGCCGTCCTCGCCGTTCTCCTCGCCGAGTGCCTCGTCCACGGCATCGTCGCTCGTCACGATGGAGAGGGGGTTCAGCTGCTGCAAGAGCTCCGCCATTACCTCGGCCACAGTCGCCGTCGCGCTCACCGGAATGGTGTGGAGGTCGACTCCGTGGCTGCCACCACCCTCGTGCGCCTCCGTCTTGGCTGTTCGCCAGTCCGACTTGGTGCCCGTCTTCAGCAGTTTAAGTGCGCGCTGAAAGACGGAGGTGGTGGACGGCGAGGCAGTGCGAGAGGCGGCTGTGTTGCCTTGGGATGCCACGACGCTGTCCTCGTCCTCATCGCTCCCCCTCTCCGCGCCGCCGTCCTCGTCACGCTCTGCAGCGCTGCCGGCGCCAGCGACGCCCTTGAACCCCACCCCCCCCCCCCCCCCCGCCGCACCCCCCCCCCCCCCTCCCCTCCCCCCCGGGCTTGGGTCCGGCCCCCCCCCCCCCACACCACCCAAAAACAGCCCCCCCCCCCCCCCCCCCCCCCCCTCCCTCGCGGCGATGAGGAGCTCCTCCCCCCCCCCCCCCCCCCCCCCCCGCCCCCCCCCCCCCCCCCCCCCCCCCCCCCCCCCCCCACCCCCCCCCCCCCCCCGGGGGTTTTTCCCTCCCCCTTTTTTTTTTTTCCTTTTCCCAGAAAACCCCGCCCCCCCCGGGGGCGGCCCCTCTTTTTTTTCTTCCCCCCCCCCCCCCCCCCCCCCCCCCCCCTCTTTTTCCCCCCCCCCCCCCCCCCCCCCCCCCTTTCTTGGCGCCCCCCCTCCCCCCCCCCCCCCCCCCCCCCCCCCCCCCCCCCCCGCCGCGGGGGGGGGCAGCAGGGCGCCCAGGGGGCCCCCCGGGTTTTTCCCGGGGAAGGGAGGGGAAAAAAAAAAAAAGAAACACAAAAACCCCCCCCCCCCCCCCCCCCCCCCCCCCCCCCCCCCCCCCCCCCCCCCCCCCCCCCCCCCCACCCACCCCCCCCCCCCCCCCCCCCCCCCCACACCCCCCCCCCGGGGCCCGCGAGGGGGGAAACGGCCAAGCCCCCCCCGCCCCCCCGCCAACAAAAAACGCAAACCCCCGGGGGGCGGCGGGGGCCCCCCCCCCCCCCCCCACCACCCCCCCCCCCACCCCCCCCCCCCCCCCACCCCCCCCCCCCCCCCCCCGCGCCCCCCCCCCCCCCCCCCCCCCCCCCCCTCCCCTCCCCCCCCCCCCCCCCCCCCCCCCCCCCGACGGCGGACGTGATTCTTCGGTGGTAGTCGATGTCTGCTCACCCGCGGCAGCCTCGAGCGCCTCGGCCAGGTCGCAGGGCTGCAGCTCGAAGGCCTGCGTGATGTACGCGACGACGTGGGCAGCGTCGCCCGAGGCGATGGGATCGACAGCGAGGACGCGGCCGAGACTGCGCGCTGCATCGATGCACTTGCGCCAGCACACAGACCAGTCCTGCGCCTCTAGCGGAACGAGAGAGGCAGCAGCTGCACCACCAGCGGATACGGTGGGCAGCACACCAGCCTCCAGCCGACCCCGATACACCAGCGCTGCAATACGCAGGCGAAGCTCCTCCCGTGCACGTGCGGCAGCCACCTCTGCAGAAAGCTCCTCCGTCTCACCAGCGCCCGCCGCTGCCGCCGCCTCCACGTCCTCCTGCGTGTTCTCTTCAGCGGTAAGAGCGTCGAGAATCTCCTGCGCCTCGACCGCCTGCTGCCGTGCCACCTCCAGCTCCTCCGGCGAGACGGGCTTCTTTGGATCCGCAGCCTCCAGCTCTACTAGGTGGGCCAAGAGCTTCTCGCAGCCCGCCTTCATCTGCACTTTCTCTGCTGCCTGTCGGCGCCGCTCCGCATCGGCGCTGACGGCAGCCCAGGCGGCAGTCGTCGCGGCTGCGATGGCGGACGCTTGCGCACCTGCGTACTCGCCATACACGTCCGGCACGGTGCAGGTCAGCTCCACCACGTGGTCCGGCCGCGCCTCCTCTAAAATCCTGAGAGGCTGCATCCACTGCTCCTCCACGTGGTCGCGGGTGTTCGCGGTGGTGGGGATGGAGTCGCTGAAGACGTAGCCGCGGTACAACGCACGTTCACTCGTCATCGCCTCGCGCAGCAGGGCAGCTTGTGTCGCCATCGAGAGCGGCTGCTGCGCCGCCAGGCAGGACGCGACGTCCTCACGCACGGCGCTGTCGCTGCCCGGCTGCAACGCTGCTACGGCCAGCTCCACCACATCGAGGTGCACACAGTGCAGAGCCGCGGCCAGCTGTGCGCCGACTGCGGTCTTCCCCACTCCCACAGGTCCTGTGAGCAGAATACGGGGGCTCGTGTGGCGGCGGTAGCGCTCCATTTCCTGCTGCACAACGCGCAGCTCATCGGGCAGGTACAGCTGCGTCGGGTCTGTCAGGTCACGTTGCCAGGCCGGCAGCGTCGCCAGCTCGGGGTGAAGGAAAAACTGAGCCGCGACACTCTCACCATCTTCCACGATGTTGGCGCTGTGGCTCGCCAGCGCCTTCTCCGTGCGGCGCACGAGTTGTTGCAGATACGCAGCGGCGTCGCGGCGCTTGGCGTAGACGGCGCACATCTCCTCACACGCCAGCTGGAACTGCGTGATGGTCAGCTCGCCGCGGCCGTCGCGGTAGCGCTGGTACGTGTTGTCCGCCGCGGCGTGTGCGCGTGGCAGGTCGGTGTTGCGGAAGTGCATCGCGTGAAACCAATTAAAGAAGAGGCGGAACTGGGAGAGCGACAGGACGGAGGCGTCGCGTTCGTCGAGGCAGAGCTTGGCAAAGAGGGTGTCGTACACAGGCGGGTAGGCGTGCGTGGGTGGGAGAACGATGTAGTCGGTGAGGGGCGCCACCAGCTCTGTGGCTGCCGTGGTGCGCTGCGGCGTCAGCACCTCCGATGGCTGGAGGAGGTGGTGTGGCGCCTCGTCGCTGACAATGCAGTCGATTAGCTCCGCGTTGAACTCCTCCCAGAGAGCGCTGCCGGTGCTGGACTGTGCCGCTGCCTCTTCTTGCGCAGCCATCAGGTCAGGCAGCCAGCGGGAGGGAGCACTGTTGAGAAACGCATTTGCATCCTCCAGCGAGTAGGCGGTGCTATCAGTGCTCTTCAAGTCTTTCAGTACAGCCTCAGCTGCTGTATGCGCGTCCTCGGCGGTGGCGTTGCTGTGCAAAGCACAGAAAACGCATTGAATGAGCTGCTCCATATCTGCCCGCGACAGCTCCTGTTCGGCGAGGCTACTATGTACATCAGAGGCAGCATTGTCGTGGGTGGCACGCAGCGCCTGCCACAGCCGCTCACGGATCTCCCCCAGCGGTGCCGAGGCCGCCGCCGCACCTTCCGCTGTGCTCGGCGCGTGAGAGCTCAGCATCATTCTGCCGACGTGTCAGTGCCAATGGCCTCTTTTTCTCTGCTACAGGAAAGTTTCGATGGAGCCGCTGTAGCAGCAAAAAAAAAAAGATGATTATCGAGACTCCCTTTTCTCTGTGTGGCAACGCAGCGGTGTCGCGGGACGAAAAGAAACCAAGGGGGCAGTGAGTGAGAGAGTTGGAAGGACCAGTATGAAGGGTGTCCGCCCACGTCTAGCTAGATTGCGTTTCACACACGCAGACACTAAACACACACAAAACTACCGTGCTGCATAGAAAGAGAGAAGAAAGAGAAGTCACTGGGAGGTCTGGAAGGTGCGTGCGAACACGGTCTGGAAACGGCGACATACGCCGTACCATAAAGGACGAAATGGATTCGTGCCCCTTCGCCGCAGGCCAACAAAGAACACTTTGTTTTTTACTGTGCAGTTCATCACCGAGTTTTTTTTTAGAGAAGAGGGATTCAAGCGCCGTCACGAGAAGGACAGAACCTACAATGAAAATAAAAACAAAAGAGCAACAGAGGAGAAAAAAGGGGGTGAGCAGCAACAACACCTCCAAAAAAAACAGAAGTAAGATACTTTGCCTACCACTCACACCCTCGATGCCTCTCAGTGCACCTACGCATCCACATCCGGCGGCTCTGCGATGTCGGCTCCTTGAATCCACTCCGCACGGCGCAGCAGCTGAAAGGCCGGCGCAAAGGCATCCACAGAGGCAGCCTCGGAAAGGCTGAGCGGTGGCTGCCGCACTCCCTGCTGCAGTGCCTGCGCATCCATCCAGAGCTGGATCGTCATCTTGTCCCGATCGGTCGCCGTCGCCATGGTCACACGCTGACCAGCAGCTGGGGCCTCGTCAGTGGCAGCGTCTGCCCCACCAGTATTAGCGCCGCCACCACCGCCACCCTCCTTTCGACGCCGCAATTTCTCCCAGCTCTCCTCCGTCTTCTTTGCCGTGATGAGCGTGTCCTTGGCAAGCACCACGAACTGGTGCACGAGGGAGTGAAGCATCTCAATCACCGCCTCCTCACGAGCGGCGCCAACAAAGCCGCACCGCTGCGCCTCCACAGCAAAACGTTGCAGCGGCTGCAGCACCGGCGCCACGTACCACGACGCCGCGGACGGCATCGTCTTGCGGGTGTGGGAGTAGGCGGAGCGCACGGATTTGATGTTCTGCAGCGGCACCGCGGCGGCGTCGGTGACATATCGTACCAGGGTGGCGCGTGCGTGCTGGAGAAACTGCCCACACACGGTGCTGCCGGCGAAGTTCACCACGTCGGTGACGAGGGCGACGGTGCTGCGCTCCGTTGCGGACAGAGAGGAGGCAGACGCCACCGTCTCGCCCTCCTCGCTGAGCCGCTCCACGATGCACTGCAGCAGCGGCCCGGTGAGAAAGCGGCGCAGCGCGTCCGCATCAGCGATGGCGAGCAGCAAGGTGTCGCTCGCGCTCGCCTCCGCCGCCTCTGGTGCAGCGCCATCCGCTGACGGCGACGACGCGTGACTGCCGACGCGATGGGCGTCCCCGTTCGTCTCAGCACTGCCAGCTGCTCCAGCAGCAGCACTGACGAGTGGCGCCTTTGCAATCGCCTCCTGCACTCGCTGCAGCACGCGGTAGCAACACGCCACCGTCTGCCGCAAAAAGCGCGGCGTGCAGAGGTACAAGAAAACCGATGGCGAGAAGAGATGCAGCAGCTGCTGATGCACAATGTAAAAGATACGAAAGTGGTAGCCAGCCTCGCTCACAGACGGCAAGCGGTCCAGCGGAGACGCCACCGAATGCAGCGCCTTGTCCACCTCACTCACCCGCAGCGCAGCGTACACGTCGAGGTTCCACTTGTGGTTCCACAGCACAACATCCGGCGACTGCCGCAGCGCCGCCAGCTCCTCGAGGTCGGCACAGGCCGCCTCCACCATCGACAGCAAACCGTAGGCTGCCTTGTACTTGACATGGAAGTGGTTCGCAATGCCAACCTCGTAGAGCGACGGAAGCTTCTTCACGAGGGTCTCGCTCAAAATCGGCCACACAATCGTCGCGGCGGGGTGCAGCGGAGCGCCGTAACTCTCCCGCAGCAGCGGCAGCAGAGGGAGGTAGGTGGACTGCAGGACAG
The DNA here is from genome assembly GCA_030078075.1 of Crithidia sp. LVH-60A. Taxonomy (NCBI): domain Eukaryota; phylum Euglenozoa; class Kinetoplastea; order Trypanosomatida; family Trypanosomatidae; genus Crithidia; species Crithidia sp. LVH-60A. The sequence continues at coordinate 1,868,425 of CP119668.1, forward strand.
CTGTCATCTGCTGCAGCAGCGCCACCGTACCCTCTGCGCTCTGTCGCGCCTGTGTCGCCGCCTTCCACGACACCACCGCCTCCAGCGGTGGTCGCAGCACGGCGTAGCGGAAAACCGCACAGAACTGCTCCCGCTCGCCAGCCTGTCCGTAGAGCTCGATGACACGACCTAACAGCTGACGCGCCGCTGCGGAGCCCTCGAGATCGGCGCTGTCAGTCGCAGCGGCAACCTTCGCCGAGTCCGCCGTAGCTGTGTTCGCGGCAGCCCGCCCAAATGCTGCGCGGCTCACGTGCACCAAGATGACCTCCAGGACCCCCAGCACCGCCTGCTCCGCCGATGCAACGTGCTGCGCCATGTCCGCCCTCTCCTGCTGCCGCGACGGCAATAAGACGAGCCGCTGGCTCACCTCCTTCAGCTCTTGGAAGAGCAAGACAACGTCCTCGAGGATGTCGAGGGCGGCTTCAGAGAGACGTGCCCCAGCAGCCATTACATACGCCTCTTTCTTTACCGCCGCAGAAGCTGCAGCGCCGGTACCAACAGCACCGCTGCTGCCGCTCGTGTGTGCGCTGTCGTGCGTGGCTGAGCTCTGAGCAGCGCCGCCGGTCGAAGAGGTCGCCACTGCCGGCGAGCGGGATGGCGCCGCATCCACTGTGATCTGCAGCATCTGCGCCAAGTCGCCTAGTTGATACGCGATCGTTTCATACACCACGATGCCACGCAGGTAGACAGAGTCGAAGGTGCGTTCCAGCTCGGCGGCACACGCAGCCTCCACCTTGTTGCGCACACCCAGCGACGTCGTCGAGAGCTGGGTGACGGCGCCGCGCAGTCTCTCCATCGCGACGGCGAGCGGCCGCTCCATGCAGGAGAGCTCATCGCGCATCCCAACGAGGTGGCCCGAGACGTTGACAAAAGCGGTGTGGACGTCGGTGTTGACACACTCGGCGATCTTGTCCTCGAGGTACTGCGCGTAGGAGTGAAGGTCCTGCGAGAGGACAGAGAGAGGCACGCCGTGCTGCACCTTGCCTTTGACGAGAGCCAAGGGATCGAACGCCGCGTAGTGGCGGTCACGTCGGGATGGATGGCGACTGGAAGACGGCGAGGCCGCGGAGGTCTCGTTGCTGCTGCTCCGGCTGGAACCAGAAGAGAAGGATGAGGAGCTACTGCTATCAACACCGTCCTCGTCGACGACGATGCCGAACTCGTGCTCAGCAAAGCAGAGCTGAATGAGCTGCAGCTGCTGCTTTAACAGCTCAGGGTCCGTCTCCGTGCCTGCAGGACCGTTGGCCGTCGCGGAGGCTCCGTTTTCCGCTGCCTGTGGTGTGTAGCTTGATGGCGGCTGCTGTTGTTCTTCGTTGCTGGGCGGGGTGTAGTGCAGGGAGCCGTGGCCCGCAGCAGCTTCGGGTGCCGCACCGGAAGACACAGCAAGAACTGGTTGGCTCATAGCAGCTGCAACACTCTTTTTTTTTTTTAAACCAATGGTAGCGAGGGTACTCCGAATTGCTTAGCAAGCAGCTGAAGAAAGAGGGCAAGAGGTCAAAAAACCGTTTGCACGCGCTGGCTGTAACGTAAAGAACAGGCGCACCCGCTTTACGTTAGCCACCACTGAGTAACTTTAGTGTTGCCCACTAAATGTTGAATCTTTATTCTTTTGCGGCTGCTAATAAAAAGAATGCATGCGATAGTGTGACTTTTCTTTTTTTCCGCTCTGCCTGTCTCAACGACGATATGCGTTTTCTTGTTCAGAACACACAACACACGCGGATACAAAACTTTGATTAAAGAAGAGGAAAGCGCGGAAAGAGAGCAGAAGAGCAAGTGGTAGAAGTGCACTTCTTTCTTTATCGCAGCCGCCGTGCCTGTCGGAGCACTGCCACACGATCACTGGCCACAGGAAATGTGCCTTGCCCATAGGTAGGAAGGCAAAACCGGCACAACCAAAAAAAACCAATGAGTGGGCTTTTTTGGCGACCTTTGCCTTTCCCAATACGTCATTTCAAAAAAAAATGTAGCGACGTCGCCACCTACGTCAACGGCAGGGAGCTTCGGCGATAATTTGCTTCTCATACAGGTCTTAATGCACTCCCTACGCTGCGAATGTGTTCAGAACAGTCGAAGCGATGTCGCTTGTGTCCTGTGGAACGCAAACCTATTTCTCCTTTGCACGTCTGGCTTTGTGTCTGCGCACTTAACGACTGTGGATACTCAGGAATGCATTAAAACGCAAAGGGAAAAAGAAAAAGACGAAACACACAAACTGCTCATCACCTTCAACCAATAAAAAGAAAACACACAACACGGCAACAGTCAACAACGCGCCAACACTATCCGCCAGCCCACAAAGCAAAGCACACTACACCATCGAGCCATCGGCGTGTTGCTGTGCCGCAGCCTGAATCTTCTCCATGTGCCGGCGCCGTGCCTCACCAGAGTCCACATCAGCCTGGAAAGCCTCTCGCGCCTCGTTGTGGCGCACCTCACGCATCCACGTCAGGTTGCCCTCCGCCTTCTCCACACTCCGGGGTTCGTAGACAGCCTTGCCGAATTGCCAATCCAGGTGGTGGCTCCGCTCCCACTCCCGCACGATGCCGTCGCGGTTGTCGCTCGGCAGGGCGTGCACGAAGCCGAGCTGCGGCTGCAGCGGGTGCGCACGCATCACCGCCCGCGCCGCCTCGGTGATCTCGTGCCGCTTCGGCTCCCGCGCGAGGGTGACGTGGGTGAGGACAAAGTCGACAATGTTGGCGACGCTCTTCAGCTCCGTGCGGTCGGCCGACGTGGGGCAGAGGCGGAAGACGCCCTCGACGACCTGGTCCAGCACCCGCTCCCGCAGCGTCTCCTCCTCGAAGACAAAGCTCTCAATGATGCGACGCTCCGGCAGGGCCGTCAGCGGCTTCCCCTCGAAGTCGAGGCGGCGCAGCTCGTAGCCGTCCCGCAGCGTCTCGGCGAAAATGACCTCGGTGAGCTTGTCCATCAAGTAGCTCGTGATCTCCGCATCGTCCATGCTCAGGACGACGGCGCTAAACTCCTCGTCCCAGCTGGGTGGGCGGATGCCGCGCGGGGTCGGCGCCACGTAGTCCTCCGGCGCGACGTTGGGCAGCCACGGGTACTGCGTGTGCCACCATTTCCACGCCACGGCGGAGGTGCCGCGTGTGAGGCCGACGCCCTCGGGGTTAAAGCGCTCCACAAACGGCAGGGGGCGGTGGGAGTGGGACTGGTCCCACTTGCTGATGCCTTGTGCCTCTCGCTGCCACCGGTTCAGCTCGCGGTACTTGTACATGTGGGGGCGGCCCTTGCGAAGCACGTTCTTGTGCTGCGACTTCAGCAGCACCACCGTGCGCTGCAACATTGTGAAAAGAAGAAGGGAGGAGTGATAAACGCCAGAAAAGAGTTTGGGTGTGGGTGTGTGCTACACTGTCAACCTGACAACAACACAAGAAAAGGATAACTTTACAGGCGGACTCAAGAGCTAGCCCTGCCAAAGCCGCTGCACAGCTTCACCTAAAGTGGTATTAGACGTACATATAAGAAAAAAAAAAGAGAGATGAGAAAGAGAGAGTAAGATCAGTTGGAAAAACGGTAGTCGAGAGCAACCACACACACACCTCATGCATTTCTCACTGCTCCTTACATGAAACACCGTAAAAGAAATCGCTGCTGCCGACTGGAAGCAAATAACCGCAAATTCTTCACTGAGACGGCACCCCAAAAAAATTGTCTGCAGCACAGTATTGTGCACAGCCACAAGAGGACTTCGACATCCACCCACCTCTGTTATTTGTTCTTCATAAGAAGAAAGAAAGAATATGCAGTGCGATGTCGGACTCGCTGACGAGACGGCAAGAAGTATCTCGCGGATGCACCGTGAAAAAAATGAAAGCGGCGCTGCACTCACACCACCCTCCTTTTTATTTTCCTTTTTTCCTTGTCCAATTGTTGCTCTCCTTATATTAAAAGAAAAAAAAGAGAGAAGGAAAACATCATCGAATTCCACTTTTGCGAGATGGAGTAGAAAAGAGAAAAAAAAGCGAGGCGTATTCTCTTTTGATTCTTTTTTGTATGTATAAGTCTTTTTTTTTTCCTGTGGAAGATGTCGAGAAGTGAGTTTTCTTACCACATCGAAGGCGCTGGAATAAAAACAAAAACACAAGGACAACGAAGGATAAAGATCATGCACGGTGACACACATGCGCTCTCGACCAAGAAGAATCCAGTCCACACCTGCGTCGTGCTCGACCTCCCTCGCTACTCTTTGTTTTCTTGTTGTTGTTGTACCCCTACTCGCCATCTTCTCTCAACGAAATTTCAGTTTTATTGCCTTTTTTTACGAGCATTTTTTGAAGCACCCTTTGGAGGCGCATGTCATGACTCCGCGCTGCAAGCACGTCTTGACTTTCGATAAATGCAAAAAGTCCAAAGAAAAACTTAGAGGAAAAGAAACCAAACAAAACAAAAAACGAAAGCATGGCAATGGAAAATGGGATTGTACTTATTAAATTCTCCCATGAAAGAGTCAAGACGCCCCGCTATGCTTCGGGGTACATCTGCGCCATCTCCGCCGCAAAGGCCTTGTGCTTCGCGTTGTTCTTGTTCTCCGCGATCCAGCTCTGCACATTCTCCTCCGTGACGAAGGCCTGCTGGATCAGCTCCGTCATGAAGTCGGGCGCAATGTCCTTCATGAAGGGACGCTGCTTCACTCCCGCGATGCAGTTCAGAATCTCCGTCGCGCTCTCCTGCTTTTCGGCACGCGTCGTCTTCCAGGCCTCCAGCATCGACGTCCATACCTCCAGAAAGTCCTCCTCCCACTCCATCTCCGCCCCATCCAGTGGGATGTAGAGCGCGTCAAGGTAGTTGGCGGTGCGGGCCATCACGTTGCTCACCATCGACAAGAAGTCCATCGACGTCGTCGCCACCATGCAGGCCACGAAGCGGCTGTACACACGCGGGAAGTCCTCCTTGATGTTGTTCGCCACGGCGTTGGTCAGGCACCACGAGTAGCCACGCGTCAGCTCCTTGATGTCGAACATGCCGCTGTTCAGCGCGTCCGTGAAGAGCTTCCGGTCGTCGTCCGAGGACGTCTCGGTCACCTTCTTCGCGATGATGTAGACGGCACACATGCGGCACATGTACGGCGCGTCCTGCGGCACGAGCTCCACCAGCGCCTTACCGGCGGCCTCCCAGTTGCCGTCGACCGACGAGTCGCGGATCACGCTCAGCACCTTGGAGGAGAGGTCCTCGTCGACGCACTTGGGCGGCGTGGCGAGCGCCATCAGCTTGCGGTCCTCCTCGCTCATCTGCGCATCGCCGGGTGCCTGCGGCGGCATCGGTGGCGCTGCGGCGTCCCCGGGGAAGGGCGGCGGCGGCGCGTTGAAGGGCGGCGGCGGCATCATGTACTCGCTGTTCGAGGCCGAGAACTGGCTGAGGTCGCCGAAGCTCACCACGCGGTCCTGGCGGTTGCCAGCGGGGCCGCCGCGGCCGAACTTCTGGTCGCTGCCGTCCACCATGCTCGCGGTGCGGGGCATGCCGCGGTTGGCGTGGCCGGGGCCACCGCCACGGTTGTTGTTCGACGCGTTCTGGTGCTGCCACGAGCCGGCGCCGCCGCCGCTCATGTTCGTCGAGGACGGGTTGCGGTGCATGTTGCCGCCCTGGCCGCCGCTGTGCCCACCGGAGGGGCGGTGGTTCTGCCGCTCGTTGTTGTTGGCGTTGCCGCCATCGTTGCCGTCGCCGTCGGCGCCAGAGGAGCCCTGCGCGGGTGTCTCCTTCACCTTCCAGCCCTCGCTGCGCCACTCCAGCAGGTTCTGGATGAGAAAGCGGATGCGGCGCGAGAAGCGCGGGTCGTTCATCGCCGAGTTCAGCGCGCGCCAGATCGTGTCGTGCGGGTGCTCGAGGCTGCTCGCGTCCTTCGCGTTGCTGTGCACCGCCATGTTCGCGTTGTCGTCGAACTTCTTGCCGATCACATTCATCAGGTTGACCACCATCTCGAGGTCGACGTCGGTGGTCACCATCTTGGAGCTCGGCACAAAGTTGAGCACCAGTGCAGTGGAGCAGATGGCCAGAATGACGCGGTGGAAGATGAGGGAGCGCATGTAGAGCTCGCCAACAAACTTGATGTTCGCCATGTTGCGCTTGCGCAGCTGCTCCGCCGCGTCGGGATCGGCGGCCGGGGGCTGCTTAATGAAGTTGTCGTGGAACATCTGGCAGCGGAGAATGAGAACGGTGCGCACGCGGCCGCTGGCGGTGGCCTTGCCCTGGGCGGCGTCAGCCTCGCGAAGGGCCGCAACGCGCTTGCCGACCTCCGACTGCGGGTTCGCCTCGGCCTCGGCAACCACCTCCTGCTCGTACACGTTGATACGCTGGCAAAGCTGGGCGTAGATGCCGGAGAAGACCGGCTCGGCCATCGCCTTGTTGAAGATGATGTCCACCGTGCCCTTCAGCACGACGGGGTTCAGCACTAGGTCGGGTGACAGCGTCTCCTCCACGACGGCGTCGAAGTTCTGGTCGGTCAGCTTGTTCAGCGAGCCCTGCACACGGCGCAGCTCCAGCTCCGACTCGTCCATGTCCTTCTTGTCGCGCACGCGGAAGCCGTTCTCGGACATGACGAGTTTCGGGATCTCCGCCTTGCGCTGCTTCTCCATGCGGACGGTGAGGAGAACGCGCTCCAGCGAGAAGTTCGGCTCCGGGATCTCCTTCCACGTGTCGCGGAAGGCGAGGATGTCGGCCAGCGTCATCTGGTTCTTCACCTTCTCCTCCTTCTGCACCGCACCACGGAGGTTGAACAGCATTTTCGCTTAAATAGGCTTCACGTTGCAGTTGTTCGCTCTTTCTTCTGTGCCTCGATGCACGTACTGGGAAGCTAATTGAGCTGCGAGAGGGTATGCGCGTTTTGATTCTTTGCGTGTATCGCGACGACTTCGTGTCTCTGTATTCTATCGCAGAGAGAGGACAAGAGAGAGGAGAGAGAAAAAAAACCGGATTGGGTAGGCGGTGTAGCAAAAAGTGAGTGCGTAGAGGTCAAAGACTTTATTCACCGGACGCGCAAAAAAAAAAAAGAGGAAAAAAGATGAAACTCGTACTAGCCAACAGAGAGGAAAAGCAACAGGGGCACTTCTTTCTTCAAACAGAAAAGAAGACAAAATCGCCGAAGTTGCAGACACCAAACAAAACAAAAACAAAAGAACTTTTTCTTCTTCGTGCGTGAGTGTGATGAGATTGAGAGGGGGAGCAGAAAGGAGCAGAGACGGGGTAGAAGGGAATGGAAGAGAAGCTTCAGCTGGAAAGCGCAGCACGGCAAAAATCTCAAAGCGATCATGCATCCCAGCAAGAGCAGACGAGCATCCCACCCTTTGCGAATTAGACTTTTAAAAAAGGCGAAGATTAGATGCATGATAGAAGCAAGCTGGTTATACATGTTTTGGTATTTCTTAAATACAATTGCATGCGTGTCTGTGTTTTCTTTTTGTTTTCTTAATACTTCAGGGAGAAAAATAGTGGTTCTCAGAGCCGTATACCAGCTCAGATCAGCGAAGCAGAAAGCAGGTAGCAGAAGACACCTAAACGACAGATGGCCAGAGTGGCACAAAGCAAAAAGATCCTCATAGATGACAAAATAAGGTGCATCATAAAGGAAAGCGAAACACCTAAAGGAGAGGCAAGATGGACAACAGCACTATCTCCAACTCGTCACTGCGGCATGAAGGGTGGTAGACGGAGCTACTCAGCTGGCTGGTCGAAGCCAGGCGCTCTCGAATCCGCCTCTGAAGCTCCGTGCCGGACGCAGACCGACTTTCAACGAGCAACGCCGCCCTCCGAGCCGCCAGCAACAGCTCCTCCACCGACAGCGGCGCATCCCGCGCGGTGCGGTCACTGAAGGCGAGCCCAGTTGCAGTCGCCGTCGTGAGGATTCGATCGCAAAATGATCGAAGAGAAGGCAGCGCAAGCACAGCGGCTCGTCTTCGCTCCTTTTGAATCATGGCAGCAGTGCTTGCACAGTCATCCGTCAAGGTTTGAAAGAGCGACTGCGGAGTAGGGCAGTCGTGCACGTCGACTGGTGGAGCACGCTGCTGATTGACAGGACGCGCGCCACTGCCTGTGCCCTGTTTCTCGACTGCACGGCGTGGCCGCATTACTGGTGGTCTACAGAAAAAAAAATGGGAAATGGTGGAGAGAAAGAGACGAGTGTAAGTGTACCGCATTGGGAACGTAAAACAAGAGATACATGGTGTCGCTCTGCTTTACTTTCTGCGTACCCAATTGAGTCCACCAAGGTGATTCACAAGCGGCAAAGGCTTTGCTTGTACGTACACACCTGAGAATCTCGAGAGACAACTGCTCACTTCCCAGAGCAACGAGAAGAAGCAGGCCATACTGAATAGGAAAAGATGCTTTTCCGCTCTCTTAGACGTGACGATCGACCACGGCAAGGTCCAGTAAACTCGTTTGCACCTCTGTTGAGGCTCCTTATTAGGAAGCTGTGCGGCTGACAATCCCATTCCAACTTTGTTGTTGCAGTTGTTGGAGCAAGAAAAGCTGCAACACAGGCATACGCAAACACACACACGCGCCTCAACGCACCGAAGAGAAAGAAAAACAGAAAAGAGAAGTTCAGCAAAAGCAAGAGATGAAACGCAATCCACATGATAGCGTGAAGAGATGAGAGGTAGAAGACAAAAAGAAAGGGGTTTTCAATGGAGCGTAAGGGAAGGCAAGAAAAGGCACATCCTCCGTCGTACCCTCAGATGAGCCGCGTGTAGCATACATCACAAGTGTCTCAAACACTAGAATACACCTGCAGACACCCCACTCCGCCGTGCCGGTCATTCACGATGGACGACGCCGATCTTCTCCCAGTACTCGTCACCGTAGCGGTTCAGCTCCGCCGTCTTAAACTTGATGCGATGGGCACGGCGCAGCAGCTCGCGGGCGTCCTTGTTGTCCTGCAGACTCTTCAGCGCTGGCAGCATGTCCTCAAAAGAGAGCGAGAGCAGGTGCGCCTCCTCCCACTTCATGAGGGCAATCCCAATGCGGAAGACGATCTTCCAGCCCTCGGAGAAGAAGATGTCCCAAATACGCAGCAGCGCGCGAAAGGGGAAGTGGGCGGCAAACAAGGTGAGGAACCACTGCGAGGCGTAGTAGGACGGCTGGATCTCGAGCTCGTCAAGCCGCTTCGACAGCTTCGGCAGGAGGCGCGCCACCAGCCGCTTCAGCTGGTAAAAGAACTGCTGCAGCAGCGGGAAGCCGGGGCGGAAAAGCTCACGCATCTTGCACCGCTCGTTGAACATCATCTCGTGCAGGGCCCAGAAGGACTCCTCCTCTCCCATCTGCGTCGACAGGGCCGCCACGAGGAAGCCCATCCCCTGCACGTAGCCCACCTCCGGGTCGCTGCCGGCGTAGGCGTGGAGGACGTTGCGCAGGAAGGTCTGCCCCGCACCGCCCGCGTCCTGGAACAGAACGTGGGTGGGGAAGGTGCGGGCGAGATCGCGGGAGATGATTGCGTCCACCTCCTTGTCGGCCAGCCGCTTGTCCCGCAGCGCCTCGAAGACGCCGGCGTTCTCGTCCGAGTTGAGCTGGTGAAAAGAGCCGAGCAGCAGCTGCCAGGCCACGCCGCGGAATCGGCTCGGGATGCCCTTGCGACACCGCTCCTTCAGCTTCGCGTGCATCTTCGTGTTCGTGCGGTTCCAGTCCGCCGCCATGTTCGCCCACTTGATCTCCCGCCGCACCACCTGCTTGCCGTCGATCCTGCGGATGAACTTCTCATCCCGTGCCTTGGCATCCTCGTCAATTACGAAACCGAACTCGTCGACGAACTGCTGCTCCGCCTCCTGCTCCTCGGCGTCCATCACACTATCGTTTCCGCCACCACCGTAGGTGGTGCTGCCCCCGTCGTTCTCGTTGCCGCCCTCCTCCTCCGTGTCGGAGTCGCTGCCACCGGTTGGTGCGGCACGCAGCTGGCTCTTGCGCAGCGGCTGCGGCAGGGCGGCGCCTTTGACCACGTGGCGGTTGTCCGGGATGAGCGGGGCGTGTCGCGAGGAGACGCTCGATGACGCGCCGAAGGACGTTGTGGCGACAGGAGGGGCATCGGCGGCCGCAGCGACAGCGCCTGTTGCACCCATGTGCAGCTCGCCTGTTGCGTCTGGGATGATCTGCAGAGGGGAGGACACGACCTCAACGCGGCTGGGGTGAGCCGCCACGGACCCGGCCAAGCCGCTGCCCTTCAGAGCGTGCGAGGCAGGAACAGCCGTCGTTGGCGCTGCAGGCGTGGTGTGTTTACTGGTGTAATGCGCACCGGAGGCAGCTGAGTGAGAGGGCTTTGGCGCGTGAACGGCGGCAGCAGCTCCTCGCTCCTCACGCGTCACGGAAATGTGGAGAGAGGTGCTCTCAACGAGGTCATGGGGCTGCGGTACGACGTCGATGTCGTCCGTCACGAAGGCGCTGCTCTCATCCATTGTTGCTGGCGGTTGTCTGTCAGCGTTGTTCGTCCTCTTAGCGCTGCTCCTGCTACAAGGACCAATGAAGGAACCGATGCCGCGAAGCTCGGTGAAATCTGATAATATAAAATATGTTTGTTTTTTGGCGAGAGTTAGGAAAATGGTAGAATAATGTGAGAAAGATGACAGAAGGAGAGAGAATAAAATGAAGAGTGTTTGAATGACAATAATAATAATATATACACTGCGAGAGAGAGGGACGCGCACACACACGTGTCCTCCGCTGTCCAGCAGGCTCTTCTTCGTGGTGGTCAGAGCGCAGGAGCCTCTCGACCTGCGGGACAGCTGAGCGATAAATGGTAAGATAGATTGATGTGGAAAGGGAAGTGAGATGAATGCAATGTGTCGCTACGCTACCTAAACCCGCCCACAGTTCCAAAAATTGCTCAAAGAAAAATGAAAAGATTACGGCAGACGAAGCAGACAACAGTGGGGTAAGAATGTAAGAGCGAGAGAAAAAGAGAGCTTCAACTTCGCACTGCAAGAGGAGAAGAAACAAGCGAGCGAGATGACGTCATCCCGGAAAACGCGCCTATCGTCGCAACGGGCAGCAATAATCAAAACTACGGCAGCGCTAAAGTCGGCGGAGATGTTTGTTAAAAACGCGAAGACATGCATCGTTGCCCGCGTACAGCCAACTTCCGGCAAACTCCGAAGTGCCGTTCCACATCCTTGTCCTGTTCCATTTTCACGCTGCAAAGTGAAGTTGATGAGTAGCAGATGAGGACAATAATGCAATCAAAAGAGATACACGGAGAGAGGGAGAAAAGAAAAAGGCAAACCTGTAGAAAGCCGCGTTGCTTACGTATCATCTTTCAGACAACGGAAGACGGATGCGCTCGCGCTTTATTGTGCTGTACCTGCCACCAACGTGACTAGCAATATAAAATAAACAAATAAGAGCACGAAGCGTATTGAATCACAAAAAAAGCGACTTGCGAACAAAGCTGTAAAAAAAAAAATTTATTCCCCACTTTTCTTCACCTTTTACTACATAAGTACTGAAGAGAAGTAAAGCGTGGGCACCTCCTCGACGAGAGGGCATTCACATAGCGCAAGTTTCATTCTTTCCCATACACACCAAAGTGCAACGAAAATAAAGACTTTAGACTCACTTTCTTACAGCCGGCTGCTGCTGCTGCTGCTGCTGGTAGTACTCGGCAGCGAGGCGCTCCATTGTCGACGACTTGAACTTGATACTGGAGGCAACCTTCAGCACCTCCTCCGGCTTCTTCGCCTCCTGAATCACCTTCAAGGCAAGGAGCAGGTCCGTCTCCGAACCGAGGCGTAGTAGGTTCTTCTCCTCAATCTTCAGCAAGGCCAGCGCAATCCGGTAGACAGGCTTCCACCCCTCGCAGAGAAACATGTCCCAAATGCGCGAGACAAGGCCAAAGTTGAAGTAGTAGGTGAACACCGTCATAAACCAGTGCGTCGAGTAGAAGGAGGGGTGGATCTGGTTCTTCTCGTAGAGGTGCTTGTACAGGGCCGGCATGCGCCGCTTCATGAGACCGCCAAAGACGTAGAAGATGCACTGCAGCTCAGGAAAGCCCGCAGAGAAGACAGACGCCATCCTGTACCTCTTGCCCTCCATTAGCGCCACAAAGGCCCAGAAAGCCTCCTCCTCCGCCTCCAGCTGCAAAATGAGCGTGGCGGCGAGGAAGCCCATGCCTTGGCAGTAGCCCACCGTCGTGTTGTAGTTGGCGTACGCGCGCAGAATGTTGCGCAGCATCTGCTGCCCGGGGCCGTCGACGCCGTCCGCGAAGAGGCGGTGTGTGGGAAAGGTGCGATCGAGGTCGCGCTCAATCACACCCGCGAGATCCGTCGACGCCATCGTCTGGCTGCGCAGCCGGAAGTAAAGCCCCGGGTAGCGCTCCTTCACGCCCCAGCACTGCAACAGGCGCTGCCAAACAACACCACGCCGCGACTGCGGCACGCCACGGCGGCAGAGGCGCCTGATTCTCTCTCTATCCGCTGTCTTCCACTGCGGGAGGATGGCGTCCCAACGCTCAATGTCATGCTTTGTCTTTTCCTGGTGGTGGCGTGCAAAGTCCTCGGCGGCCTTCTCCTCCAGTGTGACGCAGAAGCCGTACATGTCGTGGCACTGATACCGCGTTCGACGCGGTGCTACTGATGTCGCTGACGACCCTGTCATTGTGCCATTCGCTCCATTTCCGCTCGTTGCTGCTCCGCCTGCGGCTGCTACTGACGCTGTTTTCCCACCGATGCTGCCGCGCAGGGGACTGGGAATCGTGGTGGGCTGCTCGACCTCGTTCGTTGCCTCGTCGGCCTCGTAGCCGAGCACCTGATTGCGGCGACCCGTGGTGGAAAAGATGGACGCCATGGGGGCACCATTATGCAGCTGCACCTCTTCTGCATGGGGGTGGAGGATGTAGTTGCCCCGCGCCGTCTTTGAGCCAGGCGCTGTCATCGTGCTAAAAACAAAAAAAGCAAAGTTTGGACGCAATGAGAGATGTTGAGCTAAACAGAATAGAGTAAAAGACACTTGGGAAAAAAAACGATTGCGTGTGTTGCTCGCCTCTACGCTCAGTTTTGCTCCCTCTCCACAAGATCGGGAAAGAAGAAAAGAGACGGTGGCTTTTCTTGCGCTATACTACAAGACGCTTTCGAGCCAGCAACAACACCCTGAACTAGGCAGCTCTTGAAACTACGCAACCAGAATAAAAATACGGAAAACCAAAATAAACAAGAGAGACAGCAAAGAAGGCGGGAATGGATTTTGCAGGTCAAGTAGTCAAGGAATGACTCAGGTCCACTCAGTAGCAAAAATTTCTGTATATTCGCTAAAAAGAAGCGCACTGTATTAAGAGTGGCGATAGGCAAAGCGGAAGCCAACTACGCTGTCACGCTCACTCTTTTCTTCGTCATTGTTTTTCCCATATTTCAGTAGTCTTTCGTTTACCTGTGAGAGAGGAAAAAAAGAGACGTCCTACATCCACAGAAAATGTGGAAAGGCATCTTGCAGGAAAGAGAAGCGAAAAAAAAGAAAGCAAAGGTTCAAGCAAAGAGAAAAGGTGTCGGGTTACGGTTACATCTACACGAGCTTCTCGGCCTCGGCGTGCTGCTGGACATAGGTGCACCAGCGAATGGTGGCGTTGACGTCCACCTCCCACGGCCGCACGCACGCCCGCCGCCACTCCGACACGTCGGTGTTCGCCACGTTCGAGTCCGCATCCGGCGCAGTGAGCCGATACACTTTCGAGAGCACGAGGTACTTCGACTGGTTCACCAGCGAGGTGGCGCGTCCGAAGAGGCTCTGCAGCAGCCACTCTCCCACCGCACGGGGCACCGCTGCTGCTGCTGCGTCCTCTGCACTTCCCCCCGCGCGGTGCACGAGCGTGACCGCCTTCACCGTCAGGTCACGCAAGTCGTGAATATCGACCACCGAGACGCGTATCGGCTGGAACGGCGGACACGCCAGCGCGGCGGCAGCGCCAACACGTGTTTCCGCATCGTTCCGTGGCGACGCTACTGCAGCCAACTGCGCAGACGCCTCCGTTTCCTCGCGTGACGGCGTCGGCGGGGACTCGTAGAGACACAGAGCCTGCATCAGCGCAGCGTAGCCGGGGTTGGTGGCAAGCATTCGCGTCCATTGCGCAGGAGGGAGACACTTAATGCGGGCGAGTGCGACCCACTGGAGGAGAGGCATCGGCGTGGACTCGTGCAGCAACAGCAGCGTCGGGGCATCGCAAAAGGATACGATGCGCCGCATAAGAGGGAAAGGCAGGCGCCGCACACGTAGACGACATACGTTCGCCGCCTTCCGCGTTGCTTGCGACAGCACCACACCGTCAGGCTGCACTGAACGTGCGTCTTCCTCTTTCTCCTCCGTTGCCTCTAGGCGCGGCAAAAACGGCTGCACAGGACGCAGAGCCAGCTCTTTCAGTGCCTCCACACGACCCACGTCCATGGCGGGCCGCATCGACAGCGGCGTGCCTGCTCCGTTTGGCCCGTCCGCTGTCAGCGGTGCGAGGAGCTGCTGCTGCTGCTGCTGCTGCGTAAGTGGTGCGAACGGCGATGGTGGCGGTGGTGTGGTGGCCTCCGCAATGGAGGAGGAAAAGGAGACGACAGACGTGCCACGAAAGAGGTTGGTAGACGGGCTTGCGACAGAGGCATTGGCGGGAGCAGCCGCGGCAACAGCAGCAGCAGTCGGCGCCGCGGCCCCGCGCAGCAGCTCGTCGCACAGCTCCACACACCGCTCCCTCTCTCCCTTTACGTAGGCTACAAGGGCAGCGGACCACAGCCCCACCCAGCTGCCTGTCTTGCACAACTCGCCAGCAAGCTGCGCGGCTTCGGAGTCGTCCGTCGACTTCACCGCCAAACACTGCATCACGCGAGCCCATAGCAAGTACTCTCGCAGCGCACCGCATTTGTGCAGCATCGACTGCAACGCAGGCTCGTAGGGCTCCGCCAGCAGCTCCAAGGCGTGAAGCCCATTCGGGGTGATCTGCGCTGCGTAGGAGCAGCCACCGCGGCACCGCAGCCAGAGCGAGCGCAGCACATCACGCTGGCCGAAGAGGCAAGCGACATGCGCCACCTTCAGCCACGTACCGCGAGACGCACGAGTCGTGTCCTCTGCGTGAGAGAGACGCTCCTCTACCGCGCTGGAGAGCACATGCCCGCCGTGCTTCAGAAGCGCCTCAAGACTGGCTGCTGCCACCCACACACGCGTCTGCGTCAGCGCGAGTCCGTCGGCCGTCGACTTCATCTCCAGAAAGCTCCCCGTGCCCAGCGCCGCCGTCAGTAAAGCAAGTGCGCCACGTCGTGAGACGTCTAGCGTGCTGTAGCAGCGCAGCGCAGCCTCCTCGCGGTACGCATCCTGCAGCGTGCTCCACCGCCTGTGACATCGATTGCACATCGAGTCGTGCTTCTGACACATGGGGCAGCGCAGGTGAAGGGGCATGTCGAGAGCAGCGGGCAGGCGCGCCGGTGGAGGCGAGGCACGAGAAGCGGTAGCTGCAGCCGCCATCACTCCTGGCATCTGGGTCTGAAAAAAGGAGTGCGCAGAGGCGTAGGCGGCATGGCGATCGCCCTTCTGCCGCTTCACCACCGCAGCCAGCGTCGAGCTGCGCATGTAGGTGCTCTCCACTCGATACGGGCCCTGAGGTTCACGATGAGGAGAGCCGGCCGCGGTGGCAGCGGCCTCGGCGTTCACCTCCGCGCCTGCCACTGACGGCACCACAGAGGGTACGAGGTGGGCACTGCGAAGGGCGTCGAAGACCTGCGAGGTGTGCGAAGTCGATGCGGCAGAGGCAGCTGCTGCGATACCGCCGACACGTGGAGCATGCCGGGCAACGGCTTCGGGACTTTTTCCCCGGTTCCCCCCTACGGCGATGCTGCTACGTGCCTCGAGAAAACGGCGCAGCAGCGCCACCGTCGAGTAAGCGTCCTCGGCACCAACACCTGCCTCCTCTGCGTGCTGTGTCGTCTTGGCATCCTCGCTCGCGAGATCCGAAAAGACAGAGAGGGACGGCGTCACCCCGGGCAGTCGCCTCACTGCCGACGTGGAGAGGGACGAGATGCCATCGCCGGAGCCACTCGCCGGCGAGGTGGCGGAGCTGAGAAGTGCGAAGCTGCCCTGCGTCGGTGCGCGTGACGGCGAAGCGGAGATGGCCGAGTACTCCACGTTGGCGCGTTGCACGTCGAAGTAGGTCTGGGTGGCGCTGCCCTCGCCGTCGCCACTCTCGCTCCGGGGCAGAAGGCGAACGATGGACGGCGACGTGTGAGATGGGCCAACATCGCGATGGCTCTGCGCGGGTGGCTGTGCCGTTCGCGGTAATCCGGTTGGGCGTTCTGAGGGTGGCGTGGCAACACATACAGACGGTTGTGCTGTGGCACCTCGATGAGGAGTTGGGTGAGGGGGCATGCCGAACAGCTCCTCCAGTGTAATGGAAGGGGACGAGGAAGGCATGTCTGCGATCAGAAACGCTCGAAGGAGGAAGAAAGAAAAGGAAGGAGGTAAGAAACAGACAAACGAAAAGCAAGCTTTGTTATTGCGCGTAATCTGTTGCCACGGCGCACGGCTATCGTGTCGCTGTGGTTGTCTCCACGATGTTGCCGGCGTTGTGATTCGACGTCAATCTGGTACAAATATCGGATAAATGCACTTACAGAAGATAACAGGCAAAAAAAAAGGTAGGCGATTAGTAAAGTTATTTTTAGAAGGTAATTGAGAAAGAAGAACAGCAACGAGTAAATCAGCAGTTCCATAAACGAGGAGCTCATCAACAGCATGTTTTGTTTTGAGGGTTTCAACCTGTCAGTGAAACTACGGAATGTCGATTGGGCACCATCTCTTCAACAGGAAAGGTCAAAAAGTTCTTTTTTGTTTGTGCGCTCTATCTGGAGGGCGCGACTCTCGTACTAAATGATTTTTGTGAAGCCCACACTTGCAAAAACGACATGATGTGCGCGCACACATCCGTGAGGCTTTTGAAACTCTGTGCACTCCTTCTGTCTTTTCTTTTGGGTGTCTTTACAGCAATTTAGCATGAACATCTCACAGATACGTTTGTGATTTCTCTCCTGTGCAAGGTCGCCACAAGCGAAAAAAAAAAGCAGTAGTGCGCCATCGCACGCCGATGCACACAGCGCCGCTGCAGGCGTCCTTTCCGCACACCTCCCTCTCTCTCTCTCTGAACGCCAAAAAGAGCCACAAGAAGAGAAGGGTAGCGGGAAGGGGCAGAAAAACAAAGGGGGACAAAGAAGAAGACAAACGTGTTTGGTCAAGGTGGTGAAAAACGTCAAGTCAGAGAAAGGGAGAGATAATGTCTGTAACGAGAGACCCGCAGTGCACGTAGGCCAAAGTCATAGGTAGCAATACAACCACCGCGCAGCTCAAAACACATCACCATAACCAGGCACCCCACAGCAAGCGCAACGACGGAAAACAACAACAGTAACAATGAGACAACAGTAACACAAAAGTGAGAGAGGAGAGTGTGAGGAAAGGCACGCCTCCAAATGCAAGTACGTACGCAGGTCACGTCGCGCACATTGACGTGGAAGTTGGGCACACGTGCCTGCTAATCCATCTTAAGCAAAACCGACGAAGTAGAGAAACAAAGAAGCAAGCCACATATGCGTTTAGCCTCGAATCACTCCCCAATCCCACTCGTCAAGGGGAAGAGCAAGAATACAAAAGATGGATGGCTGCGCACAGTCGCAGTTCCTCGCCGTCGCTACAAGCAAAATGCCTACCAGGAGCTCATACGCAGGTTCTTGTTCGCCTCCGCTTCCTCGTGCATGCCATCTTGCATACGACCCGTCAGGATGCCAAAGTCACGCTTGACGTTGTCGATCTGCGTCTTGATCACGTTCTTGATGACGCCCTTCGAGAGGTGGCCCTCGCTCACGAGCCACGGCGCGGTGTGGCGAACCATGTTAAACTCGGGGTTGAGGTTCATAATAAAGGACTCCAGCACCAGCACGGCGAAGAGCAGCGAGACGTAGGCGGGGTCCATCTGCACGTTGTTCTTACGCGTGCACTCAAAGATGGATTGCAGGATGTTCGTGACTGCGTTCTCATCGTTGCGGTTGGGCCGGAAGTGCTTGAAGAGATCGGTGAGGTCGGCACGGAAGGCATCGCGGTCGCAGTACGGCTGCATTTCCGACATCGCCAGCAGGCTGTCGGCGCACTGCACGGCGTTCCAGCGGACAAAGGATTCCATCAGCTCGTGCGTGACGCTGCCCTCGTGGTCGGTGAGCTGCTGACACAGGCCGACGTCGATCATCGTCACCTTCGGCTCGTGCGGGTCGGAGCAGTCAATCAGGATGTTGCCTGGGTGCATGTCGCCGTGGATGAAGTTGTCGCGTAGCAGCATCTTGCACCACGCGTTGAGGCCCTTGTTGGCCAGCACGTCCCGCGCGTGGCTCGGTAGCGAGGCGAGGAACTCTGGGTTGGCTGGCTGGCCGTCGCAGAAGGTCTCGACGAGCATGCGCTGCGTCGACATGAGCGGCTCAGGGAAGTCGACGTAGTGCTCGGAGCGGAAGTTCTCGCGGAAGTGCTCAAGGTTCTGCGCCTCCACGCGGAAGTCGAGCTGCGCGGCGAGGTGGCTGGAGAAGGCGAGGGAGAGGGAGGGGAGGCGGTAGCGTGCAAGGGACGGGAAGCCGCGGTCGACCCAGTGAGCGAGGTTGTTGAGGATGTTGAAGTCCAGCACGATCGTCTCGATGATGTGCGGGTGCATCACCTTCACCACCACCTTGCGGTTCGAGTTCTTCAGCTTCGCAAGGTGCACCTGACCAATTGAGCCGGAGCCGACCGTCTTCGCCTCGATGGACTCAAAGACGGTGAAGGGGTCGGCGTGCAGCTCCTCACTGAGAATGCGCAGCGTGTCCTCGTAGTGGTGAATTTTTACCTCGTTGTAGAGGCGCTTGAAGACGCGGCGGAACTCCGGCGCAAAGAGGTCTTCCCTTGTGCAGCTCCACTGGCCAATCTTCACGAACACCGGGCCGGCACGCTGCACGGCGCGGAGCAGCATCTCCAGCCAATGCTGGTACCAGTCCTCTCGCAGCGCCATGATGAGGTAGAGGGCCGCAACAGGGAGAAAAATAATGGCGAGCTGGACGATACGCAGGCACACGGCGGACCGGGACGGCGCGGAGACCACCTGACCCTCCAAGATGAGGCTTCCGGACTCGTTCACGAGCGGCTTCAGGATGTGCGTGTGGGGGCGGGTGCGCTTGCGGTACTGCACGTAGAGGGAGAGACCGCCAGCGCCGACGACCGGCACGCCGAGCGCGACAGCCGCGGCCTTCGCAGCGCGCGAGCGGAAGAGCCTGCCTGCCATTGAGATAAGAAGGCAAAGAAAAAAGGAGCTGGGGACAGCACGGAGAGAGAAAAGGAACGAAGCGCACGAGAAAAAAAAAATAGCCGCGTACTAGATCCTGTGACTATTTATGGCGGTTGTGCCTTCGGCGCAGATAGCTTTCTCTCCTGCTTTAGTCAAAGCTTCCGTTCTGTTAGGTGGTGTGAAGAAGGCCAGAGGTATTATGCTTTTATAGAGTTGGCGAGGTGCAATAGAGCGAGAAAGGAAACAGGAAAAAGTGGGTATTGTGAACAGTAGAGTATTGAAAAAAAAAAGGATGTGTGCGTCTGTGAGTGTGTGGTTAAGTAGCACCAACGACGGTGTCCACAGTAGGGCAGACGAAGTAAGAAAAAAAAAATCGGCTGAAAGGACGGTTGGCAAACAACAACAACAACAAGTGCAGAAGGAAGCACACACACAAAAAAGAGGGAATTGAGTACAACCACTTTCTTTGCTTTTCTTTGTTAGGTACAGTAGAGAGAACAGAAAAGCCGCTGCGAGGAGATTGTATGAACCCAGCAACGATAGTGATATCAAAACAGTAGTAGTGGTCTTTCTCTTTCCTGCTGCTCCTTTGAATCTTGTGCTGTTATAGACAAAGGGGAGAGAGGCGGTGTTGACTCAAAGAAAACGCACCGCGGTATGGAGTGTATAGTCGATGTGCTTAACAGATGGCAATAAAGCGCTGTGGATTAATGCGGTTGTGTGTGAGCAGATGTTGTTCACAGTTGTAATATTGAGTTGAGGGGAAAAAAATGTTTTCAAAGAGTTTTAGAAGTGAATAATTGAAAAATAGGAAAATGAGGAGGAAACGAAGAGCAAGGAAGCTGCACAAGCACCAAGCGTATTGGAGACCCTTCATCGAATCTTACTGTACTTCTGCTTTCTTCATTTAGGCATCGACAACGCCTTGTAAAGCCTGCCAGCCTCAAGAGTCTTCCTGCCAAGACCACCACAGAGTAAAACGTTGAATAGCATGGAGCGCTGAAACACACACGACACAAGGCTCGGGAAATGACTTCCGCGCATGTACTTTGGCAAGAGATGGCAAAAAGAGGAAACCGATGCCACGTGTCTGGGAAAGGGTTGGGCGGAACGAACGCTCTCGCTCACACCAACGTCTCTCAAGGCTCCGTGTGTGTGTGTGTGTGCACCTGAGCGCTGCGCGGTTACAGTGAAGGAAAAAAGAAAGGAAGACAACCGCCACGCGGTGACTTTCTCATCTTTTTTCCCTCCTCTCCTCCTCCAAGTGCTGTGCTGAGGGAAAACCAGCTGCTGTTTCCCCGCAGAATCCTGCTGCCTCTTTAGGGTCGTCTTTTTTTTTTCATTTTTTTTTCTTTGCTCTTGCAAAGGCCACTAGACTTCAGTGCGCAACCACCTCGCGGTGCCGTCGGACCGCCACTCAACATTCAAACCAAACCAAACCACAGGAGTGGGACCACACAAAACGAAAACAAAAGAAAAAAGGAGGCGGAAACAAAAGAGAGAGGGAACAGAGGGGAAAAGGAAAAGTTGTTCGGAAAGAAAAAAAGAGGTGGAAGACACACACACAAAATAAAAATAAAAACACGCAACAACGCCGACAGCGACAACAACGGAGAATAGTAGCGCAACGTAATAAATAAATAAAAATAGAGGGGATACAACGACTGCTAGAGCAGCACCGACTGCCAAAGGACGTAATCCACATCATTCCCCCACAACACTGCTGCTACGACATTGGGAGCACAGAGAAATACGAGACAAAGAGAGAATTACAACATTAACCGAAGTAGAAAAAAACTCTTTTTTTTTCCGAAGACAAGAAGAGAAAGAAATAAAAAACTTGCACACTAGAGTGACGAGCGCGATCGTGAGCGAGGTGCAACAAGACAGAAACAAAGCAACAAGCACACAACAGGACAGTGGCCAGACCGAGGCTAGCGATATGTGGACTACAACAAAGTACAAAAGCGCCACAGAATACACACAAACACAAGGGGACCAGCCACCGCCTCTCAGTGAAGCACTTAGTTTGTGCATCCACTAAGCCAAACTAACAAGAATGCAAAACAAGAGCAAACCACCGAAACCACAAAAATTTAGATGCTCCACGTAATCTTCGACATCCACTCCGCCGCCTTCTCCTGGTTGCCCTGGGCCAGCTCCAAGAAGACCTCCAGCGTGCAGTAGGCAAACATCGTGTCCCGCTGCGGCGTGAACTCCGTCGCGCCAGCCGGGGCAGCATCGTAGATCTTGCGCAGCAGCGACTCCATAATCGAGTGGGCCTGGTTCCACGAGCCGGTGAGGATGTGCGACACCGTCAGATTCACAAACAGCGCCTCCACGCGACTACGCTGGGCCGCGTCGACGGGGTCGCTCGCCGAGCCCGACACCAGCGTCGACAGCGACGCCCGCCGCAGGATCTTCATGGCACAGTCGGGGTCGTTGAGGTGCACGAGCGCCTCCACAACGTAAATGAGCAGCGTGGCGTGCAGGTTGGCCGGCAGGGGGTGACGCTCGTGGGCGTTGAGCAGCTCCTTGCCCGCCTCGGCAGCCGCCAGGTAGTTGCGCCGGCTCAGCTCCAGTGCGATCCAGTAGAGCATGGCATACTGCAACAACGCCTCCTCGTGCGGGAAGGCCTCCACGACGCTGCTGAAGGTGTGGCCCTTGGGCACCAACAAAAAGAGGGCGTTCTGCACCGCCGCCGTCGCAATCTGCTCCAGCGCCGTCAGCGCCGCCATCTCCTTCGCAGCCTCGGCAGCGACGGGACCGTTCACAGTTGTCGCGCTCGGCAGCAGCAAAAACTCGAAGTTTGTGTACACCTTCCCGCTCTGCAGGGAGGCGCTGTAGGCATTCTGCTGGCGCTCGTAATCGCCGCGGCGCTGCTTGCGGGCCTCCTGCTGCACACACGACACGGCTGCCTCGGCACAGCGCACCCAGAAGATGGCGGAGGCTTTCATCGTGTCTTGTACCGTCAGGAACTCCTGCAGCGCGCCTTCGTAGTCCTCCCGCAGCAGCGCACAGAGGCCCACGTTGTACTGGATCGGAGCCACAAAGTGCTTCCCCGCTGCGTTGGCGGAAGCGGTGGCCTCGGCCTTGGCGAAGCACAGGCTCGCCACATTCAGCTTCTCCTCCGTGAGCGAGAAGACGCCTAAGTTGTTGAGGTAGACAGCCTGCTTGGCCGGGTCGTTCTCGCAGTCCTTGAAGCTGTCCTGCAGGGAGCTCGAGTCGGCAAACGCCGATGACATGAGTCGCATCAGCTCCGGTTCGGAGTTCAGCTTCTCCATGCACAGCTTCAGCACGCGCTGCACGAGGTCCTCATCGTTGCGGCTCGCCATCCGCGCAGGTGCCTTGCGCATCGTCTTGGTCAGCGTGTTGAAGAGACACACGCTGTACACAAGCGTGGGCAGGGCAACGTCGTCGGCGTGCTCGAGAATGCGGCGTAGAAGCAGCACCGCCTCGTGCGACTGCCCGCTGCGCGCGAAGAGCAGCGCCTGGTTGTAGACATTTGTTTCGTGGCCCTCGTATTGCAGCATGAGGCCCGGCGCCTTCAGGTTCGGCACCTCACCACTGCCGTCGGCGCTGGCTCGCAGGGCGCAGAGCGCCTGCTCGCCAGTCAGCTGCCCCTGCAGGTAGCGAACGGTTACTAAGTTGTGCTGCGCCTTCATGTCCTCCTGCGGCATCGCACGGAGCACCTTCTCCGCCTCGCTATAATTGCCGGCGTCGAAGGCCGCCTTTGCCTCGCCAAGGCGAGTCTTGTGTGCGTCAGCCATCTCTTAGTTGTTAGTGGCACACCCTCTTTTCTTTTTTCTCCACTGAAATAGAAAACTAAAAACGGTGCTGTTCTATAAGCTGCAGAACAAGTCGTGGCAGACGCCGTACAACAAAAAGAAAAGAAGAAAAGACGAGAACGAAAAAGAGGGCTTCTACGCTGAAATACCACGACACCACGCAAAGGAGCTTTTGCCCTAGCGTTCCGTAAGAGTCGGCTTTTTTGAATCACAGTATTGTTTTTTTTTTCTTCTCTGTCTTCTTTGTTTTCTTTTTATTTAACCGAGTGATACACAAGCGAGTCTCTCGGGTACTTGCAACGTTAAATCTTTAGTTGTACGAGGCAGAATGGCACGCCGAGAAGCGTTCGCTGAAAATTTGAGTAAGTAAATCCGGGGAGTAAGAGAAACCGAGAGCGCTGTGTGGCGACGCGCACAAACACAACAGACACTCGAGCGCGCCGATTCTCTTCCTTTCACGAAAGATTCCCTTTCTTTGGTTTTTGTGCGTTTTCTTTTTCCAAGCGTATGAAGCAGTGTACAACGCCGCTCAGATCGGAAAAAAAAAAGAGGAAAAAGGGGGGTTTGTAAAAAGCGCAGTTGCTGCTGTAGTGACCTCGTGGAGATCTCTTCGTGCTCGGAGTGCGTACGGAGTAGCCTTCCGGAGGGAGAAAAATATACAAATATGAAACGTAGAGTATAAATAGGAAGAGTGCGCCGTATTTTAGCACGCAAGTATGATTTGTTTTGTGAGCGTGTGTGTGTGTGTGTGTGATTGAAGAACTACAAATAGTGGCGACGTAATTTACACTGTCAAAGATCCGTGTTGAAAAGGTGCTGTGTGAATGGGGGAGGGACGAGAACACGACTAAGTTGGAGAGGAGGAAAGTAAAGAAATGAAAAAAAAAAACGGTCAGCAGCGGTGACAGAGAGAACGGAAAATAAAGGAAAATCTTGAAATGGTGCTGCGACGCGCTTCGTCTACCCTCCGACTCAGAACACAGAAAAAAAAAGGAGTTTTAGCAAGCCGCTCAGCGGGTAGCTTGGGTGCACGGCGACGAGCAGACTCTAGTGTGTGGTAATGCTCGCTTTCTCGCTTCGTCTTCTTGTTTCCTCTTGTAGTTGTAAACTTCCTTCTTTTATTTGCGTTTTCCTTTCGGCTTTTTTTTTGGTTTTACTTTCTTTCTGATCTGCGCAAAATGAAAATGAGGAAGTGGAGGAGGAGAAAAGTGATGTAAGCGGCAGGGAAAGAGGTGGGTAGTGCGCATCAAAAGCTAAAGGAGGAGAACACAGCTTGTAGCAGCAACGCTGGAGGGCAACAAGACGCGCGAGGTGATCGCAATCAAGGACTCGAAAGCACACCGGAAATCTGCGCAACGGTGATTGCCGCAGACTCTATCTCTGCGTAGGAGCGCCCAGCGTAAAGGAGCATGAGCACGAGGATTGCGGGAAGACTTCACATAAATGCCTGCGCACGCGCACATGTATAAGAAAACAATACCGCAAACATTTTTTTTTGTCAAAGCATATTCATCCGCGGAGGACACAAAAAGGTCTAGTTTACATGCACACAACGCCCCTCTCCACCAAAACAAAAGAGGTGGCTAAAGTAGCAAAAATCAACAACACGCAGCCGTTTTTTGGCGCACGCATACGCAGAAGCAGATAACCACCTTCACAAGAGAAGCAAAAAGAAAAAAGGAGAAACAGCGGCGCAATCTATTCAGGTCTCTCTTTTTTTTTTTCTCTCTACTTGTCCGACGCGAGCATCCGCTTGAACTCCTCACGCGAAATCTGGTCATCGCGGTCGAGCACGTCGCACTCGCGGATCAGCGCCTGCAGCACCTCGTCCGGGATGTCCTCGCCGACCTCCGCCGCCACGCGCTTCAAGTCCTCCAACGTGATGAACTCCGACTTGCCGTCTGTGAAGAGGGGAAAGGCAAGATCCACCTCAGCGCCGTTGTCTTCGGCAAAGAACTTCTGCCGCATAATATCCTCGAACTCGCTCAATACGAGATTGCTAGAGACGCCACCGCGGTCCATCTCGGCAACCAGCTTGCGCACTGCGTCCTTGTCTGGCTCGTAGCCCAGCGCTCGCATCGCGACCTTGAGGTCGTTGGGGGTGATGGTGTTGACACCGTTCACGTCGAGGACGTGAAAAGCCTCCTCGATGTCCTGCTTCTGCTGAGGGGTCAGATCACGCGGCAGGCGTTGCCGGTCCGCGTCAGAGTACGCAGTGTTGTTCATTTTTTTTTTTTTGCTGAGCAAGCGCTGTCTCTGTGTCCCAAACTTGATCGCTGGATATATGAAGCTCTTTCTAGTACTTTGTGCAGACGCGAACACCTGTTAGCTGTGGAAAGCTGCGAAGCAGGGACTGGAAGCCGCAAAAGAGAGAGAGTCGACGTGCTTAAAAAACTAAGTCTACTTTTGTGCCTTCTCTTGAAGCAAACAATCTGTTCACAGGAAAGGGGGGAAAAAAGAGTAGATTTAACAGAAAGGAAAAGATAAAAGAGAAGAAATACATCGCTACTGTTGGGGCAGCAAGAGTCGAGCAGAAACAAAAAGAAAGCGGAAATTTTTTTTCTTTTCTTTTCTTCCGCGTATCTTCATCCCTTTTTCTTTTCATTTTCTTAAAGGCACTGGAAAAGAGTTCCACCGCACAGCGCCATCCGACATCTCGACGTGAAGCACAAAGGCACTCTTCCCAGTCCTGCAGTTAAGCGCAGCACCTCGAAGAAACCCACAGGTGAACGCGGTCTCGTCTCCGCGCGAACCACAGGATCACCATACGCGTGTTACGCCTCTACTTTTAATTTCTTTTTTTTTTCAGAGCACAAGAATAGTAGCCCAAGAGAGAGCTCTTTGAACAAAAAAAACAAGCAACCCCGCGAAGTGCAGAAGAGTACAAGCACCGGAAACAAACAAGCAAAAAAAAAAAACACGAGAAATAAGAGGATGAAAAAAATTGAAAACGCAAGACATGCAGAAGCAGGTCTTCATTGTTGTTTGGCGTCCCTTAAAAAGAGACTCAGCCACCACTACAGACCACGAGATGGTGTGAGAAGAAACGCGGTACAAAATCGTCCAGGAGGAACCAGCGATGGGTTTTGGCCTCGAGGAGTCATACAAGTAATAATAACATCTCCTCAAACAATCGGGCCTCAGCGCTCGAGCAACGAACGCGAGGACCAGCGATGGAGAAGGGAGACGCGTACACGCGTTTGCTCACGAGTTCCACCTCTGCGGCTGCGACGGCGACCACAGAAAAACAATTGAGAAAAAAATGCAGAGACATCGCAAGCGAGAAGTGCGACAGAGCAGCAGCACACGCCAGGCCACCTCACAGAGCACCCGCAGAATCCACCTCTTTCCCATCTCTTGTTCGCATGCTCCGCTCCTTTCCTTCGTTGACCCATCAGCACATCTTTTCTCTCTTCTTTGGCCACGAAGATGGCACAACGCAAACAGAGAAAAAAGATATAAGGGCAAAGCCCGCTGATGCAGTGCGAAGGAGCTGAGGCAGAGAACACAACAAAGGAAAAAAGGGAATCACGACAGTGTGTAACGGAGGAGTTTCGCGCAGGCACGGCGTGGTGCTTCGGCAGGACACGCGGCGATCAGACAAGAAGAAATAAAGAGTAAGGCAAAACCACTAAACACACACACACACACGTACTCTCTCCCACTCTCTCTTTCTCTCCTGTACAGCGCTGTCCGTCTGTCGACACACGGCCTCGCCTGCTTACCGACGTCATCCGCCACCGCCGCACCCACCGTCCATCGGTGCTTTGGGCAGCGAGTGCACATTCGCGCCACGCCGATTTACCGCCGCGGCCCAGCTGCTACCACTGTTTCCGCGATTGCCACCACCGTTCCCTACGGCCTGCCCACCGCCGCGTGTGAAGAAGCCTCGCAGCGTGTTGGCCAAGCCTCCATTTGCGGCGCCTGGAGTGGGGTGTTGATACTCATCGATTGCCTGTGACATGGGCTGGAGGGAGAAGAAGGTGTGGGCAAAGAGGGAGAGGGCGGACGAGAGGGCGAGGAGGAAGCCCTTCAGCGTGAAGGGTTTCTTCTCCACCACCCGTCCGTTGTGTATGTAAGGCATGGTGTCCTCACAGCTGCAGAGGGTTTGTGCGTGTGTGTGGGGGTGAGTGAGTTAGGTCGATGTTTCGTAGTTTGTGGAAAGCGGGAAGGAGTCAGGCAAAGATGGGAGAGGGGAAGAGCGAAAGAGTCGATCGTTGAGAAATTTAAAAGAGCGGATGGTGAGGCGCTTAGCAACAGCAAAAGAAACTCGAATCGACGTGTTGCCTTCCACTTCCTCCAACTCTCTTTGTCAGTGCAATGACGGCAGCGTCCTCAATTGAGTCCGATGTGATCATTTTTCGTTAATTTAAAAGGTGCTTTTACTTACAGATGTGTATCTCGTATTCGAGACGACCATGAAGCAGCTGAACAACCAGGAAGAAAGAAAGAAAGACACCACCATGAAGCACCAGCAGAAGGAAAGGCAAAACTCTGTTTAAAAGATGAGCACGTAAGCACTGAGAAGAGGAACATCACAAGAGACTTCCTCGTTTACACCATCGTCCGGCGCAGCGCAGCTGAAGGGTCGCCCCTCGCCAGCGACTCCAGCAGGACACACGCACGGCACAGGCGCTGGCTTGTCACGTAGCCGCACTTCTCGCACGGCTTCGGTGCCCCGCTTGTCGGCACGGCGTCCTGCGCCTGCACCACCAGGTGCTCACCGGTGTACACCGTGTCGGCAATGCTGCGCGGCCGCAGCGCCTCCAGCTCCTTCACCAGCGTGCGCGCCGTCCCACGAAACGCCTCTTTTGCATACGTGCACTCCGTCGTGAAGTAGTCCAGTTTCTTAAAGTGGGCGTAGAGCACAATCTCCTTCTCGTAGGCGTACTTAAGCGGCTTCACACGGGGCAGGATTCCCTCACCGCCACTCACGGCACTCGTGCAGCGAGACAGCCGTGGCGCATCAGCGCGGAGAAAATTCATGAGGATCGTCTCCGCCATGTCGTCCGCGTTGTGGCCCGTTGCAATTTTATCGGCCTTCACCAGCGCCGCACCCTTCTCCAGGGCCTGGCGCCGAAAGACACCACAAAAGGTGCAGTTGTTGCGCAGTCCGACGACGCGCACGATGTCGTCCATTGTCCACCCAAATACGTCGCGGTAGGACAGGATGTGCAGCGGCAGCCCGTAGCACGTCGAGTTGCGCTTCACCGTCTCGAGGCTGTCGTCGCGGTAGCCAACGATGCCCTCGTCGATGCTGACGAGCTCGATCTTAATGCCGTAGTCGTGCCGCTCGTTCAATGTGACGAGGAGGTGGATGAGAACGGTGCTGTCCTTCCCTCCGCTGGCACCAGAGGCCACCACGTCACCGCGGCGGAAGAGCTGCTCCTGCACAATTGTCTCGTGCACCTCCGTCTCAAACAAGTGGAAAAAGCAATCACGGCAGAGAAGCTGACCGTTGCGGGGTCGCTTCAGCGCTGCCCGCTCGGTTTGGCACCGGCTGCAGAGAAACTTAGGTGGCATCGCGTATGAGCACGGAGAAGAAAAACTGATCTTATTTGCCTTTGCCAGGTATTTGCCTCCCTCTGTAACTGCGAGGAAGGTAGAGACTGCCAGAGAGAGAACAACGTGCGTTGGCTCTGTACTGTAAATGGAAGAACAAGCAAGACGAGGAGATAAAGAGATTAATAATTAGAAACCGTGAGAATGCTTTATCATGACGGCGAGGGAGAGCTTTATGCTTCTAGCCGTGCTTTATTTCTGCCCGTGTTCTTTAAACTAGAGTCACTGTGATGAAATGCAACAAAACTCTGTCGCCTGAGGTTTCTACGCAGCTCCAATACCTTGTCTTTCATACCTTCCTTTAAACTTCTCTCGATTTAGCAAGAGTAAAGTAAAACTTTAGTTCTTTCATCTTCTTTGGCAGTTCAAGATCTACGTATTTGCACAAGATGCGACTCCTTGAGATAGCTGGTGCACACGCACAGACAGGCGTATTCAATACTTATGCGTAAATCGACAAGAAGCTCTCTCTTTCCTCCCCGCGACGCAATCGCGCTCAGTCACTTCCACGGCGAGTGCGTGACCACCACCGCGGGTTTCGCATGAAGCATCGCCACTACACGATCCTCCATCGAGGCTCGCGAGTGCTGCTGCTGAGCTTTCTCTTGCCGCTGAGGTTGCAGCACATCTGTCAGGTAAGGCGCTGATCGTGGCAGCGTCGCTGGCCGACGTGCAGCAGGGGAGTACGCTGCGGCAATATCGTCTCCTCTCGTCGTCAACCATGGCGGCATCACAGCAGGCGCTGCGGTAGATGGAATGTGAGAGAAGATGCCCCGACTCGCAAACTGCACGTCATGCGGTGTTGCCGTCACAGCCGACGAATTTACCGGCATGCACGCAGAAGAGGGAGGAGGAGGAGGAAGGGGCAAGGCCGGCCCATCTGCGTGAAGGAAGGATCCGATGTCAGAGTAGTACGTGCTCTCCTCCGCCGCGGCCGCACGCTGGATGCGGATCGATGGAGCAGCAGCTGTAGCTGACGCGAAGCCTTCCCGCTCTGCATGGCCCTGCATCTGCACACTCCTGTGCGACGCAGACGACTCCTGATGGATGGAGCTGACAGTGGAAGCCGCAACGTGGGGTTTCATTTCCAAGGCAGGATGTGCCTCAGCTGGCGCTCCCTCTATTCTCTGGGGAAGTCGCTGCTGAATGTCCGACACACTCGCCCACAACGCAGCCACCGAGTCGCTCAGCGCCGTCTCCTCACTGCGCCACTGACACGCGTGGCGCTGCAAAGAGGCCTCCATCGCCGTTGCCTGATCGAGTGATCGCCGCGTCATTCCGTCGTAGGCGCGTTGCTGAGCAGCCACCTGCCGGCTCACATCGGTGTGGGCGTGCAGCAACGCGTTGTACTGCTCCTGCTGCCGCTCCACAAGTCGTTGGACGCAGCGCAGGGACTCTCGGAGCTGCTGGACCGAGATCTCCAGATCCTGCGACGAGGCGCCGTGCGTCCTTGGCATTAACTGGCCCGCTGTACAGTCGACACGGCTCCCCACGTGTTGCTCCGGTGGAGAAGACCCGCCGCTGCCACGCAGACGAATGGCGAAGCTGCTGCGCTGCGGAACGGGCCGCGCCGCGGACGTGTTCGATGCTGAGGACCTTGTCGACGCTGCAGAGGGCCCCGCACGCCACCGCGCCTCACCCTCGAGGCGTGCAGCAGCTACATCACCGCTGCTGTGCACGCTGGCACCCATCGCGTCCTGCACTCCCTGTGAGGTCGCCGCGCGATGGGCCGCAGTGCTTCTGTCCGCCTCTCCAGCTCGCCGCGTCAGCATCGATGTCGAGTTCGCGCGTCCGCTGGATGTCACGTCGCTCCTTGACCGACTCCGAGCAGAGACGCCAACTGGCTTTGTGCTCCCCTGCGAACGGGAGCGCTGCGCCTCCGCCCCTCGCACGAATAATGCCGAAACGGCACCACGACTCTCTTCATCTGCCGCTGAGGGATGCGAGGCGTCCAGCCGCACCCGCACTGCTGGGGGTGGAGGCGCCACGAGTGGAGATATGCTGGCCTGCGCATCCGACGCCGTCCACTGCAGAGGCGGGGACCGTTGCAGACGATGCGCTTCTTCGCTCTCTCCACCTGCTGCGGCTCCCAAGAAAACGGAGGAAGAGGAGGACGAGGCCGAAGTGACAGAGCGAGACGGGGCGACGTCGATGGTGAGCGACGTGCTCGGGTACATGAGCTCCCGCACCGTCGCGGCATCACGCTGACTAGGGGAGACGGCAACGTGGCCTTTCAGTCCACCGGCGCTGTTGCTGCTGGTGCGGCCGTCACCGACTCCGCTGCCGCTTCGCGCGCGTGTGAGCCGACTCAGCTTGTTGAGGTGGTTGTAGAACTCCAAGCCGCTGACAGGTTTGACCTTCGCGGGGCTCGGCGACGGCGCGTTCTGCGACCGGGAGCGGGAGGCTGCAAAGGGCGAGCGGCCCTCGCAGGAAATGAGGTGCTGCTTCATGCCATCGAAGCGCATCCCCTCCCCACAGTAGGGGCAAATCGTCAAGGTGCTCATCGGTAAAGTAGTAGTACGCAGACACAATACAGAAAGAGAGAGAAAGAGAGGCTGCACACTTACACGAGGGCAGTGGACAAGAAGTGAGCCAACGATCGCCAAAAGAAAAAAAGAGTGGTGTCGATCTATAATTCTAGTAAGCAAACACTTGGCTACTGAATTGAGCAAAACGGAAGAAAATATTGTAGGAGGAGATCTAAAAAGCAGGTGTAAATCTAGTTGTGCGTAGTCTACCAACTAAAAAAAAAAAACACAATAGAAGACGTATTAGCAGCGCGTGAGGATGCTAAAGCGTAGGGTAAAGAGCACAGCCAAGCGTGCTCCACAGACAAACTCACCAAAGAGCAACAAAGGTGCTGTGGTATGCTCTCCAAGGAAGCACCACTTTACAGCTTAACAGATAAAGAAAAAGAGAGAAGAGAGAGAGATCAGAACAGTGAAGAATACAAGAGAAGTATGCGAGTCCACGTTTGCAAGAGCAGCGCTCGAAAATTAAATGCAGCATACACACCAATAATGCCTCCATGTACTGCTAGAGAGCCAATGAGACGCCTTCATTGTGGGCACTGGAACATAAGACCGCGGACCTCTTCTCTATCGGCGTCATCGCTCAATCTGCTCAGTGTTTTTTTTATTTATTTAAAGCTCTCTCCCTGTTGCCTTCAATTCCCCGTCTTACTTCGGAACGAAAGGAAAGAGAAAGATGTGCAGATGCTTCACATTCTCATTGCTATTTTTTTCCCCCTTTTGCCCGACACAAGGAGCAGGCGAGCAGACCAAAACAGAGAAAACAAAAATCAACAAAAGGCAGTGAAAGAAGAATGAGGATCGGTTCCAATGGGCACCGCCATCGTAGATCACTGCACCACCGCCGTCTCCTTTCCTCAGTCCGAGCAGCATGCTTCTCCGCCGACTAACGCTGCGCAGTGGTGGGACGCTGCAGGGCCGCCTTCTTCGCCTCTTTCGATGTCGACCGCTGGGTGCCCCCTTTCCCGTGGCGGCGCGCCTTCGCCGACGGCGTGCGGCCCAACGCCGATGTCCCGCGCTGTGCCTCTGGCGTGGCGTGCCGGTTTTGCGACGTGGCCGAGCCGGCTGCCACCTCGCGTAGCGGTGCCAGTCGTGCCTTGGGCATCACCAGTCTCTCCTCCGCGTTGCCCACCACCAGTGTCACCGACGGCTGCACCGCGCCGCTCTCCTCCCGCTGGCCTGCGAGTTGCTTCCCACTGATCGAGGGAGGCTGCACGTTGTGTTTGCGCCTCTGCTGCCGCTGCTGTCCTTGGCCTGGCGCCATCATCGGCGAGAGCTGCCCGTGCCGTCCCCCGTCCCCTGTCGTTACCACCTCACCGGTGTCACTCAGTATGGTGTTGCGGTGGTTCTTGCGCCACCGCGGAGCCTCATCAGCGAATGCCAGCGGTGTGGTGATGGTCGGCGCGGGAGAGGGGAGACGCTGTCCGTAGGGTGACCGCGTAGTCGCGCGGCTCCGCAGCTCCAGCAGCTGCAGTGCGTGGCTTGCCGCGCCATTCACACTCGCGTTCAGCTGTCGCTGTGGCCGCTGCACACGTGGAGGGCCGCTGCTGATGCCCCCTGCATCTTGTTGCATGTGCTGCTGTCGACGCCCCGGTGAAGCAACACCGCTGCGAGCCGCCGTCGCACTCGCCGCACTACGCACCGTAGCTGATGTACCGTGTGTGTTGCCGGTGTTGTGCTTGTCACCGGCACTGGTGGGAGCTGATGCACCATGCTGCTGCTGCTGCTGTGGCGGCGGCTGCGCACCTCCGCTTGGCGAGGCCACTCGCTTACTCCGGCTCACCAAGGGCTGTGCGGTGGGTGGTCGCCGTCGTGCCGACGACAAGGGCTTTGGCGGCGGTGCATCCATCAGCGCCTCCTCGGCAGTCTCGGCGACGGTGGTGCGCAGCGTAGGAGTGTGGGCCCACCGCAGCACGCGGCCACCCGACGTCGTGGGCAGCGGCGGACTTGCCGTGCGCTTCGTCTCCCTCCTAGCTGGACCAGCAGCAGCAGCAGCAGCGGTAGTTGCACCACCGACACCACCTGCTGCGTCGTCGGTGCGTGCAGACCGTGCCCGCTGCTTCGCTGGTGCTGGCGTCGCACCGGTGGGTGCGGCCGAGCCTGGTGTCCCGAGCGCTGTCTCAGCTCCTGGCGACAGCACTGACGCCTGCACCCCCGCCGTCGACGGCCGCTCCGTCCGCCGTGACGCGCGACGTGCCGGCCGCGCAAGCGAGGGACCTGCGGTGCTCTCTCGCTTCGGCTTGACCGGCGTGTGCGTGTCCGCCGGCCGCACATCGTCCCGCTCATCCAGCACCTCCACCTCTAAGGAGTCATCCGAGATGACGTCGAGGTCATCGGTGGGGTAGCGGGCGAAGGCGGCGGCGGTGGTGGCGGTGGCGGTGCGCTGCGTCCGCGCCAAGGGTGAGTTGGGCTTACCACCTCCGGCAGCAGCGTCCTCTGCCTCACGCACCGATGCGTGTGAGCTCGACAGCGACGACGACGCAGGCGGCGACGTGAGGGCCCAATTTCGTTTGTCCTCACGCGTGGGCCAGAAGGCCGTCACCACCCCACTCCCGTCCTTATCCTCTGCGGGGGTGAGAGTCAGCGAGGCGCCGGTATCCTCGGAAGTACGCAGTGCCATGGGCGGGAAAGCTGCCGACACGGAAGTTGCGGGCTCCTCTGCGTAAAAAGGCACCACGACGGCGGTCCAGAGATAGCGGAAGAGAGCCGCCTCCGCCTCCTGTTGCTGCGCAGCCCATGAAGAAGTCTGTACAGCTGCGGCAGCAGTTGTGTTGGTCGGGCCACCGGGATGCCGCGGCACCGGCGGTCGCGCATCCACGCCGCTGTCATCCATTACAAGTAGCTCCTCGCCGCGACGCGCCGCCTCCGCCGCCCCTCCGCGCTTTGACTTGTGCGGCGGACGATGTGGGCTCGTGGCGGCCGTCGCCGCATTCTGCATTGCTCGCCGGTCCGGCACAGCAACAGCGCTTCCCCGCACGTAGAGGCTGTCCATCGGGATCATGGCCTTGAACTCCGCCACCTCGCTGTTCAAGACCTCCTCTCGCACCTCCTGCCCACCACGAGCCGGCCGGTACGGATTCCAAGCCGCCTGCGGGCCTGCCAGTGCCGTCTGCAAGGCTGCCTCGCTGTGCGTGGCGCTCCACAGCGTTGCCCAGAGCTGCTGCAGCTCGGCCTCGGCGCGTGACTCCACCTCATGCGAGAAGTCGATCGAGCAGCGCCACTCTGGCGGCACGAGAGAAGATGCGGTCAGGCCCGCTTTCGGTGTGGCCGCCGTCGCTGCCGTTGTGGCGGAAACGAAGCCTGGGTCGTCGGTGCGCAGCGAGGACAAGGCGCCCCACCAGAGCGGGCGTCGTGCCTCACTCCCTCCGCCAGCGGAGAGGGCGGGGGTGGCAACAGCCGAGGTGGATGCCTCGAGCGAGACAGACGCCGTGTCGCTGCTCAGTGCGATGGACGAGGAGAGCGTGTTGGGATCGCCGGAGAAGCTCAGCGAGGGACCGCGTGGGACGGAGGAGGGAGCATGTCGGGCAGCACTACCGCCAGCGCGCGATGGCTCCGCTACGGAGGTGGAGGGACGGCTGCGGCGGGGACGTGCAAGGGCCGCGATGGCGCGCTCGGAAGGCAACTCCGGCCCATCCATTCAACCTCTCTTTCCCTCTTCTATGTGTATGTGCGTGTCCCTTCCTAAATTGCTGTGTTGTCGTC
Organism: Crithidia sp. LVH-60A; assembly: GCA_030078075.1. NCBI lineage: Eukaryota > Euglenozoa > Kinetoplastea > Trypanosomatida > Trypanosomatidae > Crithidia > Crithidia sp. LVH-60A. The sequence continues at coordinate 1,903,296 of CP119668.1, forward strand.
GCTGCAGCGCCGCGTGTAGAGTAGAGGGAGGCAGCGACAACTTGACGCCTCTCGTAGGCATCCGCGCTGCAACAGCAGAAAAAAAAAAGAGAAAAGAAGAAAAAAAAAGGAAAGTTGTGTTCACTTTCTTTTTTCCTGCCAAGCCGAAGACGAAAACCACGGCAATGAAGCAAGCGTATGGCGCTGAACCGAAAGCCTTCAAAAAATAGAAAAGGGGAACAAAAAAGAGCTCGCCGGCCTCGCTTCAATGTATAAAAGAAAAAAACAGCGGCGATGCTGCCGGCTCTCGTCCGGTCAACTGCGCGACTTCTCTTCGTCGTCGCTATGTGATTGCTGGTGTGTATCCGCGGTGCAGTCAATCGTGTAGCGGGTGCACTTCAAAGAAAGAGAGAGAGGAAATTTGAGTAATTGCTCTGTGGTGAGCTTCTCCCTTGCAGTTTCTTCGTTTTTCAGAAAGAGTGCAGTTAAAAGAGTCCAGGAGAAGTAAGCAGCGTGTGAAAAGAAGGCTCAATATCTTGTCACTGACACAGATACATTCTCAAAACAAAGAGCTGCATCATGTCTGCGTTTTACCTGCCTCGACGTGCAGTGCCGCTGTCTTGCCGTCAATGCAAATATTCCTTTTTTTTTTCATGTTTATATTCTAGAGCCGTTGCACTATGAGTATGAGTGCCAAACGCTTCGGGCTCACTTTACTCGGCGAAGCGCTTTTGGCGAGCGCACGCCTGTACTTGGCACCTTTGCATCGTTTTGTTGTTGACTCGTTGGCTCCGGACCAACACACAAAGAGAAAAAAAAAGAAAGAAAGAGGGCATGGGGTGAGCAGCAGAGACAAGTCGTGCGAGCTTCTACGCTCCACACAGCCTCTTAGAGACAAACAAAAACGAGAGGAAACAAAAGCCAGCCGTTTGCGACGGCCTCAGTGGTGAAGAGCGGAGAGGATAGGAGGCACAACAGACACGAGCGGAAACGAGAAATGGACAAGAAAACGTGAGACGGAAAAAAACAAACAAACAAAAGAGGAGAAAAAGATGCCGTAAAATGAGGGGAGGAAGACAAATAAAGAAACAGCAGCCGAATGCGACGACAAACACATAAATACTCATAAATCACCCTCAGTCAACACAAAAAGAACACGTGCGTACTGACGCACGAAAAACTGAAAAATCAAGAAAGACAACAAGAACTGGAAGCGTGGAAAACACATCGGGGTAGTGGTACAAACGTGGTTATAGATAGTGGAGATGAAGAGCAGGACAGACGGTGGGCGTATCGATTAAGCTGTTTGGTGGTTCAGAAAAAGAAATCTCTCTTTTGGCAGTACGCAGCCGCAAAGTCTTCGTCAAACTGTTCTCCCTGAGGCCGTGCTTAAGACTCATCAAATAGAAAAAAAAGTAAAAAGCGTAGTAGAAGGGCTGAAGGATTTGACCCCATGATGCCCACTACGATGTCGGTGACTTCCTCTTCTTCTGCTGGCTCTGCCGCTGCTCCTTCCACAGACGCGCGATGGCCTCCACTCGCTTGTTGTACTTCGCCGTCTGCCGCTGATGCGGGCTCAACTTCCGCGGACGCCGCCCCTTCACAGCTGCCCGCTTCGTTCCACTGCGAGAGGAGCCGCGACGACCTGACGCAAACTTCTGCGCCTTCTTTCGCGTTTGCGCTGCTGCCCTGCCCTTTTTTGCCGGTACCTTCGATGTCCCCTTGAGTGCAGATGTCGCTGTCTGCCGCCAAGATGCTGATTGCTTGGCGTCATGCCACGAAGGCCGACGCGCGACGGAGCTGCCCCATCGCGTGGCGACTACCAGCGCGGTGAAAGGAAGCCGCGCTTCCGGAGTAGCAACCGCAGAAGCAGAGGCGTTCGCAAAGCGTCCAGCTAAAGCTTGCACGGTGCTGCTAGAATGCACAAGAGTGGCGCAGTGAGACAAGGGCACAGCACGGCGCACCGCAAACCTCGAAATAGTTGGTAGCATGGAGACTTTGGCGAGCGCGAAGAGCGAAATAGAATTAAGGTGCGGTGGGACTGGTGCGGGTGCACTCCACAGAGAGACACGGCGGTGCTGCTGCAGCTTGAAAAGCGAATAGAGTTTGAAGAGTGAAGGTGGGGGGATTCGAATGAAAGACGTGCGGAAAGGGAGCCTGTGGGCTTTTTGATTGCGTTCATAACGCGAGCGAGACACACCACGTGCAAGGCACCAGCCAGCGTGCCGACAAGAATTGCGCAGTTGGCGCTTGTGCGGCACCGCTTTTTCTTCCGACCCTCTGCAGAAGTCTCAGCGGGACCCATTCAAAAAAAAAAGCTAATCGGTACCCTCCAAGCCACACGACGGGCGTTGTTGGTGTCCCCTCTCCTTAATGCCCTGCAACTACCCATAGGCACCAGTTCAAGTACGAGCCGCACCGTCTATGAAAGCACCTTCATCCGCAGCACTTTGCCTCTTTTAGGAGAAACAAATCGAGTCTCTCTGAGATGGAATCTTCAGCATAACGGTAAGCCACAAAAAAAGAAAAAAAGTGTTAAATCAGGAGGAGTAAAGCAGCGACACAACAACAAGAAAAGGAAACAAGGCAGATAAGCGGTGAAAACCCAACAACAACGAGAATCGAGATCCTTGAAATGCCAGCACAACCAGAGGAAAAATAATGTTCACTTTTTTCTCCTTTTTTTCTTTTTTTAGCAGCGTGAGTGAATTGACACGCCACCTTCACTACAAGAAAAGAAGGCCCACAGCCAACAGGGGCACCGACATCATCAGCCTGCGGGCGACGTAAAGCCGTGCGCTGAGAAGACGCAGAAGCCGCCGCCCATCGACGTCATCGGGACACAGCCGCAGCGCGCTCTCCGCGTAGAAAAATGCCTTGTCGTTCTTGCGTAGCTTCGTGTAGCCCACCGCGAGGTGGTAGTAGCCCTTCGCCAGCCGCTGATCATCCGCCCGCGTTGTGCTAGCGACCGACGCGCTGGTGTCGCACACGGAGCTGTCCACACCAGGGCTCGTGTACGACGAGGTGCTGTGCCGCGACGTCCCCACAGATCCAGTCGTGGGCTGCCGACTGATAGGTCCTTGAGAGGTCGAAGGCGAGCTGGCCAGCGTCGGGTGCGCCGAGGCACTCGAGGCAGCCCTGCCACGCGTCAAGGAAGGCAGAACGGAGCCGCCCTCAGCCTCGGGCGGGGGAGGGGCGGTGGCGCCACGGATTGCCGTGCCAACGGGTACACCACCCCGTGACTTGCGAAGCGTACCGGACGTCCAGGCGGCGGAGTAGCCGCCCACGAGTGCTGCGGCGTCATCCGCGGCTGCAGCCGTGTCCACCCAGTCGTCTTCCTCGCAGTTCGGCCTCTCCGCCTCGTCCTCGTCCGGCACACTCTCCACCAACGCGTGGGGCGGCAACGCAGCTTCACGACTCCCCATGACAGCCGACCAGCGCGCTGCCCATCGCTCCTGCAAGACGTACTCCATCAGCTGGATGCCCTCCGTGATGGCACTCTTGTCGGCGTGCCACAGCAGCGCCACGGCAAGCTCGAAGGCAGTCTCATCGCCAGCGGCGTCGTCGATGCCGTCGTCGAGGGTGAGGCGAAGGCCCTTAATCACAGCGTCCAGGTCTTCGATCTGCTCTTTTGTTGGGTTCGTGACGGCGGCGTAGTGGGCGTCGTCGGAGCGCAAAATGCGAATGGCTTCTAGCAGACTGCTCGCCACTGTCAACTCGTCCTCCGCCACTTTTGCTGCTGGTGCCTTAGTGTCTGACATCGCGACGAGTGAAGGAAGACAGGATTTTTTTTGTTGTGGTGGTGGTGGAGGTGGTGGTGGTGGTTGCTGTAATTAATTGCTATTTAGCTTACAACAGGGAGTAGAATGAAAAGCAGAGGACGAGTGGGAAAGTCAAAGCAGCAATGCACAGCAAGGGAAAAGATAATCAGATGTAAGAGAAAGGAAAAAAAAAAGACAAGAGCTGAGGCAGAGAACAAAATAAAAATGCTCACAGAATATGTGAAGAGAAAGCAACGAGGTCTGCTCCAGCGACGGAGAGACACGACAAGCGTTGGGGAAAAGAAATGCAACGAGGAACAGAGAGGCTTGATTGGAAAGCCCGTGTCTACTTCGTGGTAAAAGGTGGGGAGAGATGAAAGGTGATAAGTCACGAGCGTACCCGCAGGGGGATCGGCTATATTTTGACAGTCGAGTGGAACGAGAAGGGGCAAATGGAAGGGAGAAAAGGGAGGAAGTTAGATTGGAGCAGATGCCGTTTAGATCACAGTTTAGGTGCCGCACTCAAATCAAAATCCCCGTTCTAGCTTCATCCGTCTATGGCACTGACATGCTTAACGAGAAAACACTGTTATGTCCACTGCGGGATTAGCAGCTGCGGCGAGCGGAAGGAGCATACATCCCGTCGTCTTTCCTCTGAAAACTCCATACTGCTCCGTGCCGCAACCGTTAAGTCCACAAGATGGCTTTTCATCTTTCAAAGTCACCATCGGTGTTTTTAACGCGTCGAAGATCACCTCGACGCCAACGTCAGCCTTTGTTCTTCTCATGCACGTCAAGCTGGTCTCTTCTTTCTGATAGCGTGCTTTAGTCTCCCTTTTCTGGAGTTAACATTGGATGCGCCGTGCTGCGGTTGTGCCACGCGCTGCCGCCTGCACAAGAAGAGTCAGCGACGACGAGTCTCTACTGCGCAAACCCTCAAACACACACACACGTAGATCAATGCACGCATCGTCAACACGTACGCAACACGACTGCTATTCTTTTTCTCTTTTCTAGGTGAATAGAACACCAACGAATCGACAAAAACCGACAGCTGCAGCACATCGCAACAAGAGGCGGTCACTGAGAAGAAACAACACGCACCTACGAGGGGACACAGCGCTCTACCTCTTGCGGCACTGACACCGAAAACCTCATCGCTAGAAAACGTGAAGTCCCGGAGGCCTGAGTGAGACCGACGAGCAGACCAGCATTTGGCAAAAAGAGATAAAAGAGACGAAATGAAGGACTGTACATTTCCATTCCCAGCCTTCACAACCTCCTTCTTCGCCTTCCTTGTCCTTTTCTCACGCCGCCTCTGCTGCCCTCCGTCTCAGTGCTGCTACTCCGCTTTCGACACCTCCTCCACGACCTTCTTCAGCGCCGCTGAGAACGTCGTCGTGTTGGCCTCCGCGCTCGGTCCCGTGAACTTCAGCAGGTACGTCTGCGGCCCCTCCGCTGTTGCAACAAGCAGAATCAGGTGCTTCGCCTCCGTCTTGGAGAGCGTGAAGGTGTTCTTCTTGATGGTCGCATTGAGTGAGTAGCCCCCACGCACCAGCAGACGGTACAAATGTTCCGCTGCGTTGCCCGCCTTGGGCTGGGAGACGAGCTTTGCGTCGCCGCTGCCACGCTCCGCCCACCGCCCCGCCTTGCCGTCTTCTCCCTTCTCGAAAAGGTATAGCTTCGACGGGGCGGTTGCCAGCACATCGCGCGCTGTCGGCTCGACGATCTCGCTGCCGAAGCCGGCCGGGTCGGGTGTGTCGTCGTCGTCGTCATTGTTGTCGTTGTCTGCGTCCTTCGCGTCTGCGGCGGTTGCCTCGGCTTTGTTCTCCTGCTTGCCTTCCTTGGCCTCCTCCTGCATCTTCGTACGGGCCGCCACGAAGGAGTTCACGGCGTTGCCAAAGTTGAAGGTGCCGGCGCCAAAGAGAGGCTTCTTCTCCGCGCTCGACGCCCCGTCAGCCGTCGCAGGAGCCGCTGTGGTGGGGAAGCCGAAGCTGAAGGTGGCGGCCGGCTTCTTGGCAGCATCGTCGCTGGTCGGTGGGGCCGACCCGAAGGTGAAGGCGATGGGCGTTGCTGCCGTTGCCGTAGTCGGGGCAGCAGTGGCCTTCTCTCCGTCCTCCTTGGCCTCCGACGCGGAGGTGCTCGTGGACGGTGCAGGGGCAGCGGAGAAGGAGAAGGCGGGCTTTGCACCTGACGCAGTAGTGGTGGAGGGGAAGCCGAAGCCGAAGCCCGTGGCCGGCTTCGGAGCTCCCTCAGCAGGTGCGGCGCCGAACGAGAAGGTGGCTGGCGTCGCCGTCGTGGCGGTGCTGCCACCGCTCCCGCTGGCGCTGGTACCGAAGTTGAAACCGAAGGTCGGCTTCGTTGGCGCGGCGCTGCCGGCGGCGACGGCGGCGTCCTTGAAGAAGCCCGAGGAGCCACCAGATGAGGCGGTGGTGGTGGTGCTGCTGCTGCCGCCTTCGGGACGTCGCACCCTCACCACACGCCGCATGGACATCTCCGTCGCGTCGGCGATCTGCGGCGTTGTGACGAACTCATCGTCTGCCCGCTCATCACCGTCGTCGTCGCGAGTGAGCTGGCTCTCTGCGGCACGTTTGTGGGACATTGGTTGTGCCTGCTTCTGTATTGCTTGTGTCTTTCGCGGCTCTCGGGAGAGAGAATCTTTTTTTAAGCGCCGAGTTTAAAGCTTAAGTTTTATGGTTCGCAATTCACTGCGGTGAATGTTGCCGCCAGCGACACACAGCACGCGGTGTGTGGGTGTGTGGGAGGGTATGAAGTAAGGTGAAACCTACGAGGGAAGAGGCGAGGCAAGCAGTTGAGAGAACAGAGAAGAGGACATGAAATGGAGAATAGCCAACATCGTGCTTCGTGCTAACACTCCATCCTCACAAAGAGTGTTTACACAAGGTCCTTCTCTCTGTGATGAAAAAGAGAGCACGAAATGACAACTCAATAAAGTATGGTGGCAGTTGTTGCGGAAGCGCATTTAAATAAGAGAAACAGCGCACGTGTGTGCTCACTGAGGCTGGGAAAGGGAAGCACAAAAGACCACACGGCGAAGCTGTTAGGCAGAAGATCTTTAGCTCAAATAAAAACCACATCGATTGCACGGCAAGCTATGAGAGATAAAAAATGCCTTCCATATGCGTTTGTGAGGCCTACGCCGTACCACTGCCCAAGCTTCCCCTCATCCGCACAACTACGACAGCCACTTCTTTTCAGTAACAATTGTTTTTTTTTTCTTCTTCCTCTTCCTCTCTCCCTTCTTATGTGCTAAGTTCTAGTGGTGGAAGTTAAGTGCGCTGTCAACGCTGCATGGGCTGCTCAGAGTCCCGTGATAACGTCAGCGTCGACAGCCAAAAGGAAAAAAATAAAACTAAGGCTCTCCCTAAGTCAACAATAAACAAAATAAAAAGGTGAAGATAGACGAAGAGTGTCGGGTACGCGAGTAAAAGGTAAAACTGCGGAGAGGCGACGAAGGAGAAGACAACAACACGGCATAATGGTGAGGCCGACAAAAAAAAAAAAGCACGTTAAACTAGTGAAGATGATGGCGACAACCAAAGCAGCAAAGAGCTGCTCATCGCGGGTGATTTCCGGTCAAGTACTCAGAAGGGAAGACCATGATCGATACACGAGAGAACAAGTAGAAAACAGAAAGGCTGAGAAAGGACGAAGAAGACGAAAAGGGGGGAAAGAAAAACAATCGAAACAGAAACGAAAAAAGAACAGTTGAAGGTGCGCAAGAAGAGAGGCGTTGTAAAAGGATATGCCCCTTTTTAAGTCTCTTCGCCACTCATAAGAAAGAGAAAAAAATTATGTGACGATGTGAGTTGCAGCAACGCCACCACACAAAATTGTGAGAAAAGACAAAAACAAAAAAGAGGCGGAGAGCTATCACGACCACTACCTCCATCGCCACAAACAGAAAGAGAAAGAGAGAGAGGTATTTCCACGCATGCTCTCAGTGAAAAAATACTTGCCACCACCACGTGTAGATGACAAGCCTCAACCGCCGCTTGTGGTGTTCACAGATGAAAAAGGCCCCTCTTATCGCGCGCGCCTTGCGACCAACGTTTTTTTTCTTTTTTTTTAGGTAAGGCGGCCTGTTTGCTGTTGCGTATGTGGGCGGTATAGAAGAGAAAAAGATCCAGAGTTGCGCAAAATCTCTAGTATCGCAGCCGCAATCAGCGTCTATCAACAATATTAGTTTATAAGGAAGAAAAAAGGGTGAAGCACTATAGCCTGCAAGCAGTGCCACTATTCGCCGCAGAACAACACCCTTCGCGATGAGGCGGCAAGGGAAAAAAACAAACAACAAATGCTTCGCGTAGCAGCACTGATGGCTCGATAAGTCGCAACAACAAAGCACGTCAATCATCGAGGGAAACTAAACAAAGGGATAAGGAAAGCGAACTCCTCTTTCTTCGTTTTCTCACTCCTTCTTTGGAGTGGCACCCATCTGGCCACGAATGCGGTTCGCCAGCGACTCCGGCACTGCACCCTTGTCCTCCTTGATGGCGTCCACCACCGCCTGCACGTCCTCCGGCTTAAAGAGGCCGTAGCAGATGCCACCGTGGCGGCTGTAAATGATCACGTTGCCCGCGTACACGTGGCCGCCAACGTGGGAGCACGGGTACACCGTCACCCGCTCCGCCGCACCCTCGCCCATCGTCTCCGTGATGGCGAGGCGGAAGAGGTCGATGAGCACCGACCCGCAGTACCCGCAGCGCGCATCACGCGTGAAGTGCGCGCAGAGGAAGATGAAGTACTCCCCAGAGCGGTCGATCGCGAGATTGCCCTTCGCGTTCCACGGCAACTCGTAGGGCTCAACAACGCCGCTGTACTGGGTGATCGTGACGGACTTGCTCGCCTCCTCCCACTTGAAGCGCAGGATGGAGTCGTCGGTATCCTTGTCGAGGTGGGAGACGGTGAACGTCGCCTCGGGGCACTCCGTCTTGCAGCGCGCCGACAGCTCGTTGTAGCCCGGCACGTTCTCCGTGCGCTTATCCCACTCCGTGGCGGGCATGCGGGAGTTCAGAAAGATGTGCTCCCCCAGCTGCATGCTGCCGATCATCTTGGCCGGCACGGCGCCGCAGCACTCCTTGCGGCCGAAGCCGTACTTGAGGGGGTCGAGACCTTCGATGTCCTGCAGCGTCTGCCGCGTCAGCCTCGGCTTCACCGCCTCGAAGGAGTTCGGGTCCACGACAACGGTCTCCATCTCCTCGGTCATGTTTATGATGCAAACTTTTTTTTCCTTTTTACTGCTTGGTGTGCTACTGAAGTAGGGAAAGACGGAGCAACGAAGATTCGTGCGTGGAAGGCAGCAGCTGCAATGACGCAATATGAGTGTGGGTGTGTGGTGGCACGGGGAAAGGAGTGAGCACGATGACGTACTGAAGCGAGTAGAAAAAGAGGAGAAAAAAACAGCTGCGTAACAAGCTACTGCTTACTGTCGATAGTGTGAGTCTGAAACGACTAAAAAAGTGGTGTGTGATTGAGGAAAGATATAGATCTCGGGAGTAGAAAGAAAAAGCACCGGAGAAGAAAACAAAAGCTTCTGTATTACACGTGTGAAGTCAAAGTGCAGAAGAGCGGCAAAAGCACAAAGATGAGACGGAGGAGTAGGAGAAGTTATGGCTTAGAATTGGGGAAGGCAAGCAAATTCGTTATTGGGAGTAAGTGCACGCACAAATGTAGGTGACGTAGAGCTCAGGCTCTCGCACATAACAGACGCACGACAAACATGTCCGTGAAGGACGCCACAACGGTGCAACGTCCACAACACACGCCATGACACAGACGCACACATTTCAGCGGAAAAAAAAAGAGCGGTACATCTGCACAAAAAGGAAAAGAGTCCAATAGGTTCAATTCACTAACTGGAACACCTTCGCCGCCCGCACATGCCACCTTCTACCACCAACTTAAGTTCCTCTCCGCTTTGCCTTTTTCTTTTTTGTTTTTGGATTGTGAAATTTCAGCACACGCTAGTGACGAACAGAACACCGCACAACAGCGAAGCTCCTCGAAGAAGTGAACACAAGATTCCTCAAAACAACAACAGCCTTCTCCCAGCTGCCGGGCACACACGCGTGGACGCACGCGTCAGTGTCCTACATGTCCTCCGCGCTGCGATGATCCGTCGCGCTCTTCGCACTCAGCGGGTCAATCACACGCGGACGCACCAGCATCCTCTTCGGCACACAGTACGGGAACGCGAGCGCGTTGCACACCGGGTTCAGCGACTCCTTCCCTGCCTCCTCAGTCTCCCAACTCTTGGCGCGGCGCAGCTTGCCGATCTTCGCCAGAGCCATCTGCCGCTGACGATGCGCAGAGAGGCGGTCCTGAAAGAGTGTGACGACCGGCGGCACGGCGAACTCGAACTCGCGCTCGTTAAGCGAGCCGTCCGTCTGCACCACAAGCGTCTTGTGCATGCGGGGGAAACGGGCCCGCTCAATGGCGAGCTCCTCGCGGTACATGCCGCGATTCTCGATGTGCTGCATCTCACTCACGTGGCGGTCCTTGATGAAGCCGCGGAGGACGTAGGGCACCTTGTAGTCGGCGGGTCGCAGCTTCGGGTTGGCGGAGATGGCACGCCCGAGCGGACGGAGCCCCGCTGCGGGGGGTGCGCTCTTGGTCACCACAGCCCACTTGTTGAGCACCATGACGATGTACGCTAAGCCAGCTTCACCCTGGCGTTTTCCTTGGCAGTAGAAAAAATAATAAAACAAAGGGCAGAGAAGGCGAGAACAACGCCACCGGCAAAAAAGGGGGCAAGAGGGGAGAAGTGCACGGTATCGCTACCGGAGAGGGAAACAGGTCAAATAGTGTAGGAACCATACCTAGCAGCAGCAATAAGAGTGGTCCGCTTAGATAATAGGGCAACAAGACCATCAATGAGCGCATCAGAGCCCGATCGAGGCACATGATGTCTTCTTTCTCGTCTCGAAGAGGTCAAATGAAAGAAGGAAAAGGAGCAGAGAGTAAGCTGCTGTGCAAACTTGAGCTCTGGTGAAGATGCAACGCCATATGCTTCCAAAAGAAGGCTTTACGGGGGTTTTGCGGTAAACGAATGTGAACAACACAGCACGGCTACAAACCAGACAAACAAACAAAAGAAAAACATCACGGTCACTCCGAACAGGCCATGAGTGAAAGTCGAGCGGAAGGGGGAAGAACAACAAAGCCGACTGAGGCGGAAAACGGGTCGAAAGAAAGGGCGGCATTGAGGCAAATCACAACACACTCTCTCTCTATCGCTATCCCCTATTTCACTTTCTCGCCTGAGACTTGACAAAGCGGGCCAACGCATTGCCGTTCAGCTGGTAGAAAAGCACTCGCTCCTCTGCCATCCAGCGGAGAAGAGGCAGAGAAGAAAACGTGAGTGAGGGCTGCTGCACCGCTGCGGCCTCCATCGCAGTCACAACCGCCGCAACATCCTCACCGCAGACGCGATCGGCAGCGTCAAGGACACCGCCCGCAGACGCATCAAGCTGCAGGGCAGCAATGGACAAGACGTTCACCGCGGCAGGGGAGAGAGAGCCTTGCTCGCGACACAATGCACCACAGGCTGCGTCCAACACCATCAAGAACGTCACACCGAGCTGCAGCTTTCTTTCAGCTGTGGCGCTGGGCTGAGGTGCGGACGCGTTTCGCAGCGCGCCGGCACCCGCCACCATCCCCGCGGCATCACGATGAAGCAGCACGAGGGGCGAGAGGGACGCTGCTGCCGCCGTCGGTGAGCTCGCTGCGGCGCCACGCTTCCCGGTTTGCGGAGACGCCGCGGCAGAGAGGGCGGCGCTGACCTGCGACGTCGCAGTCACGATGCAGGGCCGCCGCCAGCGCGTCGCAACAAAGTGAGCAGCAGCATCCACCTCAGGGACAGTTCTCTCGTTGCTTGATCTCTCCTCTGTAGAGGGCCGCATCGCGCTCACCTCCACCACCTGCTGCAGCCACGCTGGATCGCATAAATCAACATCCGTTGATGCAGAGCCATAACCCACCGCACGCTGCGCAGCCAACAAGCTGCCGGAGGAGCGGGTGAGTGAAGCGCACTCCGCCACCTCCTGCGCTGGACCAGAGAGCAGCACCGTCACACGATGATGGCTGCCGGTGTCGGTGAGGTGAAGGGAGGCGAGAAACTTGAGTCGCTGCTGCAGGGGCACGTCTGCATCGACAGCAAGAAGGACGTCGGCGGGCTGCTCGCGAACTTCACTCGCGAGGTCGGTGACGGATGTCTGCGCCAGTGTGCGGTGCGACACCTCCATCACCAGAGGCGACAGCGGTGGCCCAGCGGGGCTCGTGGGTGTCGCGCTGCCTTCCCTCGACGGCAAAGACTGCGGGGAGAGCGAGGCACCTGCAAGGGCGAGGCTCCGGCGACACCGCTGCAGCGGCGCACTTCGCATCCCACTTGACACAATATCCACAACGGCCACATCCTCAGCAACCTGGCGCCGCAGCAAGGCTTGACACGTCCACAACCACACCTGAGAGGCCGTGTTGCACGCACTAAGGGGCGTCATCACGTCAGCAGTAGCGGCGTTGCCCAGGAAGCCGGACGCGGCAAGGCTCCTACGCACCGCCGTCCACTGCTGCGCGAGAAGCTGCGAGAGCGTCGCCCACCACTGCTTAACAGTACCCCTTTTCGCCGCAACAGCTGCAGGCTCTGGGCAAGCCGTAGCAAGAAGTGCGGTGGAGACGCCAACAGGCAGCAGGTGCAGGCACAACATCGTGCCGCACACAACGTCTGCCAGTTCATCCTCGGCTCGCTCCTCATCTGCCTTGCAGCCCAGACTCCTCATGAGAGATGCCCGCTGCGCATCATGCTCTAGAAGGTGCTCCAGCAGGGCTGCCACCTTCATCACCGTAGCTGGGGCAGGGAAAACACCGCTTCCGATACCGCTGAAGGACAGCCGGACAGGATCCTGTCCCGCCTTGTCCAGCCGCTTGCTCAGTCGCGCTGCGTGGTGCACCTCATGCCGTCCACACGCCACCACCAACTCCGCCGCGACATTCCGCAGCTCCGCTGGCCCCGCGGTCGACTCCGCATGGATCTCCGCAACATAACGCAGCCCGCGCCGAGCACCGTCCTGAATTCTCCTCAGCAGGCTGTCCTTCAGCAGCTGCACCCGCACCCGCTCCTCCGCCGTAGCAGTCAACTCCTCCAGTGCGTCCTCCACGGACAGGAACGCGTCTGTTGGCGCGGGTTGCTGTGTGGCGGCTGGGGAGGAGGCTGCAGTGTCGGAGCGCAGCCGCACCTCCCGCATCACCCCGCTCGGTGCGGCAGGCAGAGATTCGGCAAAGGTGACGGCGTCGTGCAGCGCCTCCACCAGCTCTGACAAGTGTGTCGCACGACGCGTGGCGGTCACGACGACGGTGGCACCGCGCAGTCTGCACTTGAGCAGAGGCGGAAGGGTGAAGGCACATGGCGGCTTCGCGGACGGTGCCCGCGTTGATGACGCTGTCGCGGCAGACTCTGAAGACTTGTTCGTCTCCACTGGCTTGGCAAGATGAATCGCCGTTGCAGAAGGAAGTGCGGACCTCGAAAGAGGCGTAGTAGTTGTGCTTGCGGCCTCTGCAGCAGCCTTCTCTGCTTTTGCGGGTTCGGCAACAGCAGTCGATGATGCTGCGGCGGGCACGCTGCCATGGATGTCTGCACTCGACGTTGGTGGCGAAGGTGGCGCCTGTGCGGAGGCCTCCACTGCTTCAGCCTCGACTGCCTCCCCTCGCTCCTCTTCGTCAGCAGCCGGTGTGAACAGCGTGTTCTCCAGCTCCTCCAGAGTAAAGGCCACCTCCGAGGCGGGGCCTTCCAGCGACGACCGCAGCAGATCTGAGGTGACCGTAAAGGGGGGTGCCCAGGATGACGGCATCGCTGGCGATGAGGATGCAGCGGTGGCGGTTGTTGTCGTTGTGTTTGTGGAGGTCGGCTTCGCAAAGACGGACACGTCATCGTCACCGAGCTGACGCGCACGACTTGCCGCACGCGCCGTCTCCTCCGCGGTGGGCACCGACAGGACAGGCGGCGGCGGTGGTGGCGACAGCGCTGTCGTTTCACACGCCTGCTCTTCCCTCCCGTGTGGCTCCGCAGGCGTAGTGTGAACAGCGGATCGGCCTGCTCTGCGTCTGTTAAGCGGCGGTGTGGTCAGACCGAGCTGAGAGGCCCGCACAGAGAGGCGCTGGCGCTGCTGCTCCGCCGCGACCTGTTTCTCCAGGTCGAAGATGTCCCGCAGGAGACCGTCGGCCTCGCTCTTGTGGTGGCGGCGTGCGCCGCGTTGACTGTGAGACACCTCATCCAAGTCCCTCGTCTGTGTTGGGGCAGCCTCGCGTGCCTCATTTGGAAAGGCGGTGAAGACGGTCTCATCGGGGTTGAAGGGCGAAGAGGACGGCGCTCCTGTCTGCTGGCGAGCAACCCCCGCGATGCTGCTCAGCGGCACCTTGGAGGACCGCGAAGCAATGCCCTGCGCAAACCGCCGCATCTTCCAGTATTTGCCTCCTCAGTATTTTTTTTCTTAGAAGAGCGTTTCTTTGATGTGTTGGGAAAGAAAAACCGGAGGCGAGGTTGGAGAGGTGGAGAAGTAAAGGAAGGATCCGTAGGCGCCGCAATGAATGCTCAAAGCCCACTCGGCGCATGCCGCACCCTCCACACACAACAGTTTACAGTGCTCTTTATACAACGCAAGAGCAAAACCTGGACCTCTCTTGGTCCTTTACCCGAAAAAACCAGCAAGGTCTCTTGCGTTAAGCATGGCAAAAGCGGACTTTTTTTTTCACGCTGTTGAGGTGGACACCTCGAACAAAAAAAAAGGAAAAAAACGCGCGCGCAAACATCTCTTTACTCTTTTTCCGCTTCGCGGCATTGCTTCGCAGGTATGTGTGTGCTTCTTTTGGAGTGTGTGTGTGTGTGTTTTGGCGATGACGGTCCCTTTCCTTGCGGCTTGCCTCCTGCAGGAAGGTGCCTGCACCTCCGTTTTTTTTTTCCGCAGTAGGCGGAGGAGCAACGACATCTCCGTGTTCACGCTGACCTCCTTGTCCTGCCCTCCGCACCGGCTTTGTATGAGTGTGTGAAACTTGTCTTAAGCGCTCTCTGCACTCCTTTCTCTGTAGCCGTTGTCAAGGGAGAGCCGCATCACTTCGCCGCCGCGGGACTCCGCTGCGGCGCCGGCGCAGAGGCGGTCTGGTTTGGCAGGAACCACCCCAGCACCACCTCCTCCGACGACACAGGGGCGAAGGAGTGATTGCCCTGCATGGCAGTCGACACGGAGGTGACCTTCGCACACGTCAGTACGTCGTAGCCAAACTTCTCCACGTTGGCTTTGAAGAGCATCATGTCCGACGTGGCCGCCGCACGATCGTCGACGGCAGAGGCCGGGATGCGTGTGGTGGCCTCGCGCAACATCACACTCAGCATCCCGATCAGCGGCACCACGACGCCGTCCATGTCCGCCGGTGGCAGCAGCGGCCGCAACGCACGCATGAGCCGCGCCACCTCCCGCAGCATCGCCATCACCCACTCGTTGCCGCCCACCACCCACTGCTGCTTCTGCACGCTGACCGCGCCGAAGTTCTCCACCTTGCGGTAGACAAGAGAACCCATCTTGGAAAAGAACTCGTTGCGATGCGCACGGCAGTTCTTCACGACGCGGTGCCAGTCGTTGTCGACAAAAAGCTTCGCCTTGTCCGGCGTCTCGTCCGCTGTGCTGCCGTTCGTGGACTCTCCTCCTACGGAGGGTGGCGCAGCTGCACTGGGGATCAGCCCGAGAGCTGCCGCAACAGCCAGCGCGTCTCGTGGAACACGCTGCGTTCGATTGGGCATCGCCGCCCCTCCTGCCTCCGCGACCCCGCTGCCGCTCATGGCGGCCATGAGGTGCGCCTGCAGTGCGGGAACAAAGTCGCTGAGAAACGAGACGCACTGCGACGCGACGCAGAGGTGCTGGGTCGTAATCGTGGCGAGCGTCTTCTTCTCGACCGCGCGGGCCCCCAACACCATCGCCGCCGCCTGGCCCTCGTAGGCGTCGATGAGCTCAATCATGCGAGAGGCGACATCGAAGGCGAGGAAGGGGAAGGTGGCGAGGTAGCTGTGGTACTGGTAGAGCAGGTCCATCAGCACGAGCAGCGAGTTTGCCACCGTCCTGCCCTCCTCCATCTCCTCCACGTCCTCCCCCTCTCCCTTGCCACTGGCGGTGGTGGTGGCGCTGCTGTTGAAGGCGTACGAGGTGGACGTGGTCGGCGTCGAGGCAGCTGCGAGGCCGGTGGAGCGGGGCAGCCGCACATAAAGCCTCGCGGCGTCTGTGTCGAGCTGCTCGTCCGCGCCGTCGAGGTTGCCAGACCGCGAGAGACTCGTCGCGTTGCGCTGGTGCGTGTAGGCGGCCCCACCGCTTGCTCCGTCCCCAGCAGCCGCTGCCCCCATTGCTCCGGAACAGAGCTTCTTCACGCCGCACTGGCGGAAGCGTTCCAGGGCAGCGGGGCTCAGCGTGCACATCTCCTCCACCTCGCGCTGTATTGCCGCGTCGACGGTGTCCTTCGCCGCCCACGTCTCGCCCTCCGTCACCATCGTTATCTTCTCTTTGTTGTCCTTGTGCTGCCGCCGCAGGAAGCGCTTCGCCAGCCGCTGGACGGTGGTACCGATCACACGGGTGGGGCGGTAGACGGCAAAGCCAAAGGGCTCGCCTGGACGCAGCCCGCCTGCCGCAGCTGTGAATCCCGATCCCGATGCGGAGCCGCGTGAGCCCAGACGCGGTGCTCCATTTGTCGGCGCCTCCAGCAATCCAGCAATGCGGCCGGCAACATCGTTCGTGATGCGGAGCGGAAACTGCGTGGCGATGCGCACCAGCTGCTCCACCTCGCCTGTCGAGGAGAGCTGCTCGCCACCGGCGTACACCTCCAGCATCGACGCCACGAGCGCCTCGGCCTCGCCGCACAGACGGGCAAATAAGTCTCGCGTCAGCTGCGTCACCATCGCCTCGCGGTTGTCGTACATCGCCAGCGCGCGACGCAAACCACCCGTGAGAAAGAAGCCCCAGTTCTGCGACACCTGCGTCACAAAGTCCACCAGCACCTCCACGAACTGCTGCAGCAGCTGCTGATAAGGACGAGCGCGAAGGTTTTTGGCGAAGCCGCAGAGCTGCTGGCGGGCGTCGGGCAGCGCAAAGGCGAGTGGGTTGCTCGCCACCGCCAGCAGCTCGTTCGCGTGGGCGTCGTCGAGGGTGCCGGTGTTCATGAGCAGACCGACGAGGGCCTCTTGTGCCGCGACGTGCAGCGCCTCGACCACCTTGACGTGGTACAGCTGATTCGCCGCGGTGAGGACGCCGAGGCGGGTCGCACTCGTGCACAGAAGGCTCATCCGCTCTCCCGCCTCGCCGTCGCTGAGGTCACCCTGCAAGGCACGCGTGTACTCTGCCAGCACGACCTTTTCCAGCGCCTTTCGCACCACTTTCACCCGCGCCGGCACCTCCGCGAGGCACTTCAGCTTCGACAAGGTGCTCCACGAGATGCTGCCCGCGCTGTCGTCCTCGTTCCTCGCCGCCGCCTCGAGGTCCACGAGAGCGGAGGTGATGGTGAGCACCTCGCTCAGGTCGCGCTCCGGCAACGCGGCCCAGTTGTCGACGTCGCCGAGGCGCCGCAGGACGCGCTGCGCCGTCGTTGCGGTGCGCTGCAGTCGCTCGAAGTTCTGCCGGCGCCGGTACAGCTGCCCAATCCGCAGGTACTCCGACACAAAGTGCTCGCCGGCCCGCATGCCGCCGTCCCGGGCAATCTGCGCGTCCGCCAGCACGCTGCGTGCGTCGCTGCTCAGCGAGCCGAACTGCTGCGACGTGGCGAAGAAGTCCTCGGAGCGGTGCTTGACGTGCTGCAGCAGACACTTTTCCACCGCACCCTCCCACGCCCGCAGCTCCTTGTTGCGTCCCTCCAGGTACTCGAAGTCGTCTGTGAAGGTGGTGCTGTCGACGATGTGACTGAGACTCGGCATGGCCGTCTTCTCCGCCACCGGTGGCGCGGAGGGTGTGGAGGGTGAAGGACCTGCTGCTGCCGCACGTGCAGCTCCGGGTGACGCCGCGGTGCCGCTGTTGGGCGACGGTGCTGTGCTGAAGGAAGCAGCAGCACTGGGCATCGACTCCCCTACCACCTCCGACATGTTTGCCATCTCAGCCGACGCGTTGTATTCCTTCGCGAAGAAGAAAGCCGGCACACCTTGCGGCCAGGGGCCACTACCCTCCCCCGCCGAGCCACCACCGTTGCCTCCGCTGTTAAGTACTCCATCAGCCTTCTCGTCACGCCACTCGTCCGCTGCGTTGGCGATGCCTTCGCGGCGGTTCGCCTGATACGCGTCGCCGATGTGGCGCACATAGGCGGTAAAGTCATGCGAAGGGGGAAACTCGGCGAGCAGCGCAGCGGCAGACTCGGGGCCGACCTGCCGCTCTTTAAAGGAGCGGAGAAGGTCCTCCAACGTGCCCACTCTGCCGTTGAAGTCGAAGGCGTCGTACAGCTTGCCGCCCAGCCACGTGCTCCAGTCGACATTTGTTGTCGGCTCGCCGGGGTCGTTAAGAATAGAGATGAAACTCTGTCCGACGGACTGCTGCAGGTTCGTGAAGTGCGCCTGCGACACAGGGTCGAGCGCGGAAAAGGACGACCCGTCGGCGCCAAACGACGAAACAATGCCGTTGCGCTGGTGGCGCTGCTTCTCGATCTCGTCCGCCGCGCACTCCTCTTGCAGCTGCGTGAGCAACTCGCTCGGCACCTGCACCTTCAGCGGCTGCGCTGCGGAGGAGGAGGCAGCGGCGGAGACCTCGTACAGCCAGTTGCGCAGCTGTGCCCGCAGCGTGGCGGAGGAGACGCCATTCTTGATGGACTCCTCGATGACCAGCGCAGGTAGGCCGACGGCGTGGGCAATGCGCACTCGACTCAGTCCATTGTGTACGATGAGGTGTGCGCAGATGCTGGCGGCGGCGTCGTGGCCGCTGCGGTGCACCGGTGCGGTCGACGCGTGCAGCTGAGTGGAGGAGGTGAGGGTGCTGCGCCGCTCCATTTGAGGCGTAAGGCGCCTATTAAACAAATGCGCTAAATTGAATTATTGAAGCTTGTTTGACTCCGATGTCTTTCTCTTCGTCTTTTACAACAGTATAAAAAATGGGTTCAAAAGTATTGTGCAGCCTTTCTTAGGTGATGAATAATGAAGCACTGTCCGATGCACCACCGTGGTACTCCCCATAGCACTTTCTCAGTGCGCCTGCTTCAGGCGACAGGTGGAGAAATAAATAAAAACAGCGGCGTTTTGAAATTACCGTGTTTCTTCCTTTTTATTTCTTCTCTGTATCAAGGGAAGCTACCAATACTCTCGCGAAATAGACGGAAGGAGGGACAGCGCACCCGCGAGTGAGTGCGTTAACGATGCAACTTTGTCAGGATGAAAAAGAGGAAAAACAAAAATAAGCAGGGAGGAGGAGAAAATGACAGAGATTTGGCATACATGAGCGCGACGAGAGCAAAGGCAAAGAGGCAATCACCACCGCCGAGGTGCAACACTTACAAGACAGCACTCATGGACGGAAATTCAACTAAGCAAGGAGTCCATCGACACGCTCATCGAGGACACAAGGTCCTGTGAGCAGCAACGCCATCTTCTCGAGGTGTCATATGTAATGCACAGCACTGACACAGGAGTGCCACCAGGCAGTCGAACACACCAGAAGCGGAGGATCCCATCGCAATCGCCTATTTGGGCCAAAAAACCAGTCTCTATTTTCTTTACTTTTTGATTCAAAGTTCCAGTGGTGTTCGTGTCTCGAGTGAAGGCACGTTTCATGAGCTGCAGTTCTAGTCTAAGAAGGAAACGTAGCCGGTGATGCACGTAGAGAGGAGGAGAAGAAAACAACGGTAACACAAGCATTCAGCCACAGAAAAGCACATCTAAAGAGAAGCAGCATCCAGCAGTCAACGAATGAAGTAAGAAGGCAAGGAGAGAAACGCATCTATGCCTTTCTCCTTTCCTGCGTAGACTCCCGCTGCTGAGTGGAAATAATTAAAAAAAAGACGCAACGCGCAGGCGTCCGCCAAAAGCTGCCTCACCGCCCACTTCACCTCTCCCCATGTCCTAGCGCGCTCGACATGGCCGACGCCGTGTAGCGCGGTGCGTCTTCTTCTGGTGACGATGCCGCCGCTGCCGCTGGCTGTGATGAGGCAGGAGGCGTCGCAGCAAACAGATTCCGCGCATTCCCGCGATGCGACTCCGGTGGCGAGGTTGTCTTCTCCACCGTCCCGCCTTCTACAAGCGGGGGATTTGAGAAGTAGCTGTCGTCGTCGTCTACCTCCTCCTCCTCCTCCTCCATGCCCGCACCAGAGAAGGTCTGCACATCGACAGGAGTAGAGGGAGTGGATGCGGCTGCCGGCAAGGCCGGAGCAGCGAAGGTGGACAGGGCGGCGTGCGGTGCCTCTTCTGCGCTGGTAGCGGTGGTGGTCTGTGAGGCTGTAGGCGGGGATGCCGATGGCGGCTGCGGAACCGCCACACGCGGCGGCAGCGCAAAGACGGCAGTGGGCGGCGACGGTACGCGCACGCGCGGTGGCAGCGCTAAAACAGACGGTGCCGCTGCTGGTGCTGCTGCTGTGGGAAGCGACGCCGCAGCATTGCTCGGTTTATCAGCCGAAACTGTGTCGTTGGGTGGTGGTGGTGATGCTGGGTCGCTCTCTTCTGCAGCCTCCGTCGCCTTGCCCGTCACGCCTGGCGCCGCCGCCTTCACCTCACTAGAAGAGGGGAGGGGAGTAGATGCAGCTGCCGCATCAACGCTGCTCGTCTCGGCCAGCGGGGAGGCACGGGCGGAACCTTCTGGCTGCGCAGGCCCGTCGACCGTCCACGCCGCCACGTCGCCGGCCGACTCAGCGGTGGCGGCGAGCAGGTGCGCCGAGTTGGCGGTTGTCAGCTCCGGTGCGGCCGGCACACTCGCTTCCCCTGCCTCCACTGCCTTCCCTTCCTCCTCCGCCGGCATACTGACGGGGGACGTCGCATGCTCTCCTTCCTCTTTGATGAGCGAACCGCTGGAGTTGCCAGACAGGACGGCGCTGCTCTGCGGACGCGGCACGGACACCAGCGGCGGCGACGGCGTCTTGCGCAGCCCCGCCGCGCCGGTCGAAGACGGCAGGCGGCCAACGTTGCCGCCACCCAGTGCGGCGCTCGGGAAGGCCGACGCAGCCGCGGCCTTGGCGCCTGCGGTGTTGCCAGGAAGCGTCGCTGGCGACGAGTGCTGCGAGACGATGATGTTGGTCTGCATCTCCTCCATCCGGTGGCGCTCCGCGAGCGGCCCGACAAAGTCGAAGGAGGCGTTGCCAGAGAACTGGTGAGTGAGGTCGAAGCTGCTGTGGTCGGCGCTCTGCAGCCGCGGTGAGGCGCCGCCCCGCAGCGGGCCGCCGTCGGCCGGACTCTCCTCGAGGTGCAGCGAGGGCAGCAGCTGTGCACTGCCGATGCGGGGCGGGTAGTGGTTGGAGGTGACGAGGGGCGTGATCGCGGGCGGGGAGGGTATCGGCGCCGCCTTGACGGAGAGCGCGCTGGGGGAGTTGCTGGAAGAGGCATACTGGGCGGACGTCGTCGCCTGCGTCGGCGTGTGCACCGTCGTGCGCGCCAGCGGCTGATCCGGCGTGGCGCCGGCGGTCACCGCCTCGGCGAGCTCCGCTGTCGCCAGCTGTGCCGGCCGCGCAGGAGCGGGGGAGGCGGCGGCGGGGGTGGGCAGTAAGGGCTCCAGGCTGTCGTCCGGCGCAGACCGCAGCCCGGAATGGATAGAGCTCGCATTCGACGGCGACACGTCGGCCACCTCGGACTGCGGTGCCTCTGCTTCCTTCTCTCCCGGTTGCTCATCACTGTCCGCAGCTGCTGCGACTTCCGCTGGCTTCGCTTCCTCTGCCTCCATTGCCACCAACCTCGGCATCGCCTCCGCCTTGTTCTCCTCAGCTGCTGCCTGCGGCTGTGGTGGCTCTGGCTGTTGTTGCGGCGCAGCTACCGACACCACAGGCGTCGACGCTGAGACGGACGCCGACGACGCGGAGAGCGAGTGGGAGTAGGAGGAGGAGGTCTCCTCGTCTTCTTCATCACCGCTGCCGCTGTCGCTGCCTGTCAAAGTTGGCTGCGACTGCGTTGGGTCTGAAGTCGCCGTCGCGGTCTGCTGCGGGCTCGTCGACGGCGAGTGCACGACGGCGCGCAGGTCACTCGCGAAGTGCAGACCATCCACCGAGGCACGGTTCACCAAAATGGAGACGGGGTGGACGAGGGCGATGGGCGGTGCAGGGAAGTCGAAGACGCGGCCACGACGGGCACCAGTCGACGACGACGACGCATCTTGCGGCTTTGCAAAGCCAAAGCCGATGCGCATCTCGTGGTGGCCATGTGCCGGCGGTGTTGCCGAATCGCTGGAGGAGGAGGAGTCCGACACGTCGCCGCGCGCTTTCTCGATAGTCTCCTCCAGCCCGTAGCCGTCGTCTAACGTGGCGCTGCTGCTACCGCTGCTGGTGTGGCTGCTGTGCGATGCAGGCGCCTCCGCCTCGTCGTCCTCCTCCGTATCCTCACTGCTCACGAGCTCCTGCACTATGCTGACAGCAGGCGCCTTCATATCAGGTGCGACGACGGGCGGCGACGTCGTGGAGATCGTCTTTGAAGGTGCCGTTGCCGGCAGCCCCGCACTCTCCGCTGCCGCCGGTGAGTCCGCCTTCTTCGTGCTCTCCGGCTTCGTCGCGGAGCCGCTCTCCTCCTTCTCCTCGTCCGCGTCGGTGAAGGTGTCGGCCATCGATGACGACGACGACGGCACAGCGTCTGACGTCGACGTCAGCGAGGACTCGAGGGAGTCGTTGCGTGCCGCTGCATTGCATTCTCCCGTCTCTGGCGCCGCGGGTACCTTCGTGAGTTCGTCGCCCTCAGGGGACACGGACGCAGAGGGAGAGCGGCTGCCTCTGCGGTGCGCCGACGCCGCGCGTGAGCTGTGGGCGGGGAGCAGGCCCGACATGCTGTCCAGCGGCGACTGCGAGGGCGGCGTGGCGATGTCGTCGCCTGGGGTGCGCCGCGGGGCAGCGGCGTTGCGCGGCCCATCACGCGACGGCGGCCGCGACGAGAGTGCAACGCTGTGCGGCGGACTGCGGGACGCGCGGCCACTCAGGTCCAGCGAGGCCTGTGCCCGGCTCTGCTGCCCTGTGCTGCTGCCCTCCTCACCCTGCGCCACTGACTCCAACAGTCGCGCCGTCAGCTCAGCCTCCCGCTCCTGCGCGCTCTCGGCGAGCTGTGCTTCGTACTGCACCCGCTGCGCCGCCAGCTGCGTCGTCAGCGCATCCACCTGGCGGCGCAACTTGCGCAAAGCCACCTCCTGCTGAGCCTCGCGGTCACGTGCCATCGCCTGCGCCTCATCGCGCTGCGCGCGAAACGTGGCCTCGACAGCGCGCACCGCCTGCTGCTCCCGCGCCTTCATCTCGTCATGCAGACTCGCCTGCTGCTGCTGACTGTGCCGCAGGAGCTCGACGAGGTGGTCGCGTTCGTCGATGACGGCGCGCAGCGTCGCTGGCGACTCCAGCGTATCAAAGAGCTGATGGAAAGCTTCCACCTCCCTGTCTGAGTCAACCAGCCGCGCCTGTGTCGACGTGAGCTGCTGCTGAACACGCGCCAACTCCTGCGGCAGCCGCTGCAGCGCTCGCCACTCCGTCTGCATTGCAGCGTACCGATGCGACAAATCCTCGAGCTGGCGGGTCGCCGTCATCACCTGGCTGTCGGCGGTCTGGTACTGTTGGGTGAGGAGGCGCAGACGTTCCCGCAGGTCGCGAATGGCGTCGTCCTTCTGGCGCAGAAACGCCTCGTCCACTGCAGTGGCAGGGGTAAGGGAAACAGGGTAAGCGGCACCAGCAGCAGAGGTGCGCTGCGGTGACCAGCGAAGCGCCACCGGACCGGAAGAAGGCCGTCCGCCCCTCTCATCTCCGCTGCCGGCCTCCTCTGCCTCCTCCTCCTCTCCTCCAGCAGCAGTGGTCGCGACGCCTGCAGACTCACGCGCACTGCTTCGTGCTCTGCCAGACGAGGCGTGCGGTGCGTGACGCTGTCGTTTCAGCAAGCTGCGCACCACCTCCAGCTCCTTCACGAGGGCTCGCACCTTCTCACCACGAGCGTCGCGGCGCAGCAGCTCCACCTCCTGCGTCAGCGCCTCCTGCTGCTGTTCCAGAAAGTACGCGCGTCGTTGCCAGTACTCCTTCGGCCGCTGCTCCGTCGGCTGTGACGTCTTCTTCACGCCTCCGCCCTCCAAGCCTTGCTGCTGTGCCGACGAGACCCCACTCGTCCCTTCCTCAGCCTCATCCGCGCTGCCATCGCGACTACTGTTGTTTGCCTCGTCGTCGCTTGCAACAGCGTGGAGGGTGCGCACCAGCACCTGTGCGTGCCGCAGCTGCCGCTGAAGACTGCGAACCTTGTCCTTCTCATCACGAAGCTCGCGCTGCAGGCGCAGCCACGCGTCCTCGGAGCGCCGTCCGGAGATGTTATCCGCGTCAGCAGCGTCTTGAGGAGCCACACCGCTGTAATGCGCCGAGGGCGATCGCCGTGCCGCACGCACCTTGCACCGCAGCTGCTGCGTGAGGGACTCGTGTGTGGTAGCAACGACCGCATCGCGGCTCGCATAAGGACCCTCGGCACGCTGGCGAAGGCCCGTGCTGGGATCGAGCGCGCCTCTTGCGCTTGAAAACCCCGTCCCACGCGGTGAGTGGCGCTTGCTGTCTGGTGCACTCGCAGCATCACCGATGGAGCTGTAGAGCCGCCGGGCAGCCGTACGCGAGCCGCGGCGTAGGGCTGTGGCGCCGGCTGCTGCTGGACGACGCGGCACTGCGCCGCCAGTGCGAAGCGGGCCGGCAGCGGCAGCAGAAGAAGAAGAAGTAGGAGGCGAAGCGCCACTACCGCGGCCTGCATTATGCATCTCTCTCGCCCTACTCTCCACAACAGCAGAAGGACAGCCGGCGTGTGCGCCAGCGTCCCCGTCGGCGCCGAGGTAGATGCGCTTAAACTCGGTTGTGTTGAGGAAGCGACTGCCAGGGAGGAGGTGGTGGGCCTCCTCGGCTGCCGTGCGCGGCGACTGCGCGTAGACGGCGTCGCAGCCGGAGTTTGTCAGCTGCGCCGTCCGCAGGTGTGACATTATCGAGTCCTAAAGGTGGCGTGTGCTGTCCAAGAAAAGAAAAAAAAAGAATGGTTGTCTATGTGTATCGGTAGCAGCTAAGTCGAGCAACATAATTGGAGAGAGACAAGGAAGAGGTGAAGAACAGAGAGAGAAGAGAAGGTGCAAAGGGGTGGAGATTGAGGGGAAAAAGGGGGTAGAAGAAAGTGAAGCGACGGTGTGACTTTTAGTTTCTCATTAACGAGGCTTTTGGTCTCCGTTTTTCAGGTGTGTGTTTGTAGCCGCAGAAAAGCAGCAGGCATCTGCGGACAGCACCCCGAAAAAAAGGAATTTGAGCTCGTGTTGT
This sequence comes from Crithidia sp. LVH-60A, assembly GCA_030078075.1. NCBI lineage: Eukaryota > Euglenozoa > Kinetoplastea > Trypanosomatida > Trypanosomatidae > Crithidia > Crithidia sp. LVH-60A. The sequence goes on from CP119668.1 coordinate 1,928,486, forward strand.
ATTTGGTTGCTCTCATCATACCGCACGTCCTCATTCGTCTCTATTGCGGCGTTTGTATGCGGGTGAGAGTGAAGGCCTCTAGCAGCGGTACATCTCTGAGAAGGGCTGCGTCTCCCTCCGCTGGTACAAAGAAAGGCGCCTTGCTTTAAGTCTACATACTCCTGCGTTTATTTTTTTTTCCTTTCTTGAAGTGGCTCCGCACAAAAACAATTGTTCGTTGCTTTCTTCGATTTATGCAATATTGTACAAGTGGCTTTACCGTTGCTGCCGCTGGTGTGCTCAACGAGACGCTTCGCTGTCAAGCAGGACGCACGGCTGACAGCTTTCGTCCCGCCCTCACTTCTTGACTTGCTTCACAGCCCAGCTGATGCCTTCGTCGAGGCCTTCCCCTGTCTTGGCGGAGCAAGCTCGGATGTGCCACCGGCGGTCCCGCAGGTCCGTCAGGTTCAGTGCCATGGTGATCTCAGCGGCGGACATGGCGCCAATCAGGTCCTGCTTGTTCGCCAAGATCAGCATCGGCACACCAGCCACCTTCTCCTCCTCCAGCAGGTGCTCCAGCTCGCGGCGCGCCTCGAGAACGCGTTGCGGGTCGGCAGCATCCACGACAAAGATGATCACATCCGCCTCCTTGAAGTACTGCCGCCAGTAGTAGCGGGAGGCACGCTGACCACCGGTGTCCCAGACGTCTAGTTTGATTCCACCAGCAATGAGCTTCTTGATTTGGAAGCCCTGCGTGCTCGTGACGTGGGTGATGTCGTCATCGCTCAGCTGCCGCAGAATGCTCGTCTTGCCTGCGTTGTCGAGGCCGAGAAAGAGTATGCCGGCGTGTCGGGTGGTGGGCCGAATGCGCATAAAGAAGTCAATGATCCCCATGAGCGCACACCAGCTGACTCAGTCATGCAGGAAAACTAAAAATACAGGTGGACTAGAAGCATGTTAGAGTGGGACTCGAAGTAATGTCTTTACTCCTTTTTTTTTCTCTCTCTCTCGCTTCGTCGACGGCGCGGAAAAGAAAAAAAAAGAAGCAGAGTTGAGGGGAAGAGCGCAGCTCTCACTGAACGACGTGCAAATGCACAACCTTTTGTGTATGTTTGTTTGTTTTTATTGTCCTCTGTGGCTCCTTGCTTGGACTTCGTTGCTGCTCTGCTGCTCTCAATCCACAGTTTTTTTTTTTGTGTGTGTGAGTGTCCAGGTGTGTCCACAAGCCACTAAAAAGAGTGAAAGAAAGCGGGAAGGAAAGAGAAGCGAATATGGTGAACCGCAGAGCACCAGACAAGTGTGCTCTTTCCATTTTCCCTCTATTTACAGTGAAGCAGTGCGCATCAAAAGGAAAAGCAAAAATGAAGACAACACGCTGTCAGGGCAGCGCCGCGCACAACGAGGTAGAGCAGCGCAGCTGCAGCCTATCCCAAAGGCCCATTTTCTCTTGTTGTTGTTGTAGCTAGTTCACACCCACTTGGCAGTGTACTTTACTACTTCACTTCTTGGTTTCTGTTCTTTTCTCGTCGCACCTAAACTCCTACGCCTTTTGACACGTGAGCAAGGATTGCCGACTCACACAAGAGTAATAAACAGAGAAGGCGACGACGATACGTGTGGTGTTCCACCCCTCTGCTTAGATGCTGCTCCTGTAAAAAAGCGCAACAGCAGCGGGATGCAGAGATCAAGGTCAAGGCGGGTGAAAGCAACGTACGCACTGCTGGTAGCAGCTGCAGTGGTAGACAGAGTGGCACAACAGCAAATGAACGGTCTTGCTCACAAGACGACGAGCTCAAAGCCGCCATCGACTTCGGCAGCAGCATCTTCCCCTCCGTGCTCTTGTGGCTGATCCGCCCCTTTACCGCGATGCTCCTTGTGGTGCTTGCGATGGCGCGAGTGGCTGCGGCGACTCGAAGTGTCATTCTTGCTGCGTCGGTGTGACTTGGACGACGTCTTCTTCGACTTTTTCTCGCCAACATCGTTGCTGTCGCGGCCAGTGCCGCTGCTGACCTCCCTCACGTCTGCTGCGTCCGCGGACACCTCCAGAGCGGCATCTGCCCCGTCGCGATCATCGTGAGCCGGTACACCGGCAGCCAACGCGGCGGTCATCTGCGCCAGAATAGTCGACACCTCCACCTGCAGGGCGGGAGGGCCGCTTGTCTCGCCGTTGGCAGCTGTCGTCGACGACACTCCGGGTGCGGTGGAAGAGGCGGCTGCATGCACGACGCGCTGAGTGCAGAGTGGTCGTGCCCGCATCCCACTTCCCTTGTCCGTGGCTGGCGTTTGATCGTCCAGTGAGATACCAGCACTCACCACCTCTGCTGTGCGGACGGGAGACGCCAGCACCTCATCCGCTGGAGACACGCTTGCCGGCGCCGCTGCGTGTGGTGCGTCCGATTCGCCGGCGTCCTCGTCGCCACCGAAGAAGTCGTCGTTGGGTGCTGCAGCGTCGTGCACCATCGCTGTGGCCAACTCACGCATCACCTCCTCTGCAAGCGGACGGGCAGCGGTGGGCTGCGTGGCGCTGATGGTCGCGGAAGATCCCTCATTTGCAGAGAAAGGAGGGGCGTCGTCTGTGGCAAGAGAGGCAACACTGTTGGGGTGATCACCCGCAGCCGCAGCACTTGCCTCTGTCACTCGTCTTGACACATCAGCCACCGCACCACGTGCCTCTGCTGCTGCTGGTCTGCTCGGTGGTCCACCTCGCGGCTTCACCGCGGCCCTGGCGTGCGTCCCTGGCCGCGTGTCTGACGCGGTCGAAGAGGACGAGCGAGACGAGTGGCGCGAACCGTTGCTGCCGCTGCTGCCGCTGCCGAGGAAGAGCCGCATCGCCTCTGCGTCGCTCAGCCCTCGCGTAGCTGCGGCACTACCGTGATCGGCAGCGTGTGGACCAGCAGGCCTATGTGGTTCACGGGGAAGCGTGGAGGCGTTGGCACGGTGCTCTGTGCGCAAAGCAGCTGTTGCAGTCGTGGAGGAGGGCAGTGGTGCGGTAGGAACTGCTGCAACTGTTGGTGTCACACCGTTTGACGGCGGCAGGCCTTCACCAGCACTAAGGCTGGAGTGGCGCTGCAAGTGCGTCGCTGCGCCGTCCCCTTTCGTGTCGCCTTTGTTGTTGAGGGCAGCGAGCGGCGGCGCCGTGCCGGACGTCTGCGGCGGCGATGATACGTCCTTGTCGTCGCAGATGATGACGGCCTGCTGGCGCGCCACAAGATCGAAAAGGCGCAGCACACGCACCTCTTCCGCTGCGATGCGCAGCAGCGTGCTGGCGACGTGGAGGGCACGAATCACACCCATGATCCCGCTCCCCGTCAGCGCACTCAGCACCGCCGTCATCGGCCGTACAGAGAACTCCGGGGCAGCCTGGCGGCCCTCCAACATGCGGTGCACGAGCCCAGTCGTCGCACGACGCACGCGCGCACACCACGTCTGCACCTCACTTAGCGTGACCGCGACGGGCAGAGCGGCCTGGTCAGTCGACGCGGGGGTGACGTCGGCGAAGTTGAGCGCGTAGAGGACGCAGCAGGTCGGCGGCACGTGCAGCGTCTCCTGCTTTGCGTACTCCCAGGAGCTGCGCTGGCGGGGGTCAATCAAGAAAATCGTGAGGTGGGCATTCGCGTACACGTCGAGCAGGCGGGCATCAGCTGCCACCCGCAGCGCCTCCTGCAGCTGCACCGATGGCACGTTGCGGGCCGCCGCGTTGGGCGACGACGACGACGCCGAGCGCTGTCGCCCCTCCTCCACGGCCTCCCAAATATCCACCTTCACGCCCTCGTGCGGGGCTGTGTGCTCCCCTTGCAGCCGCATCGTTGACGCGACGAGCTCTGCCGACGGTGTGTAGGCGGGTGGCAGGGGGTGCCCCGTCAGCCGCGCCAGAAGCGTGCTCTTGCCTGTGGCCTTGGTGCCTCGAAAAAAAACCTCCTTTTTTTTGGGGGAACCCCCCCTTAACCCCCCAACAAACCCCCCCAAAAAAAAAAAACAAAACCCCCCCCCCCCCCCCCGCCCCCCCCCCCCCCCGCGCGGGGTTAGAGGGAAAAAAAAAAAAAAAAAAAAGGGGGGCCCCCCCCCCCCCCCCCCGCCCCCCCCGGGGGGGGGGGCCCCCAAAAAAAAAAAAAAAAAAAAAAAAAAAAAAAACCCCCCCCCCCCCCAAAAACCAATAAAAAAAAAAAAAAAAAAAAAAAAACCCCCAACAAAAAAAAAAAAAAAAAAAAAAAAACAAAAAAAAAAAAAAAAAAAAAAAAAAAAAAAAAAAAAAAAAAAAAAAAAAAATTTAAAATAAAAAAAAAAAAAAAAAAAAAAAAATTTAACAAAGATTTATTTGATTTTGTTTTTTTTCCTGCCCCACCCCCCCCCCAAAACCCCCCAAAAAAAAAAAAAAAAAAAAAAAAAAAAAAAAAAAAAAAAAGGAAAAAAAAAAAAAAAAAAAAAAAAAAAAAAAAAAAAAAAAAAAAAAAAAAAAAAAAAAAAAAAAAAAAAAAAAAAAAAAAAATTTTTTAAAAAAAAAAAAAAAAAAAAAAAAAAAAAAAAAAAAAAAAAAAAAAAAAAAAAAAAAAAAAAAAAAAAAAAAAAAAAAACAAAACAAAAAAAAAAAAAAAAAAAGGGGAGAGCGGCACCAAAAAAAAAAAAAAAAAAAAAAAAAAAAAAAACAAAAAAAAAAAAAAAAAAAAAAAAAAAAAAAAAAAGAAACAACAAAAAAAAAAAAAAAAAAAAAAAAAAAAAAAAAAAAAAAAAAAAAAAAAAAAAAAAAAAAAAAAAATTTCTTTCCTTTTTTTCCTTTCTCTTTTTTTTTTTTTTTTTTTTTTTTTTTTTATGTACAGGTGGCAAAGTTGTGGTGGGTATGAAAGCCGTGAGCAAACAAAGAGAGAAGGGAGAAGAAAGAGAATGCGGAAGAAAGAAAAGAAACACCGGCCAACACACAAAGCACATGGAGTGTCCGACTGTTCAAAAACAAAACCCGACAAAAAAATGGAGGGGATAGCGGTCTCATTGACGCGAAGAGGGAAAGTGGAGGGAGGGGTGAAGAAATATAGAAAACGAGAGAAACACCCTGAGAGGTGGTGCACACGAACGGACAACGAAAGAAGCCTACGCACCGACAACGTAGGCTCGTATTGGCAAAAAGGGAACCAATAAAAAAGAAAGCTAGCACGGTCAAAATCACAAACACGAGGCGCACTCAGGAAGTGATGCGGCGCGAAAAGCGAAAAAAAAAAAGAGAGAAAGATAACGCCCTTGTTGTTATTCTCTTCCGTTGAGTCGGGTACACCAAACATGAGGAATTACGAAGAAAAAGGGTAAGAGAAAAGATCGTCTGACGTGCCTCTCGTAGCAGGAATGCGCACGCTTCAACAAGCTCTCAAGGTCTTTTGTTTCATCCTTTTCGGTAGCAATCGCGGCATAAAAGCTGACCAACGAGGAGCGACGACGAGAGGACGCGTACACAGTTTTACAGGGCAGTGCCGCAACCTCAAACGTTCCCCCTCTCTCTCTCTCTTTCTCTTTCTCCTGCGAGATGCTTCAGTATTTCCACGCAACCTCTATCCCGCCAACATCGCCAGCGAGCCTTTCTGCGCATCAAATTCTGTACTCGCCACACGCAACAGCTGCGTCCCCTTGTACAGCTAGCACGTGAAAAAAGGTCTGGGGGAGAAAGCAAAAACGTGGAAAATACGTGGGTCGTGGAGCGAGAGGCATTAGCAGGGCACAAAAAAAGAAGGGGAGTTTTACAATGCAAAAGAAAAAAAAAAGAAATTGCGCCATCAACCACAAGCGGCACTCACGTGCTCGAACAGTTTCTTTCGATTCACAATCGAACGAGGGGAGAAGCGCAGCGCACGGTGTGCATCTGCAGGGCTGCCCATTTGCGAGCGTGTACAGTCACGCTGCGTGCCACTCTCCTCCGAAGCGGTGCACCTCTATTGAAAGGGTAAAAATGAAAAGGCCGAGGAGCAAGTCGAAGCGACAGTCACGACTGCGAGGCGTGAAGAGAGACAGAACGAGAGAGAACAGCGACGACGCAACGGCCAAAAATGCACGTACTTCCGCCAATGCGCCGCGCAGAAGGAAGGAAAAGAGCAAAAGACTTCGGGGAGAGGTACGACGCCGTTGCAGCGGGTGAAGCCACATCCACACCCGCGGACATACACGCACACACACACCAAACGCTGCGCTAAGAAATTATAAAATCTTAAAAAGCAGAAATAGAACTAGAAAAATGAGCAACAAGAAGACCCACAGCGTCCTACACAGCATTCACCAATGCCGCCGTTGATCACAGCTTCAGAAGAGTGAGCACTTGAACTTCTTTTTGCGGTGGTGCTCATGCGCCTCCGGCTCGTTCAGCGACACCTTGTTCTTCCCGGAAGCCGAAGCCTTCTCCTTTTCATTGCCCGCTTTGGACTTTCCTCCACCTGGCGCAGCCGCCATGCCTTCCTTTCCGCCCTTCAACGCGCCGTCCGGCACGAACGGCGCAGACGGCGACGGTGATGCCGTCCCAGCTGGAATTGCAGCCGATGTGGCTGGAGATGCTGACGGCCCGTTGGCCGGCGACGCTGACGACGCGGCTGTCACTCCGGCTGTTGGCTCCCCCTGCACAACGTCCTTGTTCGTGTGCTGCCCCCGCCCCTCCCCGTCAGAGGCACTCTCCTTCGTTTCCCTCTCCTCACCCTCCGCTGCTGCTGCCGCTGCCGCTACCGCCGCCGCCGCCCCCTCCACGCACTGCTGCGCCGTGAACTCAAAGAGCTGCGTCACGTTGAAGTCGTCTTTCGTGGACACACGGAAAAGGGGCACCTCGAGCTGACTCGCAAGCTGCTCGGCCTCCTCGTTCGTGATCACCGCCTCGTGGGAGAGGTCGAACTTCGTCTGGCAGAGCACCATCGTGATCGGGCCGCACACCGACTCCACCCGCATCTTCCATCCCGCGATGTTCATGAAGCTGTCGCGATCGACGGTGCTAAAGGCAAGGACGGCGGCACCGGCGCCGCGGTAGTAGGCCTGCGTGAGGGCGTTAAAGACCTCCTGCCCGGCGGTGTCCCACAACATCAGCTTCACCGTAGTGTCGGAGGAGCGGAGAAAAACGTCCTTTTCCATGAACTCCGCCCCGATTGTTTTGCGGTACTGTGCGATGAAATCGCCCTTGACGAAGCGGCGCAGCATGCAGGTCTTCCCAACATTGCTGTCCCCTACGACGATTACCTTGATGCTTTCATCGGCGTTGTCTAGCATTTTCGGTGTCTTCAGGGGGTCTTGGTTAGATATTCTACAACACACAGCCACGAGGAGTAACGACAGGAAAGGAAAGAGAGAGAAAGAGAGCGCCGTACGCGGGCCAAATTGTTTTTGGTGCTTCTCCTTGCTTGTTTGGGAATGAATGGGGTGTGTAGTCCCGCAATGACGGCCTTGACAGTGCGCACAGATGCAGAGATTGAGGATGACTGCGCGACGACAGTCTCGACAGCACGACTTGATTGCAGAAAGCAGAGAGAGTCTCAGTCGGCACAGAAAAAACAAAAAGGTACCGCTAGCAGCTAACACATGCACAAAGAGGAAGGACCTGCAATCACACCTGAGATGGACGCAGTCCCTATCGTGCAGCTTTTCTCAATGACTGCGTCCTCACTCAATTTTTTTTTAGTGTTGTGCAACAGACGTAGAAGGCGTCAGTGCTCGGGTGCAGTTAAGTTACGCAGCCGTAGCGTTGCCAGCGCCAAGCGAACCGAGTGGGAGAGAGATCGAAAGAAGAACGCAGATGTAAGCGTGCGTGCGGTGAGATGTTAAAGCAAACGTAAAGAATAAAAAACAGTCAAAGATGAGAAGCAACGTTGTCAAAGAAGAAAGGGAGGAAAAGTGGGGGGAATCTAGAGAGAAGAAAAGAACAGCGGCCACTGCGCTGTGCAGTCAGCATGGCTTCCTGAACGAGAGCAGAGTCCATTGCCGCCGCTTACGTTTACTCGGTGCGCGGGAAGCTCCTCCGATATTTCTTCGTGAAGCCCCCTATAGCCGCTCGACAAGCCGGGTAAATAAATTACTATCCGTCAGAAATGGTGAACCACAACACTTTTTCTTTCTTCTTCTGCTAATTTATTGAGACGGTCCGCTTTTACCTGCAATGAAACTCCCCGCTCACACCTTTGATGGCTTCATCGGTGCACACACAACCTGTCCCTTTTTTTTCTTTACTTTGCCTCTTGTGGGGTGAGTGTCTGTACGCTGGGCATCGATTCCTCGAGCATCGCCAACTTCCCTTCCGCGCTCGCGTATAATAAGAGAGAAGAAAGAAAGAAAAAGAGAGAAAGGAAGGGAGAAAAGAAAAAAGAGCAAAAGCCAGTTGCGTCGCCACACGAGTCCAACCAAAGCTGCGTTGCGTGCACCGGCGAACCAGCCTTTAAAAAAAGGGTTTTTTTTTGGCTCCCCACCGTCTCATCTCACATCGCCGCATGCGAATACGCATATAAAAAAATGTTTGGGGGCACACAGAGAGAGGTGCAAAATAGGAAAAAATGGTAGGCAAAGAGTGACCTTGAGGCGTAACAACAGGCGCCAGGCTCCACTCGCTGGACGGGAAGGAAGCACAAGAGAGCACGGGGAAGACAACGAGAAGCGACGCCTCAAAATCACAAGAGTCAAGGCTCCTGCTTCTTTGAAGAACGGTGATCCACCCGAGTTGGCGGGAAAAGAAAAGCCAACGTGATGCAAACGTGCGACAAAAAAAAGAGTTCTGGCACTACGCTGTAAATCTAGAAACATCCAGACATCGCCGAAGCCCGACGTTGTTGCATATTTGATTTTCACCTTCGATTCAACGCTGTCCTCTCGCTCTCTTCACTCCTTCACTCAGCGCCGCCCACCACCTCTTAGTGATCACATCTCTCTCTCGCTCTGTGCAGTGTGTGCAGTCTGTACGCGTGTTTGATTGCTTATTGTCCTTCTCTCTCTCCCCCTTTGCGGCTAGAAACCTCCTTCGCAAGCGCGTGCGTTGTTTTTAAGAGAAGCAGTTCACACTTGGGAAAGAAAAGGGGGGAAAGGAAAACACGGAGCGGCGGTGGGAGGGTTGGCGAGATCGCGCGCAGACACACAGCGATCTGAAAATGAGGAAAAGCCAGCAGTCAAGCAAACACGGGGTGAAAAAAAAAGACCTATTTTTTTATAGAAAATGCATACTTGAAATTTCGGGACGAAGTACTGGTGCTCCTCTCACTCATGCGACGCGATGAGAGGGACAAAGAAGAAGAAAAAAAAAAAACAGGCAAGGAAGGCTGCTGGGGATTCCCAGTGCAAAAAAGCCAACAAAAAAAGGTTGCAAAGACGAGAGAGACATCCGCTCGCTTGTGACGCGGGAAGCATTGCGGCACACCGTTAAAACGTGCACTGCTCCACAAGGCGCTTCGTCTCCTCCGTGAGGGACTCCGGCATGTCGACCTCGATTGTGACGTAGAGATCGCCACGACGGCCCGTCTTGCGGTCCGGCATCCCCGACGCACTCACGCGCAGCTTGCGGCCGTTGCGGCTGACACCTGTGAGAGGGAGGGAGACGGTCTGGCCGTCGATGCCCTTCACCGACACCGTGCTGCCCAGCAACGCCTGCTTGAGGTTGATGTGGAGGGTGGTGTAAAGGTCGGCGCCACGGCGCTCAAACCGCGGGTGGGGACGCTCGTCTAGGATGAAGACCATGTCGGCCAGCACGTTGGGCGGGTAGCCCTCCACCCGGCCACCCTCGCGCTCGAAGCGGATCTTCGTCCCTTTCTTGTACCCCGGCAGCACCTTCACCTCAAACATCTTCTTCTCCGTTCCGGAGGGCATGTTGCGCGACACGTTGAACTTCTTGACGCAGCCCGTGTAGATCTCCTCCAGCGTGCAAGCAAAGGTGTACTCCATGGGCGGCACGTCGTAGGCGGGCGATGACTGCGGGGTACCGAAGCCGCTCGCGAAGCCGTCAGGACCGCCGTAGCCGCGGAATACACGATGCAGGCCCGGACCGCCACCGCCGAACGCCTCGCCACCGGCAAAGGGGTCCGCGGAGCCGAAGAACTGGTTGAAGATGTTGAAGGCATCGGCGTTGGAAAATTGGTAGCTGGCGCCATGCATCCCGCCAGGCATTCCACCCGGCATGCCCCCACTGAAGTGCATCCCCGCACCGCCAGGGCCCGCGCCATCCTCCGGGACGCCGCCCTTCAAGCCTTCCTCCCCGTAGACATCGTAGATCTTCTTCTTCTTCTCGTCGCTCAGCACGTCGTAGGCCTCGCTCACCTCCTTGAACTTGCGTTCCGCCTCTTCGCGGTTGTCGGTGTTCTTGTCGGGGTGGAACTTAAGAGCTAGCTGATGATACGCCTTCTTGATCTCGTTCGGCTTCGCGCTGCGGCTGACGCCGAGCACCTTGTAGTAATCCACACCCATGACGCCGCAGCTGCCGTGCAACCTCAAATCAGCAAGAGGAGAGAGAACAGAGACACAACCTCTAAGAGCTGGAACGGTAGGTGCAGCCCAATTCGTGCCAAAGTAATAAATTACCGGAGAGAATCGGAAGGTAATGCAACGCAAGTCTTCGTCGCAGTACAACTTGCTGACGATCGTTATCTTAAAATAGACTGTTTTCTTTCTTTGTGTGTCAAACTTGAAAAGTGATTTGGTTTTTTTTTGTTGTTGTTAATGTGGTGGTTGAGCCGATTGTGGGCGTATTGTGCGATCACAAAGCTGTGAAGCCGCAATATTTTCGCCTGTGTCGGTGTGTATACTAGTGAGCGTGAAGGAATCCTGGTCGTCGTAGCAGGTCCGCCGTCGAGCGCGTAGCATGTCGCCGAGAGCAGAAGGAGAACATCCATGGAAAGTAATAAGAAGAAAGAATATTGGAGAGCACGCATTATCAAAAGAAATAGTGGACAGAGATGAAGAAGGAGTGCACGGAAGGCTGCAGTGATGCACAGAAAAATAGAAGCTTGTTTTCTTACACAGGAAACAAGAAGTCTAATCGCACAAAGGCACTCAACAGAAGATGAGCAAGGGGAGAAAATTACCCGAACAACACCAGACTCCGCTGCAGCCGCCCACTCTGCTGACGCAGTGCAGAGGACAACCATCTCTTCGAAGAGTCAAGCCCGTATCCCTCCCGGCCTTTGCTGTCGCTGCAAATCGTGACGCCAACGTCGTCTCACAGTGGCGCTCACCGCAAGCAAAAGTTTACCGGACATGAGAGACAATATAAATTAATTCATTTTTTTCTTTTTTTTGCCAAAGTAAGGAAGACGAATCGAACAATCAGAAGAAAAAAAAAGGACAGTCACGTGCGTTGGCAGGGCAAAGTGAAAGAAGATCGGCGCGAAGTGAGAGAAGGGAGAAAAAGAGAAGAGGTGCTGCCCGCGAGACACCACTGTCAAGACTCTTAAATAAACACGCGGTGCGATGGGCGGCGCTTGACAGGTGAAGTGGCACACCTTTCAACTCTCTGCCTGTCTGCACGTGACTGCACAAAATAAAAAATAAGCACGAGGTACATACTTCTTAAAAAAAAACAATAATAGTAATAAAAGCGTCGGAGATGACTTGGAAGAAAAATAGACGAAGTTACCAAAGAAAATACAAAAGAAGCCGCGGTTTCAACTTTTTTTTTGTTTGTTTGGAATGAGGAAGAGTTGAATGAAGAATAACATCCCCTCCACACGTGCAGATCATCGTATTTTTTTTTATGTATTTCCTTTCGAAGCGGACAGTGCAGCACAATAAATGGCAAGAGGGAGAGAGAGAGTTAGACTCATAAGGCAGACGAGAGCACAACAAGAGCGACTACAAGGAGAACAAAACGAAGGACAAGAGAGCTCAGCTGTGTCTATAGGCGCTCTTCGTAGCCATTTAACTCTCTCCGTCACCAAACTTTGAGTGCATGCTTGCGTGTGCGTGTGCGGGTGTGTGATGGCCAAACAGAAAGCTGCGCGATGCTTCGTTGTGAATTCCAGTGGACAAAAAAAAAGAGTTTTCCAGCGACACCTTTGCACGCAGGTGCTTGCAAAAAGGGGCAGCCAGAAAAAAAAGGCACAGGAAAGAAAGGTATTGCGCTCGCTACAACACATGTAGCATTTAAAATGGCTTATTTCCATTAAAATGCTAATCTTTATTGTTCTTGTACCGCCTTTTGCCTTCGTGCTTTCTATTTGCCGTTCGGGGAAGCACTGGGCTGCTCATTTAAAGAAGAAGGGCAGAATGCAAAAAAAAAAATTATATTTTTTTGTGTATTTCTTTTACGGCTACAAGTATCAAAGTAGCATTGAAGAAGAACAGAATTAGTAACAAAGAAAAGAAGAAACTAAATGCGTTGGCACCATCTTTTGACAATAAAAGAACATAATGTGTTAAAATAGTAACAATTAGAAAAAAAATCGTCTTGAGTGAAACTAAAAAACTGAAAATAGGCAAAAGCACGGAAAAAAAAAAGCGTCAAGGAGATTCAGGAACTTCGTTTTTGATGTGACAACACGCGAGCACTGCAAGGACTTGGAGGAACATCTCGGCCGCAACACCCGAACGCCACGCGGCTGCATTCCGCAGAGCAGTAATCGGACCAACGTAGCGTCTTAATTATGCCGTCACGGAAATAAACAAATAAAAAGGGACCAACAACTCAACAGGTGCAAAACAAACTTGCATTACACCTTTTCAGCTGCGTGCTCTCTCTCTCCTTTGCAATAAGCTCGTCTTTCGCCTTGCAGTACTCGGTGTCATCACCACGTTTACTTTTGAAAATGATGTGCAGCGCTGGAGTGCGGTGGGTGGCGCCATCAGCGCGGCGGCGGGAAAAGGCGCACACACAAACACACACGTACTAAGGGACAGACGGCTGTCACGAGTGGCAGCAGGCGGCGAGGACGAGCGCAAGCACCGCACCTCCCGCCACACCCCACACCACGCACAGCCCACAGCCCTTCCCGCTGCAGCACAGCCCCCACACAGCCCGGACCGCACAAGGCCCACACAGAGAGTGAGAGGGGGTGCCGCAACGCCGTGCACGCGCGCGCACACAGCCGCAGCCAGCGCTCACATCACGCACTTTTGATAAAATCTTTTTGGTGTACAAGTGTTTAAAGTGGAATGATGAAGCAAGAGGGAAAACAGATGCACCCACCACAGCCAGGAGTTAGTGGCAGCGTGAGATGCAAAGAACAAGTTAAAACGCCGTTTCGCGTAAGCAAGCGTGCAGACCAGCGTCGCCTCTCCGCCGCTACTGGGCAAGCGCCTCCTCCGCCTTGCGCGTCGCGGGGTCCACCTTCTTCTTGCCGTCCCTCGCCTCGTCCCACGGGTGCAGGAAGAAGACCTGGATGACGAAGCAGATGAAGCCCAGGCCGCCAAAGAAGATGAAGGCGATGGCCTGGCCCTTGTCCTGGTTGCCGGAGCGGCCGCCAGAGATCCGCTCCGTCGCGATCGGGTAGCACACGTTGATGATCAGGTTGTAGATGAACTGACCCACCTGCGTGAACGACGCACCGCGCGGGCGGAACGACGGCGGGAACATATCTTGCGTCAGCACGTAGTAGCACGGACCCACGCACACCTCGAAGCCGAGAATGTACAGGATGATGCCGGTGATGGCAACGCCGTCCTTCGCGTCCCTCGACGACACGCCGGGGTACACCGGGATGCCGCACAGGAACATGCACATGCACGACGTGAAGATCGAGCCGAACAGGAACAGCTGGCGCATCGTGAACACGTAGGCCAGCGGGATCGAGATGAGCGTCGTCACGAAGTTCCACACCATCACGTAGAAGTTGCCCACCAGCGGCGCAAGGCCAAGGCTCCCCATGATCGTCGGCGCGTAGTTCATCACGGCATTGATGCCGGTCAGCTGCAGCGTGCCAGCCATCACAAGACCCATCCCGAGACGCGGCAGCATCTCAAGGTAGCTGTACTCGTTGGGGTCCAGCTCCACGGCGTCCTCGTCGTCGCCGCCGTCGAACTTGGCGCGGGAGTCCCTCACGTACACGCCGAGGCCAATCATCACAATGCTCAGCAGAGTCGACACCGCGCACAGTCCCTGCATGCGGGCCATCATCTTCTGGTCCTTGTCGCGGTCGAAGTAGACGCTCTGGCCAAGAGAAAGGCCCATCGTGGCGGCAATGAAGATACCCAGCGTCGTGAACACCTGGAACAGCACACCAAGGGTGCCCTTCCATCGCGGGTGCGCGTTCTGGTCAGTGTACATCGGGCAGGCAACGCCGATCACGCCCATGAACAGACCAATGGCGAAGCGGCCAACAATCAGCACCCAGAACTCGTTCTCCGCGCACGACACGTGGTACATCACAGAGCTCACGACACCCACGATGCCGACAAGCAGGAACGAGATCTTCGCGCCGATCGCAGTGGCCAGCGGCCCAGCAAACACGGAGCCGATCAGGCAGCCCGCAATCATCGAGCCGGCAAAGATACCGTTGTCCGACGACGAGTAGCCCGAGGGGTTCTGGCACTCGCCAGCGCTGTACGACCACGCACAGCGGTTTTTGTCCGCGTTGCAGCTTGCGATCGCAGCATCGTCGTCCGCGCCACCGGAGGCAACGTTCGGGTACAGCTTGCTGCACGTGCCCTCCGCCCACCCGCAGTAGCTGTTTGCAGGGTTAACGGCGTCAGCGAACCACTTGCAGTTCGCGTTCGGCACCGTCGAGCACCCCGACTCGTACCGGTAGCTCGCGCAGTTCGTGCTCATGCTGTACAGGGTCGAGTACACGCCAACGAAGCCGATGCTGTACCCGTTCAACGTACCGCCGATCGCCTGCACGACGCACACACGGATGTTGCCGGGAGACATCATGGATGGGTCTTCGTCCACGGGATTCACGTGCGGCTTCTTCTCTGCGCTGTCCTGCGCGATCTCCTTCTCCTTCTCGGACATCGTGTCCGAGCGGGGCTCGTTGGACTCAGCCTGGTGAGCGCTCATGGCTGCGGACGGACTCGGTCTTCACCTGACACACGCACACCTTGCAGTGCTGGAGAGAAAGAAGAAAAGAGGTTTTGGCGCTGAGAAAGAAGCTTTTGCTAGGTGCGGTCCTGCCTACTAACGTTTTGTCAGCTAAAGAAAGAAAGAGAGAAAGAGAGAAAGACTTGTTACGTTGGTTTTCGTTTTACTGCGAGTTTGGAAGCAGCAGTGGGGAGTCAGAGAGGGTGGGGAAGCGGGCCGAGGAGAGGAGAGGAGGAGCAGAGAGAGAGTGAGCGGGGCTGGGGGGGAGAGAGCGGGCCACGGAGGAGCAACAGGCAGCGAAGCTTCCGCATGACAAAGCGCCTCGAAAGGACTTGACATTTGCTGAATGAAGCGAGGATGCCCACATGTTATGAGAACGGCGTGTTTGGACGAAGCTTCATGACCGCTCCAGCAAAGATTCAGACCAGAAATGGATGCGGCTTTTGGCACTAACCTTCTAGGAACAGATCGTATCTCTTTTAAAAGACGAGACGAGCTGGTTCATGTGACGCCCACCACAATTGGAAGAGGTGGGCCTAGCAGCTACGGTGGTAAAATCTTTTGTTCGGAAATTGATGTACGTACGCAGGAGCCCCCACAGCCCTTTGTGCCCGACGCGAAAAAGCAATAAAGTTGAGCTGGGCACGCTGTTCAGCAGGGAAAAAGTGAAAAAGTGGAAAGCCTGATTTTGAACAGTCGTTGCGGTGCATGGAGGTGAGGGCCAATAGAGAGACAAGGGGATCATGCAAGACAAACAAAAAAAGAAGGAGAAATTCGAAACAATCCGCTGTTCTCATTTGGACAAAAAAAAAAGAAGGATCTTTTGTTAGTACCCAGAAAATGGAAAAAACAATCAGAAGGATCTTTGAGCCAGAAAAAGAAAAAAAAAACATGAATCGTTTTGAGTGGTGTCTGAGAGGTTGTTGATGTGATGCTGCTGTGGCCCACCGCTGCACAATCGGGATAGCAACCACATACGGCATCATTGTCCACTGCACCGTCAACAGTCCCTGCAGATAAAGAAAAAGAAGGAAAGCGAGTGACACAGCGAAGACGCCGCACTTCGGGAACATCGCAGCTCCTCCAGAAAAGCAAAGGCACTCGCAGGTGCGCGTAAGGGATGCGAAGCAGAATTGTTTGCATTCTCCTTTTTCGCCGTCACTTAGGTTAGCACACACACACAGGGCTTACATACACGACAGCGAAGTGCATGATACCTTCCCATTATAGATATACAAAGAGAAAAAAATAGTAGGATTTAAAAACATGGCGAGCATTAAGGTGGGTCGGTGGTCGCCTGTCTGCCCTGTCTAATGGACTCTGCAAATTCCTCCCTTTTCTCCCTCTATCTCGGTGCACATCTCTTCTTTTTTCACACGAAGCCATGAAGCAAATCAGAAAAAAGAAAGATAATTGCCACCGAAAATCAGGCGGGAGGTTGTGACACACTACCGTTGATGTTGTCCGCGGTGGCATGTTTCGCAAGAAAAAACAAGTTTCGTATCGTCCTCTCATCACAAGACACGAAAAACAAATTTAAAAAAAAAAGTATTCACTGAAAAATCGGACGAGAAAAAAGGTGCATTATCATCGGAACTTCATTTTATAAAAAAAAAGAGATCAAGAAATCGTTTTTTTTTAGTCTTTTAATAGTAATAATAATAACAGTCTTTATGTGGGCTGACGCCAACTCATTGAAAAGTCCACCGCACAATAGAGCAAAAAAAAACCGGAAAAACGAACAAGATTTACTTAGAGACCCCCCACATGACAGCGAGTCCCCGACAGAGAAACAAAAGACAGTGAAATCTTAAGTGGGTGAGCAGACCGCATTCGGCAATTGCGCAGGTCTCTCCACTCAACACAATTCAGAAAACTCCACAGGATTTTCAGTCTCCACTGCCCTGACGATGTCACTCATCTGACACGAAGTGGTTCTAACCTTTACTTTTGGAAATGATGTGCAGCGCTGGAGTGCGGTGGGTGCCGCCATCAGCGCGGCGGCGGGAAAAGGCGCACACACAAACACACACGTACTAAGGGACAGACGGCTGTCACGAGTGGCAGCAGGCGGCGAGGACGAGCGCAAGCACCGCACCTCCCGCCACACCCCACACCACGCACAGCCCACAGCCCTTCCCGCTGCAGCACAGCCCCCACACAGCCCGGACCGCACAAGGCCCACACAGAGAGTGAGAGGGGGTGCCGCAACGCCGTGCAC
Source organism: Crithidia sp. LVH-60A (assembly GCA_030078075.1). NCBI lineage: Eukaryota > Euglenozoa > Kinetoplastea > Trypanosomatida > Trypanosomatidae > Crithidia > Crithidia sp. LVH-60A. Next base: position 1,945,621 of record CP119668.1, read on the forward strand.
GCGCGCGCACACAGCCGCAGCCAGCGCTCACATCACGCACTTTTGATAAAATCTTTTTGGTGTACAAGTGTTTAAAGTGGAATGATGAAGCAAGAGGGAAAACAGATGCACCCACCACAGCCAGGAGTTAGTGGCAGCGTGAGATGCAAAGAACAAGTTAAAACGCCGTTTCGCGTAAGCAAGCGTGCAGACCAGCGTCGCCTCTCCGCCGCTACTGGGCAAGCGCCTCCTCCGCCTTGCGCGTCGCGGGGTCCACCTTCTTCTTGCCGTCCCTCGCCTCGTCCCACGGGTGCAGGAAGAAGACCTGGATGACGAAGCAGATGAAGCCCAGGCCGCCAAAGAAGATGAAGGCGATGGCCTGGCCCTTGTCCTGGTTGCCGGAGCGGCCGCCAGAGATCCGCTCCGTCGCGATCGGGTAGCACACGTTGATGATCAGGTTGTAGATGAACTGACCCACCTGCGTGAACGACGCACCGCGCGGGCGGAACGACGGCGGGAACATATCTTGCGTCAGCACGTAGTAGCACGGACCCACGCACACCTCGAAGCCGAGAATGTACAGGATGATGCCTGTGATGGCAACGCCGTCCTTCGCGTCCCTCGACGACACGCCGGGGTACACCGGGATGCCGCACAGGAACATGCACATGCACGACGTGAAGATCGAGCCGAACAGGAACAGCTGGCGCATCGTGAACACGTAGGCCAGCGGGATCGAGATGAGCGTCGTCACGAAGTTCCACACCATCACGTAGAAGTTGCCCACCAGCGGCGCAAGGCCAAGGCTCCCCATGATCGTCGGCGCGTAGTTCATCACGGCATTGATGCCGGTCAGCTGCAGCGTGCCAGCCATCACAAGACCCATCCCGAGACGCGGCAGCATCTCAAGGTAGCTGTACTCGTTGGGGTCCAGCTCCACGGCGTCCTCGTCGTCGCCGCCGTCGAACTTGGCGCGGGAGTCCCTCACGTACACGCCGAGGCCAATCATCACAATGCTCAGCAGAGTCGACACCGCGCACAGTCCCTGCATGCGGGCCATCATCTTCTGGTCCTTGTCGCGGTCGAAGTAGACGCTCTGGCCAAGAGAAAGGCCCATCGTGGCGGCAATGAAGATACCCAGCGTCGTGAACACCTGGAACAGCACACCAAGGGTGCCCTTCCATCGCGGGTGCGCGTTCTGGTCAGTGTACATCGGGCAGGCAACGCCGATCACGCCCATGAACAGACCAATGGCGAAGCGGCCAACAATCAGCACCCAGAACTCGTTCTCCGCGCACGACACGTGGTACATCACAGAGCTCACGACACCCACGATGCCGACAAGCAGGAACGAGATCTTCGCGCCGATCGCAGTGGCCAGCGGCCCAGCAAACACGGAGCCGATCAGGCAGCCCGCAATCATCGAGCCGGCAAAGATACCGTTGTCCGACGACGAGTAGCCCGAGGGGTTCTGGCACTCGCCAGCGCTGTACGACCACGCACAGCGGTTTTTGTCCGCGTTGCAGCTTGCGATCGCAGCATCGTCGTCCGCGCCACCGGAGGCAACGTTCGGGTACAGCTTGCTGCACGTGCCCTCCGCCCACCCGCAGTAGCTGTTTGCAGGGTTAACGGCGTCAGCGAACCACTTGCAGTTCGCGTTCGGCACCGTCGAGCACCCCGACTCGTACCGGTAGCTCGCGCAGTTCGTGCTCATGCTGTACAGGGTCGAGTACACGCCAACGAAGCCGATGCTGTACCCGTTCAACGTACCGCCGATCGCCTGCACGACGCACACACGGATGTTGCCGGGAGACATCATGGATGGGTCTTCGTCCACGGGATTCACGTGCGGCTTCTTCTCTGCGCTGTCCTGCGCGATCTCCTTCTCCTTCTCGGACATCGTGTCCGAGCGGGGCTCGTTGGACTCAGCCTGGTGAGCGCTCATGGCTGCGGACGGACTCGGTCTTCACCTGACACACGCACACCTTGCAGTGCTGGAGAGAAAGAAGAAAAGAGGTTTTGGCGCTGAGAAAGAAGCTTTTGCTAGGTGCGGTCCTGCCTACTAACGTTTTGTCAGCTAAAGAAAGAAAGAGAGAAAGAGAGAAAGACTTGTTACGTTGGTTTTCGTTTTACTGCGAGTTTGGAAGCAGCAGTGGGGAGTCAGAGAGGGTGGGGAAGCGGGCCGAGGAGAGGAGAGGAGGAGCAGAGAGAGAGTGAGCGGGGCTGGGGGGGAGAGAGCGGGCCACGGAGGAGCAACAGGCAGCGAAGCTTCCGCATGACAAAGCGCCTCGAAAGGACTTGACATTTGCTGAATGAAGCGAGGATGCCCACATGTTATGAGAACGGCGTGCTTGGATGAGTTTTCAACTCGTCTGTCAGACCTAAAGCAAAGCGTCCGTATTGCCGTTCAATTAATGGTGCTAGTGAACGTCGATGGCCCTTAGTGGCCTCGCGGAAAAGTATCGGGCTGAAGTATTCAGGGGTCCATGAGCGTGAAAGATTAGAAAAGTCAGCTTCCCCGAAGCTTCAGCTATGCTTTCTCCTTCGTGTAAGTTGTGCTGTAGTATATTATTTTTTTTTTTTGCTTTTTGCAGATGGGACGAGGAACAGTTGCACCGCTTTCCCAGAGGGTCGCGTGTGCCTGCAAGGCGACTCATATGCACTTCTTGCGTCGACTGAAGAATGGGGAATTGGTGTTGACCGGAGCAAGATCACTAGAAGCCGCCGTATGGCCGGCGCTAGTCCGTGGCGCACCAGTGGATTCCTTTCACCGCTCCTTAAGCTCGCTTGAAGCGCGTAACATGAACAAACGGAAACAAAGAAAACACATGGAAGAGATGTTAGACACGTCAAGACGCGGCTCCACGTCATCCACGCGGCTGATTTCGAAACGAGATAAAAAAAATCTTTTGAATAAATTAAAAAAAATTGAATTCTAGATTTCACGGTGTAAGTCAGGAAAAAAAAAGCATAGTTTACTACCGTAGAGCCACCGGTGGCGTACAGCTCACAAAGGCAAAAAATTCACCCTACGCATTGAGCTCATACATACGCAACGCGCGGAAACCTCCTTGTTTTTTATTATTTTTTCCTGTCTCAGGTGAAGCGAAGAAAGATATGTTAAGGAAAAAAAGGAGAAAAAAATAAGTCTGTCGTTTCACTGCACGCCATTTTTTGTCCAGCAAAAAAGAAAGGGGAAAAAAAGCAAATGTCGTCTTTTCTGTCTTAATAAAGGTAGAAAAAGAGTTTAAGGCCGGAAGAGAAGTTGTGTGCGTCTTGTACGCTGTGGAGTTCGTAAACCGTCTGCGAGGGCCTCTGCATCTGCAAAGAAAAGCGCAATTTTTAACTTCGTCGTAAGCAAAGAGAGAGAGAGATAGAGCGGCATTCGTGAAGAAGCGTCGTCGCAAGTCATCTCCATGACGTCAGTCAACTCCTCAATGATTTTGTTTCCAGTGAAGAGCGACAACAACGCGAGAGGCTGAAACAGGATGGCGGATCTCACCAAGCACACCGCCCCGAACACATTAAAAGCACCAACTATGCAGAGAAAGAGATGATGGCACGGCTAAAGGCGGAGATATGAGGGACAAAAATAAAAGGGGGAAAACGGAAAAACAAGCGTTGCAGCGCCAGTTGAAGAGCATTAGTGAACCGAAAACTACCACGAAGGAGCCGGTTACCAGCGCTCTTCACCTCCGTTCGCCACATCACCGCAGAGAGCGCCACGCATGTCTCCCCTCCTAAAATCATGAACAGGATATGAAGCGGAGGGTCGACGAGATACGAGAAAGACATGCATACTGGGAGGTGGAGAGGATGATGGGGGCTCAATAAGGAAACCACCCTGGCCAGTAGTGAGAAAAAGAAGAGGCGGGGGAAAAGTAAAAAAGCAAAAGTAAGCGAGGACGGAGTCTCCGAGTATTTGGGATGCCTTCTCCAAAGGAAGAGCGTACACACAACTAAAAATAGATTAAAAATAAAAAAATGGCATAACCGACAGAAAACAAAGAAAAAACCGAAACAGGAGAAAGAGCGAAAAAAAAAAGGGGGAATTGTCTTCTGGAAAGGAGGGGGGATGGCTAAAAAAAAAAAAAAAACATTTATAATAATAACAATAGTAATACTCCGAAAACAATGCGCAATGGCACAGACCCAAGAATCGAACCAAGAAAGCGAAGAGAAAAGTCAGAAAAATATCCGAGAAAAAGCACTCTTTTCACTACTGATGCACAATTGTTTTGTTTTTCTCACAGTAGCCCTTTCGTTTTCTTTTTTTTTCTTTTTCCTTGTGATTGAACGAACGCTGAGTGAAGAAGTACCTCCTGTTAAGGCAGCAGGAGAGAGTGGGCTATCAACGACGCAACCCGCTCCCTCCATCTCTACTTCGAAGCGAAAAAAAAGGAAAAACTTGAGTTTGTAAAAAAAAAAAAACCGAAACGAACAAATAAAAAACTTAGCAAAATAATATAATAAAACGTCTTTCTGGGGTTTTTTTTTTTGGTGCGATGGGTACGGACGACGAGCTCCTTGACAGTAGTGTTGCAATGATAATGAACGGAGGCGTCTTGGTGACTGGTTCATTGAAAGTGCTAGTGGCTACAACAAGAAAAGGGTAGCAAATGTACCGGCCCCCTCTCAGCGTCGATGCCACGCACGATGAATCACCACCACTGACTCCCCACAGCACTCCTTCTACGCACATCCGCACAAACTCTTGGAGACGTACGCTATCAAATGGTGTCGCCTAACGTGCCAGCTACTCTGCCGAGCCGTCGCATCACTGTCTTTTGAGTTCTGGTGTGCGGCACATAACAAACTTCTCCGTGCACGCCGCCAGACCTGCAGACCATCCCCCAAATTTCCACGACGTTTTCCCAAACCACAGTTTAAAAAAAAAACAAAGTGGGTGTTTTAATTCTTTTTAACAAGTAACACATTACAGCGTCTTGATAGTGTTTTGATGAACCGGGAGACGACAGTCGATCACCTCTGAAGCTCCTCACGCCTTCGACTTTCTACTACTCTTGCTCAACGGGCTCATCGGCACTGTGAGGGGTCTCCACCTTCTCCTTCTTGTGACCGTCACGCTCCTCGTCCCACGGGTGCAGGAAGAAGACCTGGATGACGAAGCAGATGAAGCCCAGGCCGCCAAAGAAGATGAAGGCGATGGCCTGGCCCTTGTCCTGGTTGCCGGAGCGGCCGCCAGAGATCCGCTCCGTCGCGATCGGGTAGCACACGTTGATGATCAGGTTGTAGATGAACTGACCCACCTGCGTGAACGACGCACCGCGCGGGCGGAACGACGGCGGGAACATATCTTGCGTCAGCACGTAGTAGCACGGACCCACGCACACCTCGAAGCCGAGAATGTACAGGATGATGCCGGTGATGGCAACGCCGTCCTTCGCGTCCCTCGACGACACGCCGGGGTACACCGGGATGCCGCACAGGAACATGCACATGCACGACGTGAAGATCGAGCCGAACAGGAACAGCTGGCGCATCGTGAACACGTAGGCCAGCGGGATCGAGACGAACGTCGTCACGAAGTTCCACACCATCACGTAGAAGTTGCCCACCAGCGGCGCAAGGCCAAGGCTCCCCATGATCGTCGGCGCGTAGTTCATCACGGCGTTGATGCCGGTCAGCTGCAGCGTGCCAGCCATCACAAGACCCATCCCGAGACGCGGCAGCATCTCAAGGTAGCTGTACTCGTTGGGGTCCAGCTCCACGGCGTCCTCGTCGTCGCCGCCGTCGAACTTGGCGCGGGAATCCTTCACGTACACGCCGAGGCCAATCATCACAATGCTCAGCAGAGTCGACACCGCGCACAGACCCTGCATGCGGGCCATCATCTTCTGGTCCTTGTCGCGGTCGAAGTAGACGCTCTGGCCAAGAGCAAGGCCCATCGTAGCGGCAATGAAGATACCCAGCGTCGTGAACACCTGGAACAGCACACCAAGGGTGCCCTTCCATCGCGGGTGCGCGTTCTGGTCAGTGTACATCGGGCAGGCAACGCCGATCACGCCCATGAACAGACCAATGGCGAAGCGGCCAACAATCAGCACCCAGAACTCGTTCTCCGCGCACGACACGTGGTACATCACAGAAGCCACGACACCCACGATGCCGACAAGCAGGAACGAGATCTTTGCGCCGATCGCTGTGGCAAGCGGTCCAGCAAACACGGAGCCGATCAGACTGCCCGCAATCATCGAGCCGGCAAAGATACCGTTGTCCGACGACGAGTAGCCCGAGGGGTTCTGGCACTCACCAGCGCTGTACGACCACGCACAGCGGTTTTTGTCCGCGTTGCAGCTTGCGATCGCAGCATCGTCGTCCGCGCCACCGGAGGCAACGTTCGGGTACAGCTTGCTGCACGTGCCCTCCGCCCACCCGCAGTAGCTGCTTGCAGGGTTAACGGCGTCAGCAAACCACTTGCAGTTCGCGTTCGGCACCGTCGAGCACCCCGACTCGTACCGGTAGCTCGCGCAGTTCGTGCTCATGCTGTACAGGGTCGAGTAGACAGCCACAAAACCCGTGGTGTACCCGTTCAGCGTACCGCCGATCGCCTGCACGACGCACACACGGATGTTGCCCGGAGACATCATGGATGGGTCGTCGTCCACGGGATCCACGTGCGGCTTCTTCTCTGCGCTGTCCTGCGCGATCTCCTTCTCCTTCTCGGACATCGTGTCCGAGCGGTGCTCGTTGGACTCCATCTGGTGAGCGCTCATGGCTGCGGACGGACTCGGTCTTCACGTGACACACGCACCTTGCAGTGCTGGAGAGAGGGGAGAAAAGAGGTTTTGGCGCTGAGAAAGAAGCTGTTGCTAGGTGCGGTCCTGCCTACTAACGTTTTGTCAGCTGAAGAAAGAAAGAGAGAAAGAGAGAGAGGAAGACTTGTTACGTTGGTTTTCGTTTTACTGCGAGTTTGGAAGCAGCAGTGGGGAGTCAGAGAGGGTGGGGAATTGGGCCGAGGAGAGGAGAGGTGGAGCAGAGAGAGAGTGAGCGGGGCTGGGGGGAAGACAGCGGGCCACGGAGGAGCAATAGGCAGCGAAGCTTCCGCATGACAAAGCAGTTTTCTACGCAAAACAGGCAGATGACGTTTAGCAAACATACTTGGCAAAGTACGGCGGCCTATTATTTTTGGCGTGTAAATAAGACATCCTAATGTAGTGGCGAAATGCGCATTGTTGTGGCTCACAAGACGCAAATACCTTGAAGGCTCATGCGGGTTGACGGCCACGGAGGCCCTAGTCTGTAACAAAACTAACGCTGTGCTGAATCTAAAGCAGCGTGTATTGCTTCCTTGAAGACAGTCAGCATGGAAAAGCACTCCCAGTTTCCATTCTTTGTATTGACGCTTCACGCAGAGAAAGGTGGTCAAACTGTATGCGACAGACGAACGAGGCGAAATGTCCACCTTGAGAAGGCGGAGTACAACAGCGACAGGCGCCACTGCACAACAAACGTAGGAAGAGGAGCTAAAAATATGTCTAAAAAAAAAAAGAAACCTGATCACGAGAGGTACAATTTGTCATGGCACCCGGGTGAGAGAAGAAGGCGTGGGCAGTATTTGGGGAATACTAAAAGAGGAAGAGAGGGAGCTACAATCACGCACCGACGGTGTCAACAAAGAAAAAACGCAGAAAAAAAAAAAGCAACAAGATATATCGCAACAGGCGGCAAGAAACATCTTTCGTAGATGCCCTCATCCGTCAAAGGCGATCATGCCACCAAGCAGCACACTACCGGTGAAAGGTGGTGCGGACAACATCGCGTGTGCAGCACTCACATCTGCATGGGGGAAAAGAAAAGGAGAAGCCCATTCAGGACCAGAAAAAAAGAAAAAAAGCTCTTATTTTCAAACTAGACTTCCTCCTGCTCACCCTGCTGTCTGTTTGCGTTCCGTCCTATCAGGCTGAGGATTTTTTACGGCGAACAGGCAGCAGCAAAGGCCGTTGTGTGCTGCGGAGTTCTTGCGTCAGCCAGCCGAGGCGTAAATGCGGGCTTTTCTCATTAACCACTAACCATAGACTTGCCTACAGCCCGTTCAAGTCCATTGGAAAAAAAAGATGACCTCCCACTATTTTTTCCAACAGAAATTTTAGACAGAAAAGATAGGCAGATGAACACTAACAACGACAGATTCGGGCAACAGAGGCGAGAACAACAACAGAGAAGAAGAAAACAGCTCTGCGCAACTTTCTTTTTCTCGTTTCTGTTCATCTAGCAATAGAGCGGAGTACGCGGTGCAACTCACAGAGCTGGAGAAGTAAACAATAAGAAAGAAAAAAAAAACAGAAAAATGCCGCTGAACTGAAAAAAAAAAACGTCGAAGCAAAACTCTGCTCATCTGCTTTCACGTTGGGTTTGTTTTCGCTCACTTATGCGAGTCGCAGAGGGTATCCCGCCTTCCATGCGCCGTAAAGAGTAAAAGTAGCCTTTTACCCTTTAGTCTATGGAAGCATTAACAAAAAAAAAAGGTATCGAAGCACTCTGAGGTTTTAAAGGAAACTGCTGCATGAAGATGCGTACCACCAGCTGTAGGCGGAAACAGAAATGCCAAGAGTACTTTCAACAAGCCAGATAGTAAGAAAACTACGAAGAGACTCGAAGAAGCAGACGAAACAAAAACAACAAAAAGGGTCTAGACGGCGAAGAAAAATAAAGGAGTGGGGGTGGCTTGAAAGAAAAAAAAAGGAGTGAGATTTTGAAAACTTTTGGCAATAGCACGAAGAGGAGGCACTTCCTCCCGCTCAGTCTTATCCCGCCTCACCGCCCCACGCGCTCAAGGGCCTTGGGCCACGAGAAGAAGCACAAAAAAACTACGGTGGAATACGAAATCGTGCTAATGTTCGGCAACTAAAAAAAAAAAAGATAACAGAGGGTGGATAGAAAAAAAAAAGAGTCGTTTTCAATGGGGGAGAGCATAGCCCTCAGTGCCTTATCTTTTGATGATCAAGAGGGGTCAATGGTGAGTGCGAGTGGGGAGGACGCGGATCAAACACAGAAAGAAGGTACTAAAAAGAAAAGTGACTTCGTGCCTCGTCTTCTGTTTTATTGGGGACGAAGAAGAAAGGCACGCCGACCACCTTGACCCGCGTCCAGCACATTTTATCAAAAACAAAATAACCGGGAAAGAATAGAATAGAGACAACATAGCGAAGAAAGTGTTCAGGAAAGAAGTTTAAAAGCGAGAAAAAGAAAGCGTTGGCAGTTGAAGACACACGAGCTAAACAAACTAACAACGAGCAGGAAAAAATGAGAAAAAAAAAAGGTGCGAGGGGCACACGTCGTGGAAGAAGAAATAGGAGTGGCAAAGGCGATCCCTTAAGGTCAATTGTTTTTTTTTCTTTTTTAGTCTCGTTATTCAACTTTTTTTTTATGTTTTGTGTAGTCGGCCTCGCGTTGACGATCAGGGAGAGGCGGCCAAAGAGAAGGCAAACAACATACAGGAAAGAGGTTTTAAGTTTTTTTCTTCTCAAAGTAGGGGGCAGGACAGGAGAAGAAACTTGAAAGCGCTACGATTTTTTTTTTGGTTGTTGTTCTTTTTTAGTAGGTGGAGAAAAAAAGGTCAAAGATGAGTTAAAAGTCATTAACGGGAAAAGGGAAAATAATAAAGAGCTGTGATCTCTGGAGAGAAAAGGGGACGATGACCACGCCGACACATACCCGCTTGCCGCGAACTACCCAGCGGGTAACACTCATCGACAGACATTGCCGTTGTCTGTGCGCCAGTGTGTGTTTATGTGTGAGGCCTCGATGACCGGAAGGAGAACACAAGTCGAAAAAAAAATACAAAACGAAAGCACGTAGTCGTCAACAGAAAAAAAAAGGTAAATGTGAATTCAAATGCGGGCACAACCACGTGGTCCACATGAAGAGAGAGAAAAAAAAGGAAGAGGAGTGTGCATTGTTTTGATCGGAACGCAGGGAACAAAAAAATGAGCAAACAATTGATTTTGGGTGGCGATGAATTGCGTAGCAGCGGCCCCGTCCAGTTTGTTTTTCTTCCTTTCTCTTCATCGCAATACGGATCTTAATAATACAAATAATAAATGAAAAACAGTTTGCTGGTGTTGAACAGTGACGAAGCATGAGTTAAAACTCTCATAACGCTTTTTTTTATGTTCTAAAATCCTTCCCACAGCACTCACATCAAATTCTGTTTTGACAGCTTTAGTAAATGCTGGGCATCCCTTCCGTCTCACCAAAGGGGGCTACACTTCTCGCTCCTTCAGTCCAGTACGAGGTGCCGGCACACCTGCAACGCGATTTTCCGCTCTTCTGCAGCCAGCAATCGTCGTTAGATGTCAATGTTGCAGCAGCCGAAGACCTGAGAGTGCCTCCGCCAGCAGTGATGCCATCAAACTCCAGAAGCGCCACCGCTGAGCAAGAACGTGGCAGCTATGCATTTACACGCCCACCTCTGAGAAACGAACGCGGGAAACAAAAAGGGAAATTAAGAAGAATTTAAAAAAAACGAATAGACAGCTTGCAACAGAACGCTTGCCGCATTCCACAACACAGCCATACCGCGCCTTTCCGCACCAAGCTTTAGCAGAGAAGCCGCACGACCACAAACCATTTTGAGCATTTCTCAACTCCACGGCTATCGAGCGCGGGAACACTACTCCGAGGGCCGCACCTCCTCAGCGGCTTGGCCCTCAGCCTTTTTCTTCTTCTTGCCGTCACGCTCCTCGTCCCACGGGTGCAGGAAGAAGACCTGGATGACGAAGCAGATGAAGCCCAGGCCGCCAAAGAAGATGAAGGCGATGGCCTGGCCCTTGTCCTGGTTGCCGGAGCGGCCGCCAGAGATCCGCTCCGTCGCGATCGGGTAGCACACGTTGATGATCAGGTTGTAGATGAACTGACCCACCTGCGTGAACGACGCACCGCGCGGGCGGAAGGACGGCGGGAACATATCCTGCGTCAGCACGTAGTAGCACGGACCCACGCACACCTCGAAGCCGAGAATGTACAGGATGATGCCGGTGATGGCAACGCCGTCCTTCGCGTCCCTCGACGACACGCCGGGGTACACCGGGATGCCGCACAGGAACATGCACATGCACGACGTGAAGATCGAGCCGAACAGGAACAGCTGGCGCATCGTGAACACGTAGGCCAGCGGGATCGAGACGAACGTCGTCACGAAGTTCCACACCATCACGTAGAAGTTGCCCACCAGCGGCGCAAGGCCAAGGCTCCCCATGATCGTCGGCGCGTAGTTCATCACGGCGTTGATGCCGGTCAGCTGCAGCGTGCCAGCCATCACAAGACCCATCCCGAGACGCGGCAGCATCTCCAGGTAGCTGTACTCGTTGGGGTCCAGCTCCACGGCGTCCTCGTCGTCGCCGCCGTCGAACTTGGCGCGGGAATCCTTCACGTACACGCCGAGGCCAATCATCACAATGCTCAGCAGAGTCGACACCGCGCACAGACCCTGCATGCGGGCCATCATCTTCTGGTCCTTGTCGCGGTCGAAGTAGACACTCTGGCCAAGAGCAAGACCCATCGAGGCGGCAATGAAGATACCCAGCGTCGTGAACACCTGGAACAGCACACCAAGGGTGCCCTTCCATCGCGGGTGCGCGTTCTGGTCAGTGTACATCGGGCAGGCAACGCCGATCACGCCCATGAACAGACCAATGGCGAAGCGGCCAACAATCAGCACCCAGAACTCGTTCTCCGCGCACGACACGTGGTACATCACAGAGCTCACGACACCCACGATGCCGACAAGCAGGAACGAGATCTTCGCGCCGATCGCTGTGGCAAGCGGTCCAGCAAACACGGAGCCGATCAGGCAGCCCGCAATCATCGAGCCGGCAAAAATACCGTTGTCCGACGACGAGTAGCCCGAGGGGTTCTGGCACTCGCCAGCGCTGTACGACCACGCACAGCGGTTTTTGTCCGCGTTGCAGCTTGCGATCGCAGCATTTTCGTCCGTGCCACCAGAGGCAACGTTCGGGTACAGCTTGCTGCACGTGCCCTCCGCCCACCCGCAGTAGCTGTTTGCAGGGTTAACGGCGTCAGCAAACCACTTGCAGTTCGCGTTCGGCACCGTCGAGCACCCCGACTCGTACCGGTAGCTCGCGCAGTTCGTGCTCATGCTGTACAGAGTCGAGTAGACAGCCACAAAACCCGTGGTGTACCCGTTCAGCGTACCGCCGATCGCCTGCACCACGCACACACGGATGTTGCCCGGAGACATCATGGATGGGTCGTCGTCCACGGGATCCACGTGTGGCTTTTCCTTGTTAGAGAGGGCATCGAGGTTGTCGTACTTGTCTTTGGGCCGGATGGGGTTCTGCACGGTTTCCTGAGGGTAGTTATTGTGGCCTTTGTCGGCGGCAGCAGTCGGAGGGGCGTCACGAGTGCGCGGAGCCACGATCACGTTCTCGGGCGGCGGGGCCGCGGCGGGGGAGGCGGGCTTCGAACTAGCACGGGGCTCCGGCTTGGCGGGTGGGGCAGCAGGAGCTGCTGGCGGCTCCTCGGTGGTCTTGGGGGGCTCCGTGAAGACGCTCTCTGGCTCCGGTGCCGGTGCTGCAGGAGCTGTCGGCGCCTCGGGGGCAGGCGGAGCCTCAGGGAGTGCGGGGGCTGCAGTGGCATCTGCTGCCGCTGGGGGTGCGCTCTCTGTGGGGTAGTCGCTCATCGTGTACGAGAGGATGAGAGAAGATTCGTATCAGCTGGGGATAGAAGTACAGTCACACACTCAAGCAGACGCACGTAAGGAAGCAGAAGGAGAGCTGCGCACACGGAAGGAGAGTTTGAGGGAGAGTGAGAGGGAGTAAAATGAAGCGCTTTATTCCTGTTCCGTTCTTCGAGATTTTCTTCGTTGTAAGCTGCGTTATGAGACTTGAAAGAGGGGCCACAGGAAGTGGTGAGGCGTCGGTCGAGAAAGAGGTCGGAGCGAAATGTTACGGGGGTGGGAGAATACACTCGATAATCTGTTGAGATAGAAGAAGAAAGATGCAGCATGAAAGTGTGGGGCGGAGAGAAAGACACTTGACAGAAGTGACGGAGGAGATAGGGTTAAAAGAAATACTGCTACATTCTTGGTTGCCAAGGGAACAGTGCGAGCGGAAAGTGAAGCCGGAACACGTGACGACGGCGCCACCGATCTCACTTTAAGGAAATGCTGACCGATGAGTTTAAGGTCTCACAACACAGAGAGCTTGACATCGCATCGGCTAAGGCGATGCACATTTACGCTTAAGGGTTATTCGCGTCCGTCATTAGCCTCTGGGACATTCAAAAGCGGTTGCTGCAGCATTTCGAAGGCAAACCGGATCCGATTCTTTTTTCCTCTTCAGATGTAAGTTTAATTGTCTTGTTCTGGTCGCCTTGCACGCATGTTTCGCAAGAAGATTACCCTTCAATTGAGAGAAAAAAAAAACGAGCGGCTCGGAGAGAGTACCAATCGCCGGAGATGTGCAAAGCTAAGTAACAGGAGTACGATGGGCTGAGTGTGTGTATGTGCGTGTGTCTGTGAGAATAAATTCACCAGTTTGTTGCACCTGTGTATCAAGCCTCGCGTAGGTGTCCGCATTTGTCATATGCACCTCCTTCACCTTAGCTGTAACGGTAAGAGAAATTAAAAGAAAAGAAATGTTTTTTCTTAGGCAGCGGTGTGCAGAAGTGAAAAATGTGACTACAGAGAGGGAAAAGAGGATCGACCTCACTGAAGGAAGCACACAGCTGTAAAGATGCATCAGGCGAGCGTCTCTCTCTTTTTCTTTTTTTTTTTTCGTGACCTATTCGTGTAGCTCTTCCTTGCATCTCACAACCACGCAGCCTGTGAATTGAAAAAACTTGATGGCTTTGTTTTTCTTCCTCCCCTCTCCCCATTTATTTGCCCCTGCCACCAGTATTGTACGATAGCGCCGCGTCCTCACAACGCGTAGCCGGCAGCTTCCAAGGATGCCGCCGCCCCTGCGATGTCACGCGGCCCCGTGCGGCAACAGCCACCAATCAGGCGTGCGCCGAGGTCGGCCCACAGCTTTGCCAACGCGGCGAGAGAGAGAGTCGTGCCGTCTTGCGTCACGATGGGGCACCACTTCTTCGTCACCGGGTCGTAGGACTCCCCCGCGTTCGTGTAGACGACCAAGGGCATCGTGGTCAACGTGTGCAGGTGCGCCAGCACCGCTGCAGCTTCCGCCATGGGGATGCAGTTTACGCCCACAGCAATAATCTGCGGCGCCGCCTCCAGCAGGGGAATGATGTCGGCGAACTTGGTGCCGTCGCTGATGGAGTCTGCTGGGGAGGTGCGTGAGGTGGTGAAGGACACCCACGCGCGGCACGTTGGGTGCTCGGCTTGGAGGAGGGCGAGAAGAGCGCGCACCTCGTCGGCGCTGGGCTGCGTCTCGATCGCCAACACCTCGGCGCCTGCCCGCAGCAGGGCATTGATGCGGGGACGATGAAATGCGTGAAACTCCTCTGTCGTCCGTGTGTAGTCGCCGCGGTACTCGGAGCCGTCGGAGAGGTAGGCGCCGTACGGACCCACCGAGCCGGCGATGAAGATGTGGCCGGCAGCGGGATTGTCCGCCTGGTACTGCGCACGTGCGCGCTGTGCAATCTTGACTGACTCCTCGATGGCGGCCACCGCCGCGGTCTCGGAAAGCTGTCGGTGCTCCATGAGGCTCTGGGGAGTGACCTGGTAGCTCGCGGTAATGACGCAGCGGGCACCAGCCGCCATGTAGCTCTCCTCCACACCTTGGATCATGTCTGGGTTCTCTAGCAGCACCTTGCCGGACCAGAGGGGGTCGAGCAAGTCGCAGCCCCGCTCCTCAAGCTCCGTCGCCAGGCCACCGTCCAGCACAACGACGTGGCGCGAGTCCTGCAATGCAGCTTCCATTCTGCTCTTTTTTGTATTACTTGCCGCCGATGATGCGTGCTCAGCTATGATGTGTGTCTCACCCACTGTGAAGACAAAAGAGAAGTGTTTTTTCTGTTTTCTTTTGTTTTTTCAAAGGCCGGATTGGTTTTGAAAAGAAAAATGCAGATGTTGATGGCGAGGAGAAGAAAGAGGTGAAATGCAACGAAGGCGGAGAGCGGGGGAACTTCAACGCGACAGCGCTGCCTCCTCATCAGCTGCCACGCAGCGCCTCCGCCGCCTGTTCAGAGGAAGGGAAAACGGTAGCAAGGGCATCGCCTCTTCTTAGTCGCAACCGTGCCCCATAGTGCAAAAAAAGAGAAAACCTCTACACTTGACTTTCCCTTTCTCCAGTAGAAAAAAGAAAAGAGAGCGCATACTCTTTTCTGGACCCGATGACTGCACCGAATGCGCGAAAAAACAATCCCGTCGTTCTTCACAGCCATGTAATTTGAAAAAGGCAACAGAGAAAGAGAAGGAAAAGCAAAGAAAGGCTCGATCAGCTCTAACCGATCACTTTCAGCGTCTCCCCCCTCTGCCCCCGTCCGCAACACTTCTTTCTCTGCGAACAAGGGGAGGTAGTGGAGTATTTTGACCAGGGAGAGTACCAGCAACACCAAACACAAAAAATTGGGGGAGAAAATCTTGTCAAATTCCCCCCACCGCGGCAGTACGGCTCACAGAGAAAAGACACAAAAACACACATGCCTAGGCATTCACACACCGCCACTAACGTGACCGCAAATACTTTAAAAGAGCCCCATTGACCGTCGCTTTTATTCTCCCTCACCCTTCGCAATGCACACGAGACTTAACGCGCATCAGCAGGCCAACAAAAGCACCCTTCGCCGCTTGTGCTCCGTTTACCAGAACGGGCACCACCCTTGAAAGTGGACGCAAAGGTTCTCGTTGGAGGTTGCCTCGAGGATCAGGCGAGCAACTTGGGCCTGGACAGAAAGACCGTCATCAGGGCTCCCAGCCGGCACCGCCACGTCGGACTCGCCGACAGACCGCATGTCCTCCTCGAGGCCGTCGTCCTTCACCGCGTCGTGGCCGCTGGCGGCGTGCACGGCACCGCCCAGCGTCGCGTGCCGGCTGGCAAACTCGCGTCCCTCCAGCTTCTCGCGGATGCGGTTCACCACCTTCTTCGCCTCGCTCGTCTGGTTCACGGAGATGTTGCTGGCCATGTCCGACGACTTCATGCTCACGCCAGGAGCGGCAGCAGCGGCAGTGGCGGCTCGCGGGACGCTCGACGCTACCGAGGTGGGTGGCGCGCGGAAGGAGCGGCCAGCAGTCGGGAACCGCCGCGACACCGGCGTGCGGGAGGCAAAGGCGCTGCGTGACTTGTGGAAGGACTCCCCGATGGCTGTGTAGGCTGCTCGCTGCGAGGCGTGCCCGCCACCCGGGGCCGCCGTGGCGGTGGACACCATGCTGCTGCCAGGCGCGACCGACGTGGCCTCCGTCGCCGTCGCGCCGTCCTCGGACTCGTCCCGCCACCACGAGACGAGGGGATCGTGCACGAACGCCTCGAGCAGGGCGAGAATGCTGCTGCCCTCCTCGCGCAGCACGCCCATCACCGTGATGCAGCCGTGCCGGAAGAGCCCGTCGATGCCGCCCATCTCCATCGCCTTGACGAGCATGCGGGTGAGCCGGAAGGGCACCTTCTCTGGGAAGGCGCTGCGGTTCTGTGCGACGTCGAAGCAGTCGCCAAAGTCGATGTGCACGACGCGGCCGCTGAAGGAGTGGATCATGAGATTGGACGGGTGGCGGTCGCCAAGGCCGAGGATGTGGCCCACCATCGACATGGTCGCGAGCGAGCAGACGTAGGTGGTGCGGCGGTCCAGCCACGACTCGGCGCTCGGTGCCCGCATCCAGAGCGAGTTCGCCAGGTCGGTGCCCTCCGTCTGCTCCAGCGCGAACTCGAAGGGCTCGACGTGCTGGATCACCTGGAGGCGGTCGAGGTCGACGTTGAAGCTCAGCATCAGGTTCACCTCGATGGAGAGGTACTTGGAGTGGACGCGGTAGTCTTTGATGAGCTGATGAAGCGTGTCGCAGTGGTCCACCCACCCCATCAGGCCGGCGTTCTCGCTCAGCGGGGTGACGGAGAAGACCTGGATCATGCAGTCCCGCCGCTGGATGGCCGAGTGCTTCTCCAGCAGCGTGTTCACGAAAGCCAGCAGCTGCATCACGCGCTCATCCAAGCGGAGGTCCTCGTGGCCCTTCAGCAAAAACTTGTACAAGACGCCGTCCGTACCGTTCATGTAGAGCCGGCGGGGATGCTGCTTTGAGTTGAGCACCTTGAGCGTGTTCATGAAGGAGGCGATGCAGGGGTAGGAGCCGCTCTCGCTGTACTGCCCCGGCACCACAAGAGAGAGGTCCTTGCCGCTCTGCGTCAGCCGCGGACTCACCAGCTGCAGCGCCAGCGACGCCATCCCGCTAATCTGCTCGTCCATCCGCTTCACCGCCGTCTTGAAGCGGTTCCACGCCTCCTCCATGTAGACGTTGTTGCCGGACGAGGCGGCCTTCTCGACGTACTCGCAGGCCCCGCTTAGCAGCTCGCCAAACTCGGCGGCGAAGTGCGACTCGGCCAGCGTGTCCGGGTGCGACAGCTTCGCCAGCAGCGGCTGCAGTGACTGGTAGACGCTGTGCGCGCTCTTGTCCCGCCCCCACTGGAACCACGCCCGCTCCAGCTCATCGAACCACAGCTCCGTCCACAGCACCGCACACCGCACCAGCTCCTGGCAGACGAGGGTGGCGTCCTTCACCATGGTTCGCCCCTGGTGATGCATCTCCTTGATGCGTCCGAGCAGCCGCTGCGCCGCCTGCTTGCGCTCCAGCTGCTCCGTCGTGTTGCTCTCCGGCCCCTGCACGCTCGAGTTGAGGGTGACGTTGAGGCTGTAGAGGAGCGCCTGCGGGTGCGCCTTCGCCACCACCGCCAGCAGGTGAAACACCGACTCCGAGACGACCGAGTCGCGGGAGTGCAGGCGGGCGATGATCTGCGGAATCACCTTGAGCCACACGGTGGGGCTGACCTGCAGAATTTGAGCGTGCAGGGCGGCGTTGGCCTGCACCTGCGGGAGCGAGGCATGGGTGAACCAGAGCGACAGGAAGCCGAGGACGTCCTCCAGCTCCTGCGAGAAGCACACACTGCGCACGTAGCCGTCCATGGCTGCCACGATGTGGTTCACGTGCTCCTCAAGGCGGAGATCAGTCGTCGCGGCGCCGGTAGTCGTGTTGGCGTTGGTGGTGGTGGTGGTCCGAGAGCGGTGGCTGACGAGGTCGTGGTTGAAGCGGGCCCACGTGTGCCAGATAGAGCCGTTGGTGCTGTCAAGACTCGTGGCTCGCTCAAGGTGCAGACGGATGTAGTCGCGGTACTTGCTGTCGAAGTTGTGCTTCTTCTTTGTCTGCGTGAAGAGCCAGCTGGCGAGTTTCGAGTGGCACATCGCCAGGCTGGCCTGGCTGCTGTCGGGGCGGGCCGCAGAGGCCGTTGACGAGCCTGGGCTGTTGTTAGCGGTGGCGATGGCCACCGTCGCCTCCGTCGTCCCCTCCACCTTCTTGAGGTAAAGGTCCAGCATCTCCACCGCCTTCTCCCGCTCCTGCATTTCGTACATGTGCTGGAACGCCGCGAGGGCGATGGTGGGCTGCGGCAGCTTCCCTTGCTCGAGTGCCGTGCCGATTGTCTGCTCCCCGAGCAGGTCGAAGAGGATGTCGCGCGAGGTGCGCTCGCGGCCGTGCACGCGGGACAGCGTCACAAAACGAAGCCACATGTCCAACTCGCGCGAGGGCGGGATGACGAGGGTGTGGTCGGCCAGCGTGCCTGGCCAGCCTTCGTAGGCCATCGCCGCCAGTCGCTTCTCCCACAGCTCTTGCCAGTGGTTGAGGCCCTGCGGGTTGTCGGCGACGAAGGCGAACTCCTCCAACTCGCTCAGCTGCTGGATGCCGACGAAGAGGCCGTAGGCGCGGTCGTAGCTCTCCGCCACGAGCGCCGACAGCGTCGAGTCGAGGCGCTTGCGGCAGTTCTGGATGACCGGCACGGCGCCGTGGAACTGGCGCTTGTGCGTGGCGAGGACGGCGCGGTAGAAGACGGCGGTGGTGCCGACGTAGCCGTCGTCGGTCATGTAGGCGGTGATGGTCTCCATGTCGTCCCACCGCCGCAGCAGCCACGCCGCATGGGCGCCGTACGGGGCCAGCTCTGCCGCCTCCTTGCGGCTGATGCGGGGGAAGAAGAGCTTCCACGACTCGAGCAGGCGGCCGTAGTCGCCGAGGTTGTCGAGCGAGCGCATGAGCCCGGCCATGTTGCTGAAGCGGTTCGGCTCGCTGTGCAGCCCCTTCTCGTAGGCGCGCAGGCTCTGCGACCACCACTGCAGCTTCTCCAGCAGCTGCGCGTCCATCATGCGCGGCAGCTCCGACTGCGGCTTGCCGGTGAGGAAGGAGAAGTTGTGCTGGATGTACTTGAGCATGCCCTCCGCGCTCTCCCGCAGCCCGAGCAGGTTGCAGAGGTAGATGCTCTTCTCGCACCACTGCAGCAGCCGCGTCCACTCCTCGGCGGGCAGGGGCTGCACCTGGCCCCGCATGACGCTGCGCTCGTACTCGTAGGTGGCCTCGTAGAACTGGATCTCGACGTAGTGCAGCGCCTTCACGTACAGGTTGCAGCGCTCACTGCTGCCCATCAGCGTCTTGAGGTCGAAGAGGAGCCCCGCGTAGGTGCTGTGCGAGCCCTCCTTCGGGTTGAAGCGCATCTCCAGCCGCTCCATGTACTCGGACAGGTTCAGCAGCTCCTGCAGCACCTCCGACGGCACCCGGTCGCTCCGCAGCACGACGCCGAGCAGCGACCGCACCGCCTCCTTCGTCCGCGTCTCCATCTCGGCGTAGCACACCGCAAAGGCAGAGTGCAGCATGTGCCGCGCGAAGGGCTCGTGCAGCTGCGCGAGCGCGAAGGCGAAGCCGTGCGCGTGCGACGGGCTGGAGCGCAGCAGCTCCACCGCCAGCTGCTTCAGCCACGCGTTCCACTCCTCTTCCGTTTCGCGGTCGCGGGCCACCAGCACGCTGCGCAGCTGAGCGAAGTTGTCCGCCAGCACCGTCTTGCGCCGCTGCGCGAGCTGTTGCGTATTCACGCGGTACCGCGCGGCAGCCTCCTCGTCGCCGGCCAGCGCGTTCTCTGGCGCAACGACGCGGCCGCCGCTGCGGAGGGTGGTCAGCATGAACGACTTCACCTCCTTGCCGTCCTCGCCGTAGAGGTCGAGCAGGGGGAAGACCATCGGCGTGTACTTCTCGAAGTCGCTGCCAAGGTTGCGGGCGACGTTGCGGACGGCGTCGAGCGTGACGGCGACAAACGTGCGCACATCCGCCGCCGCAGCCGCCGCGTTGGCGCCGCCGCCGTCAGCCGCGGAAGAGCCGGATGGCGCACCTGCGCTGCCCATTCGCCCGCTCTGCCCGGCGGCAGAAAGCTGCTGCTGTTGCTGCGGTGTCAGTCCGGATGACTGCTGCTGGTGGTGAGGCAGCGGCGGCGGCACCTCCAGCGCAACCCCCTCCATCTCCTTCAGCACGCGGCACAGGCAGTGCACGCAGCGCGAGGCGTGGAAGACGAGGCGGGGCAGCCGGCGCGCAAAGTGGCGCAGCGCGTCTGCGGCAGCGGCACGGCACGGCACCGGGTTGGCAGGGTTGCCGGCCACCTCGCACACGCACGGGACGACGTTGTGGAGGTAGTCGTCGAGCAGATGGCCCATTTCGACGAGAAAGGCAAAGACGGGCTCGCCGGCGTGGGCTGCGTCGGCCTGCACTGTCTGAATGAGCGACGGCAACACCAGCGAGAGCGACGGGCGAAACTCCTCGCGCAGCGACCGGCGCAGCTCGCTCAGCAGGCAGAGCACCTCCACGAGTACCCCACGTTCAGCTGAGACGAGGAGGCCGATGCAGGTGGTGATGAGCTCGTCCAGGTAGGGGCGGATGTACTGGCCGTAGAGGTAGACGATGCGGGTCATGACGCCAAGCAGGTTCTCGCGTATCTTCGCCTGCAACGTGATCTGCTGCAGCACCGTCTGGATAATTTCGCGGTAGAGCGGTGTCAGACACCCGTTCGAAGCCTCCTTGAGAGAGAGCGTGTTGGCAATCACCTGCACCGCGCAGAGGCACTGATCGTCCGAGAGGGAGGGCAGCTGCAGTACACCGAGGACATTCCGCACCACGTTCTGCACAATCGCCTCCTCCCCACGTGAGGAGGACAGCTGCGGCGACGAGGGGGCTGCCGTGGCGCTGACGCTGCTGCTCAGCCCGCTGTCACGCAGGTTGCGCGTAATCTCTTTCGCCCGCACAGGGTCGACGGCGCCGATAATGCCCATCAGCTTCAGCACATCCAGCCGCACCGGCCACGTTTCCTTGAAGCCTCCATGCAGGGCGGAGAGCAGCACCCGCAGCAGCTCCGGGTTCGTCTCGTAGACGTCGACATCCTTGGTGGTGCGGATGATGTCGCCCAGTGCACGGATCGCCTCCAGCTTCTTCTGGATGCTGGAGGAGTCGAGGATGTGGCGAATGACGCAGGGTCGAATCGCCGCCACGACAGCAACGTCGTCGCCTTCGGCGTAGCGGGCCAACTTTCCCACAAGCGACAGCAGCGCCGTCAACACCGGCACCTGCTGATTGTCCTCCTGCAGCCGCTGCACGCAGTCGTGGAGGAGCGAGGAGACGTAGGGCCGCACCATCACCGGGGCGTCCTCGACGACGGCACTCAGCACCGCTGCCGCCTGCTCCTGCCGCTTCGGCACCTGGAAGAGGCGAATGTCCGCGACGCACTGCACCATCACGCGGCGCAGCATTGGGAGGATGCAGGCCGGGTTGCGACTCGAGAGACGCCCGAGCAGGCGCACCGCGGCGATGCGGTTCTGGTGGTGGTCGTGCAGGGCCGGGAAGAGCGCCGTGCAGATCTCCTGCAGCGCCAGCGTGTAGTCGTACTCGCGGGTGAGGTGCTCGAGGGTGTGGAGGCGGATGTCGCTCTCCGTGTCCGCGACGGCGGCGCTCACGAGCTTCTTGATGACGGTGTTGATGAGGCCCATGTGCTCACGACCGCGGTGGATGACGACGCCGACGTCGGTGTGCTCGCACGGCGACTGCGAGCAGCCGGAGAGCGCCAGCTTGAAGCAGAGGTCGATGGCGCTGCGCCGCACCTCCTCGTGCGGGTCGGACACGTACCGGATGACGGCGTCGCACAGGAACTGCAGCGTTGAGTAGCCGGTGAAGTCGAGGCTGCCCAGCGAGTTGAGGTTGCGCACGATGGCGCTGTGGTCCGTCTCGCTCGAGGCGCGCGCGTGGCGGGGGCGGTTGCGCATGCGGGACAGCTGCTCCTTCGTCGCCTCCAGCACCTTAGAGAGGCAGGTGGACCGCAGCTCGGGGAAGGCCGTGCAGATCTTGGCCACGTCGCGGGCGAAGTCCTCGGTGACGGAGCCGGCGAAGAGGGGGCCGAGGAGGTGGCGCAGGAAGGGCCGCACCGCGCTGGGTTCGACGCCGGAGAGGGTGGCGAAGCAGGTGACGGCCTCGGGGCAGCGGTCGCGGTTCGGCCGCGGCGTCAGCGAGGCTTCGATGTACCGCATCATGTAGTCGAGAAAGGGGACGACGAGACTCGGCAGGACGGTGAAGAGCTGCGCAAAGACACGAAACACGTTCGCCCGCTCATCGGGGCCGTTCGTCGCACCAAAGGCGGAGGCCGCCAACGCGCGCACCTCCTTCACGGAGATCTCCTTGAAGGTGGCGCTGTCGTACTGGGCGAGGAGCGGCAGCGAGTTGAGCGTCTCCTTGCGGACGTCGCTGCTGTGCTGGGTGCGGACGAGATTGCTGTTCACAAAGCCCCAGAGCTGCAGAATGTGCTTGCGGCCGTGGCTGGAGAAGCCGACAGACCGCCCATCCGTTTCGCGAACAGCCGTCGCGGAGAGGACGGCGTTGAAGGCGAGCAGACAGCCGTGTAGGACGACGTCGCTGCCGTACGTGACGCTGCGCGCCGCATCCTCCAGGAAGGTGTTCTGCCACGTGCTGTAAAAGCTCGGGTCGGTGGAGCGATAGGAGATGGCTAAAGTGTGAAAGAGCGCGTCACCGGCGCTGACCCGGACGAGCTTGTTCGTGTCCAAGATGGCGCGTCGCAGACACTCGAGGATGTTGTTCACGTGTGGCGCAACGGTGGAGGGCACGCGGCGCACGAGCTGCTGGATAAAGACGCAGCCGGCCAGCTTCGTGGCGTGGGGAAAAAGCTCGTCGTCTGTCGCGCTGCCGTCGCCGTCGGAGAGGGGAGAAGAAGGGGAAGCACCGCTCGGTCCCGCACCGCTGCGGCGCGGCTCGGCGCCTTCGCGCAGAAAGGCCTCGTCGTGGCCGCTGCGCATGAGCAGCGCCAGTGAGAACTGCAGGCAGTTCGTGATGATGCCCTCCACCACGCTCGTGCCGTTGTTCAGCAGCAGGCCCCACACCTCACCCGCGACCAGACCCGTCTGGTAGTCGTTCGTCTCCAGCACGCACCGCACTAGCAGCTCGGAAAAAAGCTTCGTCATCTCGTTCAACTCAACGTACTCGACCGGCAGCAGGGCTCGCAGCACCTGCACACCCGTCATCTGCGTCTGCTGGTTCTCGAACAGGCGCCGCAGCTGCGCGTTGAGCCAGTTCGGGAAGACACGCGCGTTGGCCGTGTAGGACTTGATCGAGTTGCGGTGAAAGAGGGCATCTTTCTCCTCCTCAATCACATACTCGAGCTTGAGAATAGTCGACGACAGCGTCTGCGGGGTCGCCACCTCGAGCTCCTGGAAGATGGGTCGCAGCTGCCCGATCAGCGGGTGTCGGTTGCTGCTTCCATTGGCGCCAGCTTTCACCTCCATCACGCCAACTGAATAGTTCTCTGTTTGAAGACAGAGGTCAAAGTCAAAAGGAGTCGCAGCGTCTCAACGCGAGAAGGGAAGGAATAGGCGTCTTGAGCTCCGCGTGGGTCTGTGCGTGCGTGTGTGTGCGAGTGGCTCCTAGAAGGTGAAAACACAGAAACAAAGCGGCGATAAAGGGCAGCAAAAACGAGACTGGATGAAAAAAAAATGAAAAAAAGTGAGATGCAGCAACAGCAGCAAAGCTGAAGGACGAACAGATGGTGTCTCTCACCAACACAAAGAAGAAGAAGAGCGGAAGAGGAGTGTACAACACAGCCGAGACGAACAGTGGAAAAAAATGCTAACTGAGGGAAATAATGGAATCCGCAGGAGGACAAACAAAGCACGCACTCCTCGATCACACCCACAGAGAAGTGAGAAGGGAGAGAACGATGTGGTCGCAAGAGCCGCCAAAAGCAGCGAAGTACAGGTGAGTGGGCCTTTAATGTGAGCAGGCGGAAAAGGGTAGAAAAAAAAAGGGGTGTGCGTGTGTGGTGCACCGGTGAGGCTGGGTTTTAAAGTCACGGATAACCTCCTGAACTATCCTCTTCACAGCACGGAACCTGGCACACGCGGACTCAAAATAGCGCCACCCAGCGCAGATAGACAAAGCGGGAAGTGGAAATCGACCTATGCACCTTGAAGCTCCACTGTTCTTTGCTCAGCTTCTCCACCCGCTTATCGCGTTTCTTGCGCAGAAGTAAACTATTTATTTTCTTGTGAATAAATCTTTAAATTTTTTTTTTTAATGGGAGAGGCTTTCGTGTGTCTGTGTGGCCTCGGTAACTTTTTCGCTATTGTCTCCTCTATTCTTTTTTTCTTTAGAGTGCGCGGAAAAAAAAAATTCTCCAACTTGATCGTTGCTTTTCTGGCCTATGTAAAAGGCAGTGTTTGTGAGAAGCTTGTTGCACCACGATGCTACCTGTGAGTGGCAACACTGATGAGAGAGAGAAGATGTAAGACAGCCCGCAGAGCAGTGAGGCAATGGACAAGAAAAGATTTTAAGAAACATAGGAAGAAAAAGCACGAAGACCAGTGTCATGTCAGTCAACACATCTTCCGATAGCTCATCTATCAAGGCCTATAATAATAGTGTGAACGCACGGTTACAAATCGCTTTGCTGGCAGCGACGTGCATCGCATAAAACTGTCAAGCTCCACAGGAAGAGCAGACGTTTCCTGTTTTGTGAAAGCGCCCCACAGGAGGAGGTCAGGTGACGGCACAGAAAACAACAGCCGTAAGTCGCGCTGCAACCCTCCCTTTTTTTATTGCTTTTTCTTTCCAACACTTTCTTTTTTTTTTGGTGTTTGACGCTACGGAGTTAGCGGAGACAGACACGCACAAGACTCGCAGTCGCCGTTCTCGACAGCTGCAATTTACAAGGCACATAATGACTGCATCTAGGCGAGCGTGAATACCTCAGCTTGCATGGGTGCGCCAGGACTGCCAGCACAAGGCTGCGCATCCCAACGCGCAAAGAGAGGGGAAAGCGCTCGCCACCGTAGTAAAGAGCAGGAACATCGAAGGATAAAATTAATTATCATTATTAATATGAAAGGAGTCGAAACGCATTACGCGTCGTCATCTGCAAGTCTATTTTGTGTGTATTGATATGTAAGGCGCTGCCGTGATGCGCAACGTGACAAAAAAAAAGTAAATTTAAGGGTTGCAAGTGAGAAGTGGAAGGAGAAAAAAAAAAAAAAACGAGCAGCACGCCGCACGCGGTCGCTGGTCGTAGCCTGATAAGTTGCACCTGCGACCTTCTCTGAAGCAGTGCTCTCGGCGACCTGAAATAGTGGAGAGCCGCGAAACGTGGCGTAGTAAAAAACAGAGTGTTTCTCTTCATCTCTGGCACTTCTTTTGTTCTCAGTGAAGAAATGTGACGTGTGACCCTCAAGCAAGAGAACGCCTTCATGCTTCCTAAAACACTGTTTTTTGGTGTTGTTGTTTCTATTTCTTTTATCTTTATTGGCTTTTGCGGCTCTCTTCGAAGTACGAGAAGCTGTTGACACTCCACGAGAGGGAGATACATGAACCAGTGTTCCGCGGAACACGACCACGGCGACGGACGTGATCATACATGAGAAATGAACAACCTCCTCGCATTCATAGAAAGCAAAGAAAGCGGGAGTAACAAACGGCAACACAAAAGAGAGTGCCGAGCACTCCCAAACCATAAAAGGCAAATGCACGGTTCGAAAAGAGAAGGTGAAAGAGTAGGAGAGAAAATACACTTTAGTGGGAAGAAAACGTATTTTGAGCGCAATGCGGCAAAAAGGGAAAGGGGGAGGGAAAGAAGGAGAAGAGGGGAACACGCAGAACGATGAAGACAGAACACACGCGAGCACGTCGAGGAGAAAGGGACTCAAAGCGGTGCAACGCTACACTATTACGGCACTCACACCGCATCCTTTGCCTCCGCGCAACGCATTCGAAAAGGAAAAGATGCAGCGATGCCGACACCACGCCTCATGCATGCGCAGCAACTACACCAGTCCCCATCGTTTCTGCTTTCCCCCCCCCCCCTCTTCCTCCCCCCCCCCCCCCCCCCCCCAACCAAACCCCACGAAAAAAAAAAAAAAAAAAAAAAAAAAAAAAAAACACACTCCGCACCACACAACCACGTCTCTCACCTACTGTACAAAGAGATGCCCAAAAGGGGAAAAAAAAAAAATTATTAAAATCCCCTCCCCCAACCAAAAAAAAACCCGCCCCCAAAAAAAAAAGAAAAAAAAAAAAAAAAAAAAAAAAAAAAAAAAAAAAAAAAAAAAAAAAAAAAAAAAAAAAAAAAAAACCCCAATAAATTTTAAATAAAAAAAAAAAAAAAAAAAAAAAAAAAAAAAAAAAAAAAAAACAAAAAAAAAAAAAAAAAAAAAAAAAAAAAAAAAAAAAAAAAAAAAAAAAAAGTTTTTTGTTTGTTTGGATGAAAAAAAAAAAAAAAAAAAAAAAAAAAAAAAAAAAAAAAAAAAAAAATATAATTTTTTTTTTTTTTTTTTTTTTTCTTAATTTAAAAAAAAAAAAAAAAAAAAAAAAAAAAAAAAAAAAAAAAAAAAAAAAAAAAAAAAAAAAAAAAAAAAAAAAAAAAAAAAAAAAAAAAAAAAAAAAAAAAAAAAAAAAAAAAAAAAAAAAAATAACCTAATTTTATTTAAAAAAATAAAAAAAAAAAATAAATTATTTATTTACCTCCCCCCCAAAAAAAAAAAAAAAAAAAAAAATTTTTTATATTTTTTTTTTTTTTTTTACTCTTTTCTCCCCTACCCACCTCCCCACAAAAAAAAAAAAAAAAAAAAAAAAAAAAAAAAAAAAAAAAAAAAAAAAAAAAAAAAAAAAAAAAAAAAAAAAAAAAAAAAAAAAAAAAAAAAAAAAAAAAAAAAAACTTAATTTTTTTTTTTTTTTTTTTTTTTTTTTTTTTTTTTTTTTTCAAAGGAAGAATAGCTGTCTTGAGCCGTCGCAACTCGTACAGCGAGACGCGTGCGCACACGAGAGGTGAAGTGCCTGTGACAAAATTAAAGAAGAGAGAGAAAGAAACAGAAAAACAAAAAGCACTCTCACACTTTTTCAAATGAGTTTGAGGTAAATATTAAAAAAGCAAAGACATTCAAAAAAGGAGGAAGAGAAAGAAGAAAGTATTGTCCAGCGTATGCTTCACTCCCGGTAGTCTTTTCAGGGAAACAGCTGTCTTGCTCACGTGATCAAATGAACAGCTCCTCTTCTCCCCTTTTCGTTGGAAGCCACAGCAAAAGATTCAATGTAACACTTCTAGGCGTAAGTCTGTGTAAGCAGCGTCACTAAACACGGAAGAAAAAAGAGAAAAGAGAACGGGTCGAGCATGAAAGAGAAAAAAAAATGTGGGGGAAAAAAAAAAAGCGAAGGATAAAAGCACAGTAAACCGTTCTTTAGGTATATTTTGGAGCTATGCTAAGCACTAAAACGCACAACACACAACTCGCATACGCACTATTTTTCTGGTTGATTAACCAAAAAAAAAAAGAGGGGAAAAAGTGGAGCTGGTGGGAAAGGGGAAAACGCGCTGGCAGAGAAGACACGCACACGTGTCGGGGAAGTTGTTGAGGTTTTCTTCCGTCCTCCCGCCGAGCAGCGCTGCCTCTTTACCGTATCGGTAAGAAAGATGGCTTGCACTGCTTCCTTGCTGACAAGCGCCGTGCTGCAGCCGTGGTGCGTGGAGGAGGGAAGGCCAACCGGAAAGCGTGTGGGTTTGCGTGTATGAAACGGGGAAAACAACAGTAGACAAGCCAAAAAGGCATGTCTGGAACATTACCACGAGCTACCATGCCTGCGTCGCGGTATCGCAGCTTCGTTGTCCTCACCCATATGCGCTACAGAAAAAAACTGTCGCGGGAACGGAATAGAACACAGGAAGGGCAGCAGCGGGAGCTCCTCCTGCCACCGAAAGGCGAATAAAGGGTTCTCCCGGGCCTGGGAGTCGCACCAGCATCTCTACCCGTCGTCGGCGCTAACACCGCCTTCGCTACCGCAACCCTCACTGTCTAACACGCAAACGGCGCGCTGCAGGGCGTGCCGGTGACCGCACCGCTCGCACTTCAGGGGCGACCTCTCCACCGGCGGCAACACGTAGCGGGTGTCCTTCCACACAAGCCACACGCCAATCAGACCCGACATCAAGCCGCACGTGTACTCGAGAAGCTTCACCGGCTCGTAGCTAGGAATCCACTTGAAGTAGACATACATGTCGCACAACGTGCGGACGATGAGTGCGTTCGACACACGCACATCGAGGCCAGCGTGCACCTTCTCCGCTGGCGTCACCGCGTCGGCAACTGCCCGCCGCAGCGCCGCACGGTGGGTCAATTCCGCCAGCAAGCAGCACGTCAGCGACCACGACTTGAAGAAGCGGTAAAAAAAAGAAAGCTTCTCACGACTCCAAGAGCGGAAGACAACTTTCTGGAGGTAGTTGAGGTCGCCGCTCATCTGCTCCGGGATGCGGAGAAAGATGGCGAGGCAGGTGAAGATGCCGTGCCAGAACTCCATGCTCTCTCGCTTCTTGAGCGCACACAGGCCCTGGCGGAAGGTGATGCTGGGGCGGCCAAAGTTGCACAGCATCCGGCACTCGATGATGGTGTCGGCAACCTTGAAGAACTTCTTCTTGTCGGCAGGGTCGGCGCTGTAGAGCATGCAAAGCCGCGAGATGTTCAGCACCGACTTGAGCACCATGTCGACCCCGACACCTTTCTTTTGGTAGTCGGTGAGGGCGGTGAGGAAGGGCACGACCCCGACGGGGCTGCCGGCGGTAAACACAGCCTCGCTCATCCTGCCGTCGTGCTTGTTTTCTTTTTGATGTTGCCGGCGTAAGGGGTGAGGGGGATCCTGTGATGGCCTGTGTGCTCTGCTGGTAGAAAAAGAAATTGCTTTGTTTGTATTCAGGCACTATGTTGCTGCCTCTTGCCGGGCTACCTCGAAGAAGAACGCCGTTTACTACTATCGCCGTGATGTGTGTGGGTGTTTGTGTAATTGAGTCTTATTCTATTTTCGCTGTTTTGATGTCTCACCTTCCTTTTAAAAGTGTCCTGCGGAGAAAAAGACCGTAGGCAACTCGCGCGCGACGCGTTGACGCTGCTGCTGGTGCTGCTCGAAGAGGAAGTGAGAGAGGGAAGGGAAAAGATAAGGCGGCGGCTGCGCTTAGTACGGCAAACCACACAGTAAGCGAGGGTGTTACGGAGCAGTTAAAACGCGGCAGTACTCACAAAAAGTAAGAGAAGAATAGCGACGTCGACGAGAAAAAAAAAAACAGAGTAAGTGACAAAGGGTGAAGAAAAAAAAGAGAAGAAAATTTTATAAAAAGGCAAAGGTAGAACAGAAGACAAGAGAGAGAGTATCACTCCGTATGAAGGCCACCGCCAAGTGGGACAGTGAGATGCAAACAAAAAAAAGAGAAGGTGTGGAATTTGCGCAGCACAATTTAAAAAAAAAAAGAGAAACAGTAGAGAGCTAGTGGCAGAGTGCCCTCTTGTTTCTGTGAACTAGAAAAGAAGCTGTTTCTTTTTCGTTATAATTTTTTGGGTTACCGATATGCAGCGAGTGTAGCCGAGGGCACCATCGCCGTGCGTTGAGGTGACGTGACGGTGAATAGGAGAGTTGGTGTTAAAGAGATAGAGAGAAAGCAAGTGTGGGGAAATGGAGGAAGTTGGCGTCGATATCATCTGCGTGAAGTCAGAGTAAGCCACCAAACGCCTCAACACAACACATAATTTTCTTTTTTATATGTGGTGGGTATAAGTGGCGCCGCGAACAGACCGGGTAGCAAGGCGGACATTTTCGCCTTCTCTCTCGCCTCCAAATTGTATTTCTTTCTGTCTTTCTCTTTTTCAATAACACACACATCTGTCTGAGAGGTGGTGAGTGGGGGTTACATGGAATGCAAGTCGAAAAGGAAAAAACGAAATCCGGCGGGAAATACCTAGTATACATCTGCGGCTGAGAAAAGCCTTTGCGCATCGTGTGCTGCCGTGCACATCCTACGTCTCCGCCATCCCGCAACAACTAAAAAAAAATCAAAAGCGCTTACTCGTCGTCCGAGTTGATGGCACCCATCAAGTCCGGCTGCATTTCGTCCACCGCGACGGACAGCTGCGGCGCCTCGTCCTCGTCAACGACGCGCGCGTTGAAGTCGGTGTCCATGTCCGCGCAGTTCTCAATACTGTAGAAGAGCTTCCGCTTCATCACCTCCAGCGAGCTGTAGTCGGGCAGCTCCACCGCGAAGAAGCACGTTGCGGCGCGTGGGAGCACCGTGTCGGGGTCGGCCTGCGTTGTGAGGGGCAACACGCGCAGCTTCACCGGCATCCGGTCACGCCCCGAGACGAAGCGCAGAAAGAGGCGGCGCTGCAGCGGGGTGGCAGCCTCCAGCGCCTTCCACAGCAGCTGCACCCGGCGATCCTCACTCGTCACACCTTCGTAGGAGGCACCCTTGCGCAGATCTTCTGGCTTGTAGTCCGCCTGCCCACAGATGCGCTGCTCCAGCTCCTCGGGTGTCAGCAGCAGCACCGCCACCTCGGGCACAACGGACAGCAGCCCCTCCCGCAGCTTGCGCAGCTGCGTGTCGAACTCGTGCACTCGCGCCTGCAACAGCGCCTCGGCGTACTCGCGGCAGCGGGGCAGCGTCACCCGCACCTGCGCTCCGCCATCAATCAGCTCCTTGGACGAGTGGTCGCTGAGCTGCGTGACAAAATGCTCCTCCCCGAAGACCTCCTCGAACAACTCAGCCGCACCGCCCTCCCCTTCCTCTCCGCCCTGCTGCTGCGCCGCACTCGACGACGCGAGCTTGCGGAACTCACGCACGCACTGCACGCAGATCGAGTCCACCTGCTCCACCTCTGTCTCGGTGATTGGGTAGGCGCAGAGGTAGCGCCACACAAGCGGTGGCAGAAAGAGGTCGAGCGGGTCCTCGCTGCGCAGCGCACCGCCCATGAGGCGGCCGATGAAAACGAAAGCCTCCAAGTCGTAGGACGAGCTCGCCGATGCGGCGGGCACGAAGGCCTCGCGGTGACTGCCGGTGTTGTGCACGTGGTTCGCCGTCGGCACAAAGAAGGGCAGGCGCGACGACATGAGCTCGCGGCACATCTCGCTCAGGTGCTCGCGGAACGGTCCGCCAGCGTCCTCGGCACCCTCGCCTAAGAAGACGGTGTTCCAGAAGCGCTGGCGTGTCTGGAAGATGCGGGCAGGCTGGGAGCCGAGGAGGGCGAAGGTCTGGCCAAAGACAGAGGCCTTCACCGAGCGCGGGTCGGCGTGTGCCTTGGCGCGGTTGATGGAGATGCGGTACATCTCCGACCGCAGCGAGGACACCGCCAGCACGCTCTCCACAAGATCGCGTCGCACCGCGCAAAAGAGCAGCGTGCGGACAGTGAGGAACAGCAGTGTCATGAGAGAGGGGTGGGCGGTGTTGAGGGATAGAAAGGGCAGGAGAGCGTTCATCACGTTGCTCACGGCCTTCAGCGCCTTGAACATCTCCCACGACTGCGCGGCGACGGTGCCAGCACGCATGCCCGGCACGTCGGGGTACGCGTAGGCGGCGAGGTGGTCGCGCAGCTGCTCCTCGCTGCTCTTGGTGAAGGCCTTCACGCCGTCCTCAGAGAACTTGTCGGTTGCCTGGACAACAAGGCGGTAGGGCAGGAGGTGGGTCTCGAAGTTGTCCATGTTGAGCGGAGAAGCCGCCGTGTCGGAGGTGAGGGAGGACGCGGCAGCGGCAAGTTGGTCTCTCGTGCCAGCATCGCGTGGGTGGTGGGTGCGCATCAGCACCCGCCACACCTCCTGCATCGCCGTGAGTCGCTGCATCGTGCTGCTCGCCGGGGCGTTGTTGTAAAAGGCGTCCATCCGCTCATTCCACGAGTCCGGCACCCCCAGCGGGTTGAAGCCCTCCGGCTTGTACTTGAAGGGAGACGAGCCGAAGTTGAAGCTGATGGCGCCACCCGAGCGCAGCGAGACGGCGGGCACGTAGTAGCGGCCCTGTGGGACGCCGTGGAAGGTGCACGTCTCGAGCAGCGGCGACTCCGCCTTCATTGCCAGGACGCCGGTGATGGGGCGGCCGTTCAGAAAGAAGCTCAGCTCGCCGTGGGCGAGATCGATGGCGCAGCCCACGACGTCCCCGGCGGTCCACCGACGCGGAATGTTCACCGGCTCCGGCACGCCGCGGTGCCACATCACACGCCGGAAGAGGTCGACAGCCCACGACGTCGACGAGTCGCCCACGCCGAGGCCGCTGCCGTGCAGCTTCTCCCCCCGCTCCATCCACCCAATCTGCAGCACCCCTTGTGTCCGCAGGCTCACCTCGTAGTACCACGCCCCGGCTCCCACGGCGCAGTCGCCGGTGGCCGTCTCGAAGCCGAGCCCGACGTTCTTCACCTCCTCGAGGTTCGCCTGCACACTTGCCGCCGCGTGCACCGAGACGTGCGCTGGCCCAACACGCTCTGTCGACCCAGCAAAGGGGTCCGCCTCCTCAAAGTAGAAGGGGGGAAGGGGGTAGCGGCCGCCGCTGAAGAAGTGCGCCGCCATGTCCTGCAGCGAGCGCATCTGATTGTACGGGAACACCGTCCCGAGCGAGAGATTTGCCGGGTCTAGCGGGAGACAGCCGGCCGGCATCTCGTACTCGAAGTACGCCGCGCCGAAGTTGAGGGAGACGGAGTCGGCCTGCTCAATTGAGATGTAGGGGTAGTAGGCCGTCGGCATCGTCGACGCACGCCGGCTGAAGGAAGGAGAGGAGGCACGCGGCGCCGACACAGCCCCGTCGCCTCTCAACGGCGGCCGCACCCACTCGTCGAAGGAACCGAAGTCCGACGGCGAGGCGAGAGACGCTGCGGCTGCCGCGGCGGCGCTCTCGTTGGCGGCCTCCGAGCCGAAGGAAAAGTGCACCGCCTCGACGCCGTTCACCAAGACGGTGCAGCGGTAGGCGGGCACGTCGATGACGATGCCGAGATAGTCCTTGCTGAACCACAGCGGCGGCACGTCGTGGCCAAAGGGTCGTCGCTGATCTGCGCCGTCTTGGAAGATGCTGCTGAAGCCGTTGAAGGCAACGGGCTCGCGGCCCTGCAGCACGGCGCTCGTCAAGGGAAAGGGTGCCTCGGGCTCCCCGCCGCTTGGTGCCGGGGCGGGCAGCACACCGACCGATATGTTGCCCGCCTCACCGACTCGCAGCTCGTAGTACCACCGCCCCGCCGTCAGTGGCACGCCGGCCACCACCGACCCACCCGCGCCGTCGCTGCGCAGGACGCAGACGCCCTCTGCCGTCCACTCGTGGGTGAGGCTCTGCGGGTTGCGCAGCTTCTGGATGCTCACCCGATCTGCCACGCTCTCACGCTGGCGGTACAGCTGCACCTGCTCCTGTCGCTGCCGCGCAAACCGCGCCGTCGCCGTGGCCTCCGTGCCCGGCGCACTCGCTGGTGTTTGCCACAACGGCGACGAGCCGGCCACCACCGCGGAGGTCGACTCGCCACCAAAGGACAAGGCACGCTGCGGCTGCACACCGCTCTGCGCCTCTGGTGTCAGCGCCGCGTACCAGCACTGCGCCGCATCGCGCTGCATCACGTAGCTCTCTACGCTGAGCTGGATGAAGCGGCCAAGGACGCGCTGTGTAGGGAGGCGGCGGCGGTAGTGGCGGACCGCCATGCGGCGGAGGTCCTGCATGAGCAGCGGCATCGCCAGCGGCGGCGGCACCGCGTCGAAGCGCTGGCCAAAGAGGAAGAGGTCGTTGAGGCAGGTGAGGGCGAGGAGGCGCGTCTTGCTGGTGTTGCGCTGGGCCACGGAGCGCAGCGCCATGAGGCAGTCGACAGACCACACATAGGCGGCGGACTTGTCAGGATCAACACCTCCGCTGCCCTGGGCGTGGAGAAGGGCGGACAGGGCTTCGCGGAAGAGGCGCATGGCGCGGAGCTGTGGTTGGCAGTCGTGGACGACGGTGATGCGGTGGCCCCAGTTGGTTGCCTCGGCGGCGGAGCGGATTGAGACGTAGAACTGCGGCAGCCGCACCTCAAAGGACGGCAGCACCGTCGTGTAGAACTCCGACACCACCGCCCCAACTGCGCGGTCGCGTGAGACGGTAACGAGCCGCCACCGCGCCACGCTGCGCTCATCGACAAAGACGCTGTAGGAGCGCTGCCCAGGGACGTCGATCTCGTAGACGTCAGTCGCGAATGGCCGCTGCGGGTGCGTCGATTCAAAGGTGTTGAGGTGTGGGGAGAGCTGGGCGACGCGGAGCAGCTCAGCCAGGAGAGCGTCGCCCATAGCCCACAGTGCGCTCGCGTTGGGTCGCAGCGACCGCACAGCGCCACCGCACAGGCCCGCCCACACCGCCTCGAACAGACGCGGAAGGTGTTCATCGGCTGCCGACACGGCCAGGCGTGACAGCCGCGCCACACACGCCCCGTCCTGCAGCGCCGCCACCACGCTCTGCAGCAGCGGCGCTGGTAGACGCACAGGGGACTGTACCACGTGGCTCAGGCCATGCAGCAGCACCCGCGCACTGTGAAGGGCGGCGAGCTGGCGGTAGGAGCCACAGCACGCGGCGAGCAGCTGCTCACGCGGCAGGTTGCGCTTCCGGCGCCAGAGCCGCGCCTGCTGGAAGGGCAGGGGCTCGTTGAGGGCACGCAGGTCCACCTCCTCCGACTCCGTCCCGAAGTCCACTTCGGGTGCGCTGCTCTGACGGGCCCGACGGCGCCGCGCCGCCGCGTCGGCCGCCTCGTCGAGGTAGCCGACGTCGCCCTCCGTCACCACGTCGAGCAGCAGGGCGGCCGGCGCCTTGGAGACGTTCTCCACGCCGCCCCGCGATGCCCGCAGCGCCAGCGCGACGTGTGAGTCTAGAAAGGTCGACAGAGACGAGTTGAGGCGGTGCAGCTGCTCCACCATCGCGGGCCGCAGCGCCAGCTCGTAGACACGAAAGTTGCGGACGTCGCCGACAAAGGCGGTGGAGGACAGGTGCCCAGGCACGCCGCCCAGCCGAAACTCCTCCTGCAGCAGCGGTCCGCCCCCGACCTGCATCGTCTGCGTGTCCAGCAGCATGCCGTTGCGGAAGAGCGAGAGCGTGGCGCCGGACTGGACAAAGGTGACGTGCAGCCACGTGCCGACGTCCTCGTCTGTGACCGCGAAGGTGCACAGGTAGGCGGTGTCGGCGGAGAGACGGCGGTGGGCCTCCTCACCAGGCAGACACGGCAGCCAGCCAAACTCGACTGCGCCATGCACCACACGCGCTACCAACTCCACCACCTCGGACGGCGAGCTCACGCTGCGGCGGACGACCTGCGCAAACAACACCTGCGGCCGCTCCACATCGGTCAGGCGCAGCGTGGCATCGACCGTGAAGCTCAGCCCCGCCGCCGTAGTGCCCCGCACACGCACGCAGCCGCTGTTGAAGTGGATGGTGTCAAAGAGCTCACGCCCGCCGGGCCGGCAGAGGGCGTCGGAGCTGTTGGAGGCGGAGAGCTGCGAGCGGTAGCGCGCCACTGTTTGCGTCGCCGTCCCTGCCAAGCCCGTCACACCAGCACCAGCAGCCGCCGCGTCACCGTCGCTGTCGTCGCTCTCGTTGCCGTGGTGCACGCTGATCCGGCGCGGATGCTGCTGGAAGGCGACCAGTCGGTCCATCTCGTCCATCCCGTCCTCCTCGTCCACCTCGTCCACCTCCTCGTCCTCCTCGCCGTTCACGTCGTCCTCATCCTCGTCGTTGCTGCCGTCGTCGTCGTCGTCGACGTCCTCGAAGTCCATCGCGGGGTCGGCGGGGGTGCCCGCTAGCTCCTGCTGCGCAAGAAGGTCGAGCGCGGCAAAGGTGCGGAGGCGCAGCGACGCGCTGCCGGCGGCGAACTCTGGCGTGCCGGCGGAACGCACACGCACAAGACCCTGACCGGCGTTCGGGCTGGAAATAAGACGCTCGATTGGCTCACCGCCAGCAGCGCCGCCGTTTAAGGCGGTGCGCGGCAGTCCCCGTCGCTGGCGGTACTGCAGCAGGCCCCAAAGGCACAGCACGAGCTCCAGGTTCACCTGTTCCTCGTCCGCAGCCATCTCCTCCGCCAGCGCGGTCACCGCCGTGAGAGGAACAAGGAGCTCGGGGGGAATCACGAGGATGCTGCGCTCCGCACACCGGGCCAGCAGAGAGGACAGCTGGGCCAGGAGGCAGCACACGTCCTCGCCGATGCGCGACGGCGGACTGACCAGCGGAAACCAAACCTGCGCGAGCCGCACCACGGCGTTGACGAGCGCGAGGTGGGCCTGGTTGCCCTTGATCGGGAACGCCTGCCCATCGCACCCGTTGCCCTGCAACGTGGCGTTCACGAACCGAAGAGGCAGCTTCTTGAGCGTGCGCGGGGGAGAGCGTGCGGCCGAGTCGTTCGAAGGGGGAAGATTAGCAGCTCCTGCTGCTGCGCTGGCGGCTGAGGCTGGAGACGCCTCCTGCTCCATCACATCACACACCTCCTCCGCCCACGACGTCCGAAGCAGCGTGACGGAGGCGACAAGGTGCGTGCCGAGAATCGCCGTCACCGTGTCACCGGGCACAGCCAGCCGCGGCACCCCACCGAGGATGGCCAGGCCCAGCAGTGCGCCACAGTCTGGTCCTCCCGTCGCTAGCTTGCCGCCGCCTGTGGCAGCGGTGGCGACGGAGCAGCAGCGGGCGAACGCAGCGTGCAGCCAGTCATGCAGCGCCGTCCGCCACGCGTGGCACCCGCGCTCGTCCTGGTCGCTGACAAGACGCTGCAAGAGCGCCAGCGCCAGCCAGTGCGCCGTGTCGCAGGAGGTCACCGCGCAGACGGGGGCATTCACCTCCAACGCGTGCCGCGTATCGGAGGCTGACATGCGCGCCTCCCGCGACGTCAGAACGCAGCTGGCGAGTTGGAGAAGAACGCCAAGGAAGCTGCGCGGGCCAGTAGCGGACTGCATGGCCGACACGCAACCGTGGTCGGGACTCGGCGTTGGCGGCGGGGTGAGGTACATAGCGTGGTACCACGTCGTGAGCAGCGCCGTGACCGCCTCGCTCTCGTCGTCGGTGAAGAGGACGGCGCGGGAGGTAGTCAGCAGCCACCGCGTCGCCATCGCCTCCAGCAGCCCCGACAGGGCGGCGGTGTGGCGCACGACGACGTCCTTTGCCACGTAGCGCAGCAGCTTGCACAACAGCGTCAGGTGGCCGAGCAGGGTCGTCACGTAGCGGGCCGGCAGCGGCGACTGCGCGAGGGGCACAGTAGAGGCAGGCATGAGAACAGAGACAAGGGCGTCGAGGCAGCTACCCACCGGCTGCGCCAGCTCCTCCAGCGACGTCAACGACACCTTTGGCGTCTGCGTGCTGGCCGCACTCAGTGTCGTCGCGGCGCGCAGCGACAGCAGGCGGAAGCTGTCCCAACCGTCGCGCACCACACGCGACGCATCGCGGTTTCTCGACAGCAGCGCTCGCGACGGCGCTGCTCCAGCAGGCCAGCCCTCGTAGGCAAAGGGACTGGCGCCGAAGTTGACAAGCACGCAGCCCTTGCCTTTCATCCCGACAAGAGGGCAGAGCGAAGTTGCGGCGACTGTGGCCTTGAGAGTGTGCACCACCTTGCCGTTGCGGGTCCAAAAGAACTCCCCGGCATCCGTGCTCCATCCGCACCCAACGACGTCGCCCATGCCAAAAGTGGAGCCGATGACGCGCGGGCTGCGGTTGGCGTAGATGGAGCCCTCCAGTCCGTCGTACGCGAAGGAGTCGGGATCCCAGCCGGGCATCTGCGCCAGGCTGTAGTCTGCCGGACCAAGACCGACGCTCACGTAGCCGCCTTGGTAGACGTCGATGACGTGAACCTCGTAGTAGTACAGGCAGCCCGGATCGCGTCGCTGCGGCAGTGTCCAGCTGCACGGCGCTATGCAGCTGCCGCGTCCACCCGTCGAGCGCAACGTCAACGCGGCCGCGCCGATCGTCATCGTGCTGGCACACCCTTCCGGAGTCAATTTTGTTGCCCGCAGTGCTGCCGGCACGCCGCCGTTGACCCGCTGGTAGAGCACCTCGGCGTGGTCGGTCGAGTCCCAGAGGCGGCGCAGCAGGTCGGCCGAGACGCCAACCGTCCGCAGCTTCCTGAAGTCCGCACGGCGAAAGGGACAAGACAGCAGCGCGCAGAGGAGCAGGCTCCACGGCTGCGTCTCCTTCACCGACGTGTAGGCCTTCATGGAGGCGCGGATGAGGTGAAAGAAGGCGCTCTGCAGACGCGTCATCTGCTCCACCGAGCAGCCGTCCACGCCGTCAGCGTAGTGCCACCCGCACATGGCGCGCGCGATGACGGGGTGCAAGACGCGCGCCAACAACACGCTCCGGTGCGCTTCCTCTGTCAGCTCCCACAACAGCTGCAGGCCGACGAAGCGGTAGCGTGCTTTTTCCGACCGCCACGCCACCGCCTTTCGCATCTCCTCCGTGCTCGTCTCGCTCTGGAAGCACGCGATAAGCTCGGCGTTGGCGTTCATGTCCGCCGAGTCCTCGCGCGACGTCATGAGCGCCTTGAGCTGCCGCATCGCCTTCCAGCTCTTGAACAGCCGCTGCCACCGCTTCCGCTCCGCTGCGCGAGCGGCATGTGGGTCCGAAGGGACACCAGTGCCACTTCGCCCACAAGCTGGCGGCATCGCAGCAGCCGGCTCGCGACACGCAGCGGCGACGTCGTCCTCGTCGAAGTCAGCGATGGGCTCAAAGAGGGCGAGAAAGACCGCCCGCTCCCGCACCGCTGCCACGTAGGCCTTCGATTCCTGCCGCTTCGAGAGCACCCAGGGCCGAAGCCGGAGGACAAGTTGGAAGGCGGGCTGCAGCTTCTCTTGGCTGGGCGACTGCAGCGCACGGGTGGGCAGCAGCAGTGCACAGCACGCCGCCATGACCTGCCGCTCTGTCTCCCGCAGCTCCTCATCACGTACGACACGCAGCGCCGACACGTCGCGCCGCTGCAGCTCCTCGAAGACTCTCGTGACGGCGCCGACGCCGCCCTGCAGGTTCTTGATGAGAGTGTCGCGCTCCGTCCCGCTTTTCCGCTGCCCATTGCGCAGCAGACCGAGGTAGGCGGGGGTGCCCGCGACAGACGATGCATCGAGCGCAGCAGGCCGCGAGTCGAGCAGCGCGCAGCCAAGTTGGGCGAGGGAGTAGGTGATGGCGACGCACAGGCGGGAGGCCCACCGCTTGCCCTCGTCGGTGTGGAACTGGTCCATCAGCACCAGCAGGGACTCACGGACGCGCTGCAGCGACGACGCGCACGCCTCCAACGCCGACGTCGGCAGCAGCGGCAGCGAGACGGAAAACGACGCGAGCAGCCCACCAACCGGACTGAGCTGCAGGCACCGCAGCAGTGTCGCGGCGGGCTTGCTGTTCTGCCGCAGCGCCACCGCTACCGCATCGATGATCCTGCCGCAGCAGTGGAGAAGGGCGGTGCTGAAGGCGCTCTGCAGCTTCTCTTGCCGCGCCGCCTCGCCCTCGCTACTTCCCCCGCGGCCACCACCTCTTGCAAGGAGCACTTCTGCCATCACCTCCAGGCAGTGGCTGGTGCGCTGCAGCCCCGCCTCGCTTTCCTCGCGAAAGGCGTGCTCCACCTTGTACATCGCCTCGCGGAAGAGCGCGCTGAAGAGGGCAGAGAGCTGATCTGCCGGCGCGGAAGTCAGCACATCGTAGCAGGCGTGCAGCGAGCTGTACAACGCGAGCAGGCACGAGTACACCGTGTCCATTGCGGGGGATCGCTGCTTGCCCGCCTGCTGCTCCAGAAAATGGATGCGGCACGACTCGCTCAGAAAGCACTGGCAGCAGCAGCGCAGCAGCGCAGAGGAGGACGCTGCCGCCAACGCCGGCTGGAAAGCCAGCTGCGTGATGGCTTCCCGCAGCTGCGACCCAGCACCACGTTGCTCAGCCGCGCTGACTGACGACGCGCTCCCCTCTTTCTCCGCCGTGCGCAGAAAATCGACCACGGAGTCGTAGCACCCGGCGATGCAGTGCGCAAACCGCAAGGGGGAGTTGTAAAAGCGCGTCAGGAGATTCATCTCGAGCAGACACGAAGCCTGCTGCGCCAGCACAAGATCCTGCTCCGGGCCTAGGACAGCCGTGCGCTGGGCGAGACGCAGAAGCAGACTCAAGACACCGTCGTCGGGGTCTAGCATGAAGGGCGGCACCGACGCCGCCCACGACGATTGATCTGTGAGGAAGTGCACTGCGGCGAGGAAGCGCTGCGCGTGACGAGCGCTGCGTGCCAGCACAGCTCTCCCACACTCCCACGTCGTCGCGTAGGAGGCGGGCGGCACCGGCTCCCGGTGTCCAACGAAGGCCCACATCTCCCACAGAAACACCTGCACCGCGGCGCTGGCATCCACAGCAGCCCCGGTCGGCTTCGCGGCCACAGCGCAGCACACCAACGAGGCACGAGAGGCGTGGCTCGACACACACTTCACCGACCACCCGCTCGGCAGCTCCACCGTGCGCTGCGACACCACGCGCCGGTCATCGCAGGCGTAGTCGAAGACGCACAGCGTGTGGTCGGAGCGCACGCCTGCCACGGTGTACGACTCCGGCGACGCGGCAAAGAAGATCTCGTCCGCCTCCTCGATCCACGCAAGGGGCACAAAGTCCGACACGTGTAGAGCGTTGTCGAGGTCCGCCAGTACTGGGAACGTGTCCACGGCGCACCAGTAGGGCTCTCCGAATGGCAGGAGGGCGTGCTCGTGGTGAGGCGCGTAGTCCATGATGATGTTGTCGCAACCTTCGTTGAACGGAAAGTAACCGCACAGTCCCTCCTCTGTTCCCTCGAGAGGCCGCCGCGAGTCGCGGACGAGCTGCGCGCCGGTGCGTGTGTGCCCCCAGATGCGCACCTCCGCTGCCATTCCAATGAAGCTCTTTCCAACCACACACTTTGCATCAGTGATGGCGTTCGGAGAGACCAGCGCCGGCTGCTGCGACACCAACTCGTGATCGAGCCAGAGCTCCCACGTGGTGCCGTCGAAGTTCAGTGCGACATGCCACCACCGCTCGAGCACCGCGAGCTTGCCGGGCGATGTAAACGTGGTGAACGATGAGCCAAGACGTGGCGTTCGTGCCCCACCACGCCACCGCACTCCGTTCCCAACCGGCTCGAGCCCCAGCAGCACCTCATCCACACTCTTGTCGCCGATGGAGAGGAAGGTCTGATCCTTGTCGACACTGCGCGGGTAGACCCACATCTCAATGCAAAAAGGGTGAAACCCTTCCTTGAGCGTAACGCGTCCGATGGAAACGGATACAGATTTGGTGAAGTGAAACGCGTTGCTGCGACGCGCACCAAAGTTGAGCGACGGATTGCGAAGGAGGGGCCGCAACTCCATTGTTGCAGCCGCCCCCGACCGAGCAGCAGCTTCAAGGGCCGTGAGGGAAAGTTCGCCAACACACAGGCTACCGCGTGTGCGCTGCGGTGGATGCGAGGAAACCAAGCAGCACAGCCTCGACGACGTGCTGACGCAAAACCGAAATCGGACGTCGGAGAGGGAAAGACCGGAAGTGCGCAACGCCAGCCGGCCAACAACCGCCCCCTCAGTCTCGTTGCCGTCCTGCTCTAATTGGGTCGAAAAGTGCCAGCACTGCTCATCCCGCCCAAGCGCTCGGATGCGCAGAACACCGCCGCCGGCGATAAACAGCACCGCATCACCGCGCTCTCCCGGCAGCACCTCGGTGCTGCGGAGTAAAAACCGCGTTTCCATCGTACCCATCGTCTCGTACCGTGCGGCGTGGGTGCCGTTCAGAAAGCGGACGGTGCGCTCGTTTGCAAAGCACTGCAACCCCTCCCTGAGATGAAATTGCGGAGGCAATGGAAGTGCCTTCACAAGAAAGCTCGACGTTGTCATGGCACAGACACTGACGGAGCGCGATGGCGCGCTGGGTATCAGAAGCTCCGGCCCCAGCGGCTGCGTGCTTCCGCTGGCTAGCACGCAGCACAGAAGGAGAGACAAGCGGCCGCTGCGCACAGCCAAATCGTGCTTTGCACGCGCCACTGCCTTTCGCTGGCTTTCCGAAAGACCCTCCTCGCTGGCATGGGCTTCGACAACGCGAAACAGCTCGTGGCAAGACTGCGGGGACGCCGAGTCCCACCGCACATGCGTCAAGCTGTCAAGGAGAATCGTCGTGAACTCTCCCGCGCCGGAGCTATTCGTCAGCGCGCCGAGCAGCGCAATCGTGGAGAGCAGCGATGACTGCTCGCTGCTGACCGGCAGCGATGCTCCCATCAGCGTGATCGACTCGCTGAGACGCTGACGGATCTGCTTTGAAGATGAAATGGACACCTGAAGCTTCCGAAAGCGTGCGGCGAAGACACTCTCGATGCGAGTAGAGGAGGCAGATAGGCGTTTTCTCAGACTCGACAGAAGCGCCTGCTGCAGATCGACCACGGCAGCTGCATCAAGCAGAAACGCTGGGATGTTCGTCTCCTCACTGCTGGAGACTACGTCGTCCACAGAAAAGCTGCTTTTGGTGTCGTCGCTGTCGACACTGCCGCCAACAACGTCGGCGACGCTCAACATACCCCAGTCGTCCATTTTCTTTCTCAATATTGCTGTTAAAGGAAAGCAATGGAAGAAAAAGCTCTCTTTGAGGCCGATCAAGGGTACCGTGCAGATATTAAAAAGAAAAAAAAAACCAGAGCAGCGATTGAATACAGATAAAGAAGCAATGAGCTTTATTTTTTTTTGTGTGTGTGTGTGTGTCCAATTTAAAAGAAGAGTCAAATGCTTGACACGACAATAGAAGTGTAATAGCAGCGGCAGCGCAGTCGAGTCTTCACATGCGGCAGTACTTGACCTCCTTGGAGAAGTAAAGTCTAACAAAGACAACACAAACGACTTTTGAGTCGCCGCGCTCGAACGCTCCGCAGATGATTGCACCAGCGAAAAAGGGTGTGTGTGTTTTTTTCCGTTCTCTGCTTCACTCGCTAATGAGGCTGCAACCTAACGCTCAAGCAAAAGCCGCAGATTGTGCAGAAGTCGTGAGAGAGCAGAGAAATCACTGTGTGCTCCTGCCAGTGCTTCCGGGACGAAGAGAAGCGTGAAAGAAAGAGAGAGAGAGAGAGAGTAGGAAATGCAACAAAACTAAAAGCAATTGACCAGGCGCTGGCGTTCACAACGAGAAAAGGAAAAATCCGTTTCCGATGAGGCCAGATTAGGGGAGAAACGCGGCAGCACAGCTGTCACAAAGGCATGACAGCACTTGCACATACACTTCTCCAAATACGCTGGGAGGGAGATTCGGTGTAGTTCATCTGAACAACCAATTTCCCTTGATAAAATGTTGACTAGAGGTTCTGGCGTGTGTGTTCATTTCTGTTCACATCGCTGATAATTAATTATTTTTTTTTGTACAAGCTTCAAGACTCGGGAAGAACAGGTGGCGAGGCAAAGTCCTCTGAATGCAAGAGGTAAGTGCACACTTCGTCCACAAATGGAGTGAAAAATTCAGCAGAAAGGGCCGAGTAGTCCATGTCGAGGGGGTACAAGGAGCAAGCGGCAAGGAGACACGCACGGGCGCAAGACTCGGGAAAAAGACAATAAGAGCACAAATAAAGCTTTTGCGCTAGCGCCAAGGCCACGCGCGTTATTGGCTCTCGAAAGCCGTGCAGATGCGGAGCCTGCAGCACCAGCATCTTCAACTGCAGTCGAAAGCAGCTTTCAATCAAAATGACATGTGGCCGCACGCACTCAAATATCAAGACCTCCACGGCCGCCACATTTATCTCACTCAATTTTTTCCGCATGTCGAGAAGCGACGGCGAGTTAGTGCTCGCACAGCACTCCTTCAGTGCGTAAGATACACAGGCAGCAAAGACTTCATGCTCGGGAAGCTTGGCGCCAAGCACTGCGCATGTTGAGTGGTAAATCACAGCGGCGCGGTTCCAGATCGTGCGAGGGCAGTCCAATCTAAACAACTCAGGGTCTATTCTCATGTCTTGGAGGTCGCAGGTGCCTCCTTGAACAGGCGAAGACATGCTGCTGCGCCTGCAGGTCACAGTTTCCTCCTTTTTCCTTTTTGTTCCATTAAGGTGGCACGAAAAAACAGGTGCA
Source organism: Crithidia sp. LVH-60A (assembly GCA_030078075.1). Classification (NCBI taxonomy): domain Eukaryota; phylum Euglenozoa; class Kinetoplastea; order Trypanosomatida; family Trypanosomatidae; genus Crithidia; species Crithidia sp. LVH-60A. The sequence goes on from CP119668.1 coordinate 1,989,881, forward strand.
TGAATAAATTAAATATGGACATAAAAATGCTCAGAAGGAGAGAGAGAAAGAGAAAGAGAGAGAGAGAGAGAGAGAGAGAGAGAGAGATATCAGGAGGCTATAAAGAAGTAAAAAAAAAAAAATGCTTAGTTCGCAACACACGCACTTTATTTGCGTGAGAACAAGCGAAGTGCCTTTTTTTAACTAGCAAGTGCTCACCGAGGTTGACGAGCGAGGAGCTGCGGCCCTGCAGTCAAGCTTGCTGAACAATTGGGAAGAGAGAATAGTTTTTGCCGTGAAACTAGCCGCTGCAGAGATTGAGAGAAAGATGCAACGGACTGACGCTTCGACGGATATGCCATGGCGGCCATTTCCCTTTTTCCTTCCTCGATGCGGCGGATTCCATTCTCCGTGCGAGTTCCTTATAAAACAACTTTTTTTACAATCACCACGCGCACAACTAGCAAACAAAAGTGCAAACAAGTCAAGTGTTAGCACTTATACGATAAACCCCTACCCGACAACGCACCATGATGTACCATAATACAACTCCGTTTTTTTTTTCTTAGTCAGGGAAACGCTGCAGCTAAAACGTGCTCAAGAAGACGGTCTAGTTCGTTTCCGTCGCGGCGTCGGTTATAGTGTCGGAAATCTGAATGCCCTGCATCATGCCCAGGCCAAACCAAAGGACACCAATAAGGGCCACACCAATGACGAGACCCGTTGCGGTCGTGCTGGACATGGCAATAGTTACCGCAGTTGCGTTGGTGGTGTTGTCCGCGGCAGATACGCCCACCACAAACAGCAGCGCTGCAACGAGAGCTATCAGTACAGACTTTACGGCTTGCATTTTCTTGCCTCTTCTCGTGCCTGTAGCGATAAAAAAATTTCTTTTTTTTTCTTTGTCGGACACTTAGCGAGTGAGACACAGGTGTAGACAACAAGTGTGGCAATGTGGAAAAACGGTCGGAAAACACCGCTAAGCTCTTCTCATGAATATACATGTTGGTAGAAGGTACCCATGTTCATGGCACCCACAATAAAAGGGAAAAAAATAAGCAAAGCGACAGCGGTAGAACACAAGCGAAGAAAAATTGTTGCAGAAAGACAGGCAGAGAAGAGAAATGCAGATTTGTGAAGCGCTTAGACATATTTTGATAGTGCTGGTTCTGCATAAGTTTGTCACAACAAGCCATCAGATTTGCCACAAAGGAAATCTGTGTCACAAATACAACGGTAATCGCATTCGATTTAAAATCCAAAAGCAACTCGCTCGGGATACAGAGTCCTTCCTAGCTAAGAAAAAAACCAGGTCCACATTTTATTCGGGTTTGCAACTTTTGAAAAGAAAGGCCTTCTTATTTCGCATTTAAAGTATCTGTGAGTAGAAAGCAGCACCTAGTTGTACACCACCTGACACCCAACCCACCATTACACTTAACTTCCTTCTTTTCCTTTTACGTGGCGCAAGTACCAGGCAGACCATGCAGTGCGCTCGCTTTCCGGAATTGATGCGTAGCTTTGGTAATCGGCTGTGTCGCGCTTCAGCCGCAGCCAGTTACGCAGCATCTCCTCATCGGACTCACCGCCACCAAGGAGTTCGTTATCCAGCAGCGGCAAGTCGCTAAAATTGACGTGGCGCAGCTTGTCAACCGCGTTTTCGTCCTGTAACAAGTCATCGAGCAGCTCGTCAACAACACCTTCATGCGTGTCGTCCGTGTCGGTGTTGTCATCTCGGTTGAAGGAAGTGTCAAAGAAAGTGGGGCAGTGAATGTCACTCGTTGCTTTTTTGTTTATGCTCGCCCTCTGGCGGATGGCTTCGTGGATGGGGACGCGCTTCTTGACGTCACCCAGAAATTCTAGTGCAGTCTCACGCCGCTCTTGTAGATATCGCTGTTTCCATTCCTTTCCGTCCGAGCCATCCGAAAAGCTGGAAAAGCACCGCTCTGCTGCTATGCAAGGAGCAGCGACTGCAACTGCGCGTGACGCCGTGAACCTATTCCGCATCTCTTTTTTGCAGCATCTACCAGCTACTCGTCCAAAAACGCATGTAAAGGCGTTATTAAAAGAAGAAGATATAATGAAAGTCAGGAGAGGGAGAGAAAGTATGCAAGAGGAACCAACAGATTGTGCACAGACAGAAAGAAAATTCACTACTAGAAATTCTTTCTTTTTTTTTTTAAAAGAGGATATCGGATGGCCTTGAAAGCGCATCTCTCACTTCTGTTTTTTTTTTTCGAAAAAATGCTAAACCGGAATGCTGGCAATGAATTTTACCAGATGAGAAGAAAAAAAGAGCTGATAAGTGACCTAATTTACTCTTTTTTCCGCAATTAAATTGCACTTTTACATTTCACTCTTTAATTGCAGCATCCGTTCCTATGTGCGAAAATGCAAAGACAAACTATTCTGCTCGCTATTTGTTTGTCCAGCTCTTGTTCAGGTCCACAAAAAGCCCGTACAGAGTGTATTATGTGCGGCCGATTCATGTATAGAAACCGATAATGCATCAACAGAAAAGCAAAAGCTTCGATGCCTCGTTCTAAAGCTATTGCTTCTTTATACGTCACACATGGCAAAGGAAATAATAATAACACTGGTCTCCACTAAAAAAAAATAAAAGAAGTGTATACAGTTGGACAAACAAACCTTCATACACTAGAAAAATAAGGGAAATTTGTGATTCTGAAAATCAGGACCGCAGGTAAACAGTAATAAAAAAAACTTCTTTCAATAAATGTCCACTCTATGCCATGTTACGAATCACTATGTGTGGCAGCAAGGAAATGTTCACATTCTCCTCGGGGCTCAGCGTTTTGTCACGCAGTGTCTGAATTCTCTCGTGCAGTTGCTCTGCAGTGACATCCACCTTCATGCGGACGCAAAAAGAGTTATACAGCTTCGGGTTATCGCTCTCCTGCAGCCCGCTCACCCAGTACGTCAGCTTGCGGAGATCAATTTTGTCGCTGTTCGGTGCGACTGGAATCTTGTCCTCCGTTGCATAAAAGAGGGACTCCATTTCCTCAGTAGAGCACGGCACAGCTGTTTCCAGAACGAACGTGTTTTTGCTCACTAGCCGGTCTGGGGCGTCGATGCACATATAGTAGACGCTTCCGTAAGCGGAGATGACGTTTTTTGATGCCGCCGTTACATCCGCGTAGAGCTCGCGCATAATGCAAAATGCGACTCCGGTCATGTACGCGTCATAGGCCGCCTCGTGCGCTTTATTTTGTGTTTTGACGGCCTCGTCGTTGTAGCCGTAAAAGCCAGGCGGAAGCCGAAATTTGCGCGAAAATGTGTCAAACGACAGCCGCGCGCGCCGCCGGCACTCTTGGTAAACAGCTCCAAGGTGAGTCACTGGCACAGCAAAGTCATTTTCGAGCCTACCCGCGATGGTCTTCGTATCGTATATTTCAGGAAGGTAGTTGTGAAGTTGCTGTTTGAAGAGCGCGTAGTCTTGGGGTAGTGGTTGCTGGTGCATGTGGTGCATGAACATTATGTCCTGCATAAAGTTGTGCCCGACAATCGGCTTCTTGCTCTTGACGAGAACGTTCCAAAATTGGCGAAAGCCCAGAGCATTTGCACGCTCACGTTGGTGCTGAAGCTGCTTGCGTACCTTCTCGGCCGCCGATTCTTCTTCGCTCAGTTTGCGGAGAGTGAATTTAATTTTCTGCGCAAGGTACGGCTTTCCTTCGTATACCACAGCGATGCGGTTTTCGGACCGCTGCTCGATAAATGCCTTCAGCCGACGAGCGAGATCGGTGGAGCAGGAGATCTCTTTCACAAGAGGATCTCCGTCCGCGAGTAAACACTCGTCCGCAGCCGTGCCGAACTCTTTAGCGGCTGCCTCTTCTGCTTCGCCGGTGAAATTGACGACGCGCTTCGCCTCAAAAGCGTGCTCCTCTTGCTCGTTGCAGAAGACGAGCCCCGAGGTAAGCCACGTTTGAAAATTCATGCTGTTGTTTGCGAGGAAGTAAATTGCGGAGAGTCCGAGTCGCAGGTCGCCGCTGGTGTTGAGGAGGTAAAAGTTGTACGGGCGGACCTCGTATGCGTCGCCGTCGACTTTTGTGAAAAGAGCGATGCCCATCTGAAACGCGTTGTACGCCTCGACGGCGATGCGCTTCGCGTAGTAAACGGCGTCGGGCGACGCTCCCATTGGGGGTGTTGTGCCGGGAATGTCGACGCCAGTCATCTCCTGATCGATGGCGCAGAAGTCACACCGCTCCACCTCTTTTGCGAAATCCGCAAGGGCCAGCAGGTGGTTGTGCTTTGTGATGTCCATTGCTGCGAGTGCTGATGCTGCAAATTGAGCCGGGTAATATGAGAGTTCTGATGCTACAGATATAGATGTATATATTTTTTTAACGGCAGCGTAATTTCTTTTGATATCTTGTGTTTTGATGGAATAGTATAATCTGCGTAAAGAAGAATTTCATGGAAGGGACATTGAGAAAAATAGGTTGGTGACTTTGGAGTGATACATTTATTGGTGCTAGGATGTGCTTCTGTGCTGCGAAGAGGGGGGAAGCGGCGATTTTTAAAGGAGGTATTTCGTTTGTTTTGGAGGGAGGGGATGGAAATCTGGATGCTGCAACGTCTGTGCACTCTTTTTATCAAGCGACTTGTGAGGTGCTTGCTCAAATGCATCAGGCACAACGCCGCTTTTTTTTGTGGCCCCCCTTCTTTTTACCTTTAACCCAAAGTTTGCGCTTCACTGCAAGCGTAACATTGCGCTGAGTTTTGCACAGCGAACTTCAAGAATCCTACGAAAAATGTGCGTGCCTATTTAAAAAGAACAAAGTGGGGAAGCTGGAGCTTGGAGCAGAAAAAAAAAAGTTTGTATGCCCTTCTGGGCCTCAAAATTTATAGCAGTTTGGGAGCGCTGCTTAGTAAAAGTCGAAGCAGTGATTCCACCTATTTCGCTGCATTCACGCTGACTTCCTCATAGACGACGTTCTTCATTAATTCACTTTTACAGCACGCTATGTCTCCACACACAACGGGCATATGGATTCATAGCTCAGTGGTAGAGCATTCGGCTGCAGTCCGAATGGTCTCCGGTTCAAACCCGGATGGGTCCTCACTTTTTTCTGGCCCGGCTCTTCCCTTGTCACAAGCACAAGGGACAAAAAGTGATGAGAGTGGGGTTTGAACCCACGCCCTCGAAAGGATTGGAACCTTAATCCAACGTCTTAGACCACTCGACCATCTCACCTTGCGTTGTGCAGCGAAGTTACAGGAATACGCTTTGTGTTTTACCAGCCACGGAAAACTTTAGCACCGATTGGTTTCGATCCAACGACCTATGGGTTATGAGCCCATCGCGCTTCCACTGCGCTACGGTGCTGCTACGACGAGCCGCAAAGTGCGCGGCAGAAGAGAGTGAACCTCATTCCGCTCTGCTCGGCGAGCTTTGCATGGTCGTTTGGTCTAGTGGTATGATTCCTGTTTTGGGTACAGGAGGTCACGGGTTCAATTCCCGTAACGACCCCTTTTTCCTTTTTCACGGAGAAATAGGAGAAGTGGAGGGAAAGCGAAAGTGGAAAGATGGTGCGCATAAAACTTGTTCGCCGTCGTTTTTATTTTTTTTCCGTTTCGGCCAATTCCCGCTTTGGTGTGCGGCAAGCACAGCTGGCGTCCTTCACTTTCACTCTCGCCTTTCTGATTTTTTTGAATTCTCACTGGGGAAGAACGTTAGTTACTCGTTGCGCTTACACTGCGAACAAAAGAAAGAAAAAAAGAAAACCGACGAGGTGCGCTTCAGACACTACTGACGGCGACCGGCAAGAGCGGCGGTGCGCTGCTCCTTCAGGCGCTTCTGCCGCTTCGCCTCTTCGCGAGCCTTCGCGCGCGACTTGACGCCCGACAGCGAGTCGTCCGTCTTCTTCACCGACACGCTCTTCCTGCTCTGGTTCGCCGCGGGAAACTGCGCGGCGTGGAACTTGACAGCGCGCTTCGGCAGCGTCACCGGTGCCTCGTCGCGCACCTCCGACACGGGCCGCAGCCGCTCCGACAGCTGCGCCAGCGCTTCCCGCGTCGGCGCCGGCCGGTTCATCGCCGAGAAGCCGACAGCCGCCACCACCGTCACCGTCTCCTTCGTGCCGTCCCAGATGTCGGTCAAAATCTCAACGTCGTCGGCGTCGCCGAGGCTGGGGATGCGCAGCCCTTTCGCGGACGCCAGCTCGTCCATCTCCTGCTGCCGCGTCGCCTCCAGCGTCTTGATGCGGCCCAGCGGCGGATTGCGCTGCGCCTTCAGCTCCGCCACCTCCTCGTCGTTGCGCTCCACGTAGAGCTGCGCGAGCAGCGCCACCACGTCGTCCGGCACCGCCGCCGTCGTGTAGCCAAGCGCGACGCACTGCTCACGGAACCAGAAGAAGCGCATCAGGTGCAGCGTCTGCTCCGTCCGCAGCCGCGACTTCTGCGCGTCCAGCCGAATCGCGCGCTTCTCCTTCTTCTCCAGCTGGCGGACCGAGCGGTCGCGCGGGTGCGGGACCTCGCGCTTCTCGCGCGCAGAGTTGAGCAGTGCGCGTCGCATCCTGCGTGAGAGAAGGCTTTGTGCGGCAAAAGAGAAAAAGAAAGAGGACCTTGAGTTCGGTCTCGTCAAAGGTGTATCTCTCCACCTTTCCGCGCAGGCGTCGTTTGTGGCAACCGGCACAAAAAACAACAACAACACACACTCACGATTTCAGAAGAAGGAGTAAAAGGACAGGAGACGAGATGGAAGAGAGAGAGAGAGAACATAACAGCGCAACGTGCCACGCGCAGATGGCTTGCATCGCCATCTCCGCGTCACACTGGCACCGAAGACGACGGGCCCAAATGTGCACAGATGGGTGGTAAAGGAACCGACCGCGATACGAGTATTGCTCATATCCCTATTTCATTTTTTTTTTTCCAGCTTGACTCGGCGACGCGTCGTGCATATGAGAAAGAGACAACCTGGATTGAGCGACAGAAAAAGGGAGGGAGGAGCGATTCAACGAATGAAACCTGAGAAACTTAGTCACTGCGAGCAGAAAAAAACAATTACGGGGAAAAGGTTTAAGGCGATCGAAGAACAACAGCAACAACAAAGAAGAAAAGTATGACTGCTCAGAATTGAAAGAAGAGGAAGAGTATAGCAGACAACAACGAGCAGAACGTGCGGCACCTGTGCGAAAGGCCTACCCCTTCCATCTGCTTACTTCTTTATTTTCCAATTTCGCCACGTGTTTTCAACGAGTGGCCGAGGGGGCATTCACGGCGCACCAGATGGAGTGGAGCAAATACGTGAGGGCCACCGCAAACACCAGCGCCGCCACGTTCTCCGCCACAAGGACGAGCGACGCGCCGTCCGGCAACACAAAGCGCTGCAGCCGCAGCGTCGCCGCCTCGAGCCGCGACGAGACCCACAGCAGCAGCACAAGGAAGATGCCGAAGTCGCACATCTGGTGGTCGCCCGGCAGAAGACGCAGGGTGTAGAGCGGGCCGCTGTTCGGGCCGGTTGTCGTCATGAAGACGTGGTTGTGCGCCACGTACGCCTCGAGCGCAAAGGCCCCGAGACAGGTGCACAGCGGCATGTAGAGGCACCGCATCCAGCGGAAAACGCAGCGCACCGTCACAAAGCCGAGAATCGGCAGCCACGATAGGTAGGGCAGGTAGAGATTGTAGTCGACGGTGCTGGTGGCGCGGAAGAGATATGCGTACGTGGCAATCACGCACACCGCTGCCGCAGCCGCGGCGACTTTCATCACCACACTGACGGGTCGGTGGCTGTCCAGGCGACGCAGCAGCCCGCTTAGGAAGGTCGCACGGGACGCCACCGCGACGCCTACGAGCCAAATCCAGTGGTCGAGGCGGCTGCGGAACTGCCACTCGTGGAGCGGCTCAACGCCGACGATCGGGTTGTCGTAGCGCACGAGCCACTGCAGCGGCCGCCAGAAGAGACGGAAGACCGCCGGCGAGTACGGGGTGTCGTACAACGCACACACCACCACCGCCGCCACGCCAAGCTTCACTGCCAGCACACGCGGACCACTACGCGGCGACGGCCCCACATTCACTAAAAGATACACCGCCACCGTCACCGCCGTCTGCACGGCGCAGATGTGGTACAGCATGTACTGGTTGCGCAGCAGCGCACACGTCGCGACCACCAGCGCATTCAGCCGCCACAGCGAGCGCAGCAGCGTCACGGCGCTCTGCTGCAGCGGCACCTCGGCGTCGTAGCGCGCGTAGCTGGTAAAGGCGGTGAAGAAAGCGACCCCCGACACACACAGGCGCACCATACCGTAGATGTGCACGTTGTGGAAGTAGCCGTACAGGACGTACAGCAGCTGAGCCCACCCGCGCCACTCCCGGATGTGCTCGCGAGCGAACAGCACCGCGGACGTCTGCGGCTCCGGCGCCGTCACGCTGGACGGCAGCACACTCCCACGTCCGTGGTCGGCGTCGCCGTGCGCGGGCTGGCGAATCGGGCGGGCCGTCGCCACCGCCGCGCACACGAAGGCAAGGGCAATAAAGGAGAAGAAGTCGGCGTTGAACACTCGCGGACGTCGCAGCAGCAGCGAGGTGCGGTCGCACACAAAGAAGAGCAGCAGGTACACACTCGCCTCGCTCGCCGCGCGAATCACCAGCGCCGTTTCGCGGCTGCCGCGCATCCACGCAAAGATCATGTTCGACACCTGCAGCGCTATCGCGAAGAAGCACAGCGTGAAAGCTGTCAGCTGCAGCGGGGTGAGAGCGCCGAAGGGAAACTGGTCGCCGTGTACGCGCACCACAAGCGAGAGAAACCACGCCAACACAAGCGCGATGCCGTAAAGCAGCGCCACCGTGATGAGCGTCGTCCACTCCTCTAGCGCCAGCCGCCGACTCAGCGACGTCGGCGCGGCATCTTTCACCATACACACGGCGTCATCCGCAACATTCATCACCGCCACACTGAGCGACGACTTCCCCTCGCCCTCGCGGAATTCCGACCCGCCACAGAACAGAGCATCGTGCGGCTTGCCGGTGCCCTGCATCCCAGCAACAGACTCAACTGTTTCCCGTTGCTCTTCTGTTGTAAGAGCCTTTAGTAGCTGCTGCGTATACGCACAACGTCTCGTATCACAAAACGCCTTTCCTGCCGCGATCACGAAAGGAGTGCCAAAAAAAAAAAAACACCTACCAAAAAGCGAGAGTGTTGTTCAGAGCGCGTCTAAGGTCGACAAGTGCTACACACAGGTTCGCCGTGCATCTCGACCTGTATGCAGGAAAAGAAAGGCGTGCGCGCAAGAAACAACAGGCCAGCAACTTCACCACAAAAAAATAAAGAAAGATAAAAGGCGGATTTTCACAACCGATGGGGTAAAAAATAGCGGAGAGAGTCAGCGCCGAAAGCCAAGTAAGAAGCAGAAGGCGGAGACAACGAAAAAGAAACAAAAAGGAACAAGAAAGTCGCAGACTGTCGGACTGCCAGACAGAGAGAAAGTGCGATGAATTGCAGAAACACCGCAGCTACGGCACTACACCTATTAAAGAATCCGGCAAAGTTACGGAAAGAGAGAAGGGCGGTAAAGGAAAAGGTGGAGCGAGTGGGCAGGTAAAAAGAGAGGGACGGCACTTGCGCGTCAATTTTTGCAGCTCATCTTGGCGCTGCTTTGTCTCGTCATACATCCCATGTGAGTCAACCAAGGGAGATTAGAGAAGCCGAGACAACTGGTTTCGGCAGTGCCAACATCGCAGGTCAGTTCAGCAGCCCCCGAGAGATGCTGAAATCTCCGGCTTCCCGTGAGAGTACAGGCGACTATTGAAATTAGTAGGCAACGTTCTAATGCGGGTTGGAAGCGAGACGCGCACGTTAGGTCAGAGAGAAAACATAAGGAAGAGAGAGTGAGGGCATCACCGCTCTATACACACCCACATACGCACACGCACAAAAAAAGGAGATGTGAGACTTCTGGTTAGTTAGGCGAAAATAGTACCGGCGAACAAAAACTTACACGAACACACAACACTCTCTCTCAGCTCTGATAAACCACAACACAAGAGAGATATAGACGCCACTAAAAGAATAAAACAAGAATAACAACAACGATATCTTACCAGTTGCTCAGCGCACGATACTCAGTACTTCTCGAACTTGCAGCCGGGGTTGGCCTCCTTGCAGCTGTTGCAGACGGCGCCGAGGTCGTCGCACCACCACTTCGGGCGGTTCTTCTCGCACACCTCGCACGGCTCGAAGGCCTCCGTCTTGGGGGCCCGCTGAAGACGGGGCTCGATGCGCTTCGTGTACACCTGGCTCCGGATCAGGTCGATGCTGCTGCCATCCTCGCCGAGGTCGATGGACGGTGCGCGGGCCAGGATGGCCAGCACGTCCTCGCGGTCGGCAACGCGCGAGTCGAGACGCATCAGCTCATACAACTCGTTCGCCTCGGTGGAGTTCTTGATGGCGAGGAGGTCGGCGCGGAAGTGCTCCACAATCGCGAGGCAGAAGCGGATCAAGTACTGCAGGCCACCCGCCATAAAGGCATCGAGAAACTGGAAGAGCTCGTTGAACTGCAGGACGTGGATGCACAGCCCTGTGAGGATCTTCTGGAGGTAGGTGTCGGGCCAGAAATTGAGCGCCTCAAGGTGCTTGGCCACCTCCGGCTGCAGCTTCTGCATAAAGTGCTCCACCACCCACGCACTTGTCGCGAAGCCCACCGCCTCGGCAGCCCAGTGGCCCTTGATGTACTCTGTCGACACAAAGCGAATAATCGCCGCCGTCTCCTCCTCCGTCAGCACCAGCATGCAGAGACCGGCCAGGTAGCTCATGGCCTGGCCGTAGGCGTGGAACTCGTGGTACATGGCGTTGAGAAAGGCAACCATCTTCGCACGGTGCTCGGGGGCGAAGAAGGTGCGGTCGGCGTCCTTGATGATCACCCGCACCACCTCCTCGTCCTCGTCCTCGATCTCGACGTACTTCACCGGCTTGCGGTAGAAGGAGGTCTTGGCGAGCCACTTCTCCAGCCGCGGCCGCAGCTCGCCTTTGTGAGCCTCGAGGAAGCCGTTGTTCAGGTTCAGCAGCGGCGCGCGCTCCACCACCTCTGCCTGCCAGAAGCGCGGCATGTCGAAGTAGGGGCCGGTGAAGTGCTTTGCCTCGCAGTACTTGACGGGCTTCTTCTCCGCCGCGGGGGCGGCAGCCGGGGCAGCGGCTTCGGTGGCTGCTGGAGCAGCAGCAGCAGCAGCAGGGGCGGAAGCAGCCACTGCAGCGCCAAAGCCAAACACCGCCGCCGCTCCGCTCGATGAGCCGGACGCGGCACCGAAGCCGAAGACGGGCTTCGCAGCACCAGCAGCAGCGCTTCCAGCCGGGGCTGGATCTGCAAAGATGCTCTTCACACCGGGGGCGGCACCGAGCACGGACGGCTGGGCAGCGGCGCCACCGAAGCCAAACTTCGAAGCCGCAGCCGCGGCCGTCGGGTTGCCGTCGCCGAGGATGCCGCCCTGCGCAGGGAAACCGAATCCAGACTTCGGCGGGGCAGCAGCGGCTGCCTTGGGATCACCAAGGACGCTTGGCTGCGCAGCAGGCGCCGCCTTCGCGCCAAAGGCAAACTTGTACGGCTCCGTAGTGCCTGGAGCGGCACCCAGCACGGACGGCTGTGACGGGGCGGCTGCGCTCTGGCCAAAGCCGAACTTCGGCGCGCCACCAGCGGGAGCCGTTGCGGTTGTTGTTGTCGCGGCGGCGCCGGTGAGGCCGCCACCAAAGGCAAAGGGAGAGCCGGCTGCCTTCGCAGGAAAGGCGGCTGGCGGCGCAGGCGCAGAGGCGGCAGCAGCGCCGGGCTTCGCCTCCTCCGCCTTCGCCGGGTACGCTTTCCACACCTCGGCGTCCGCCTTCCCCGTCGCCGTCTTCAGCTCGCGCGCCTTGCGGTAGATCGCGCGGAGCTCGTCGTTGATGTGCTGTGCGTTCGTGCGAGCCACCTGCGCGTCGCTGAAGTAGTCGGCTGGGATGGCGGCGTAGCACTGCGCGAAGGAGGCGAGGGCGACCGCGTAGCTGCCCATGGCGTCGAAGCACTCCTTCGCTCGCGCCTCCGTCAACCCGGTCACCTTCTGGAGATGAGCGGCGGTGTTGGACATGACGACGAGAGAGAGAAAGAGAAGTGCGAGGCTGCAGGTGTTCACAGAAAAATAAAAAAAGGATTTATAAAGCTCGAATAGCAAAGAAAGTGGCGGGTATCACAGCAACTATCTCCGGCAGAGAGAGAGGGAGGGGCTGCCACGTCATCGCAGTAAATCCAACGAAGGCAGAGAGGAGTAAGGAAATTGAAGGTTAAAGGAGGGAGACAAGAGGCGACAACGTGCGAAGCTCTCGCATTGCTTTTTCTTTTTCCTTTAAGAGGGGATGAGTGGTAAGATGCCTGCTGTGGTGCCAGTTGAAATGGAAGAGGAATTCCGCTAGAATCCATTGAGCGCTGCTGGGCAGCGTCGTATCCCGTTCCACAGCAGCAACAAAGAAAAGTGAGAGGCAAATTGATGTTGCCCTGCGCTACAACGGCATGTCATATGCTTTTCGTATGCATTCAACCTTTTGCTTTCGTGCGGGTATAAGCCAGCTAAGATCACTGTACATGGTATCACAAGCAAAAAAAAGATAACATCGGCTCCGGAGGGGTGCAACGAGAGTGAAGGGAGGAGGGAAAGACAGGTGAAAGCGAGGGAAAAAGTCGCCAATGCGCCTCTTTGGCTGTATGTACATAATCCCTCTCGTTCATCTCACCATCACTTCTGTTTCTTCCCCCTGCGGTAACGACAAAGCGCAACAACAACAACAACAGATGCACTGCAGCCCACACACGAAACAACAACAGCCAAGAATATTTCACGAGCGGAATTCACCACCGTCGCGTTACAGGAGCAGAACACGCTGGATCTCCTGCACTGGCAGCCGCCGGGCGGTCCAGTCGTTCAGCCCTGGCACGTAGTAGAAGTGGAAGAGCAGCGCGCCAACCTCGTCGTCCGTCATCGGGGCCTTAAGGCGCTCCGTCACGCACGCCTGGAAGTCGGCGATGCCGAGGTTGCCGTCGTACGTCGACTCCGACGCGCCACGAAACGAGCGGATGGCCAGCGTGCGGCGCGCCTCGATGAGGCTGAGAAAGCGCCGCAGCGCCGCCTCTGCCTGCACCTTCGCGTCGGCCTTCTTGCTCAGCATCGCGGCACTCTCCACCGGACCACGCCGCACCGTCGCCCCGTTGCGTGCGTCGCCCCACGTCGGCTGCGACTCGCGCGGCTTGAAGGTGGAGATGAACTGCTGCTGCATCAGCTGCTCCGTGAAGTCGGCAAGCGAGACCCAGCCGTCGTGGTCTTCGTCGATGCGCTGCATCACCGCCGCCATCTCCGCCTCCGTCGCGTGCACGCCAGCATCGCTGAGCAGCTCCCGCACGTTCTCCTGCGTCAGCCCCTGCGTCGACGACGACGCGTAGTGCCGAAAGGCGTCCGTCACGCGAGAGAAATTCTGATGCAGGTAGGCGGGCGCCTTGGCCAGGATATCCTGCGTGTGGAAGTAGGATTCCTCCATGTTCGGCATCCCCATCTCGAGGTAGCGCTTCGTCCTCTCGTCCATCTCGATCAGCACGTAATCCACCTCGTCCAACCGCACGGTAGCGCCGACCTGCAGGACTGCCGGGTCGGTGATCGTGTCGACGGCGCGCCGCGCGAATATCTTGCCGCCCTGGTGGCCGCTGTTGTGCACCGGGATCTCGTAGACGGAGACGGTGTCGTCCGCGAGGTAGTAGCAGATCATGAAGCGCCGGCCGTCGTTCTCAGGGGAGGGCAGGTGCAGCCGCGCGCCAAAGCGGAAGACGTCCTGGGCGTAGCGCGTCATCTTCAGCGTGTCCTTCGCGACCGCCGAGTCGTCAAAGACCATTGTAGAGGCTCCGTAGCGCTTCCCACTCGCCCCCGCGGCGGCGGAGGCACCGCCACGCAGCGAGGCCGCCAGGCGTGGACGGCGCCGCCCCACCGCGATGTCGTCCGCCTCTGTTGGTGGCGCCGCGACGGCCGGCTGGTCGATGCCCTGCGCCGCCATGTAAGCCCGCGTGTGTGCGTCGCAGTCGTAGATGAAGAAGGAGCGGGCAAAGATGTCCACCGAGGTGCCGGTGCGCAGGTCGGCCGCCGTCAGCAACTCTGGCGCCGGTCCCTGCGGTCGGTTCAGCGTCTCCAGCGAGAGCAGCGCGGCGCGGGTCTCCTTCGGCACTGCGCGGCGACGGATGAAGACGGGGTTCGGGTCGCGGCCGTCGTTCTCTGTCTTGTCGAAGAGCACCGCGACGGTGTTGTCGGCGAGGTAGTAGAAGATGCGGAAGCGCTGCTTCGCCCACACGGCGTAGAAGCGCAGCACATTGCGGTCGTTCTCGAAGAAGTTCTGCGCCTTTGCCCGCTCGGCTGGGGTGAGGAGACTGGCGTGGGTGCCGGTGCGCGCGGCCGCCTGCATCTCAATCACGCGACGCATCTGCGCGTGCTGCTCGTCGATCCCGGTTGGCCCACGCGCCGCCCGCGCCTCGAAGTCGTCGGTGGGGTAGTCGAGCGGCTCCGGCTGCGGCATCCCCATCACGTCAAAGAACTCGCGTGTAGCGGCGTCGCAGTCGACGAGATGGTACTCCAGCCCACGACACGTGATGCTGCCGCCGACGCACATCTGAAACACATCGATGCCGTCAGGCTTAAAGCGGGACACCACCGTCCCTTTCTGCAGCCCGCTGTTCGGCAGCGCCGGCGTCTCCACCACACTCAGCGTGCCGTCGGCAAGGAAGTAGTGCAGCCGCACCTTGCGCACGCGCCACGTCTCCGCCGTGCTGTCCACGACATCCTCAGCGTAGTAGCCGAAGAAGCGCAGCACCTTGTCGTCGAGGGTGCGCCAGGTAGGGAAGTGCTGGAGGATGACGCGGACGGGAATGCCGCAGCCGTCGGCAGGCGGGCGGGCGGCCACGGACGCGGCCCCCTCGAGGGCGGAGCTCGGCGGCGCCTTCACCGTCCGCGTGCCATCGGGGTCGATGGTGCAGAGCTGCTGCCGGCCCCGTGTGTGGGGCTGATGCAGCTCCTCGAAGGTGAAGCCGGGTAGCTTCGGCAGGGCGTTGTACACCGTCTTTTCACCCCCGCTCATCTTCGCTCTTGAACGTATAATGCTCTTTTTTTTTTTCCGGCTCAATTCCTGTGCAGACGTCTGTAACGGGAAAGACAGACAACAAAGAAACACTGAAGGCGTAAGGAAGAGAAGATGAAGAAGCAGAGAAGACGAAAGGGAGAGAGAGAAGAAATTTATTGTGAGTGTTAAGATAGAAAAGAGAATGAGTGTACGTACTGTGTGCCTTTTTTCTTTTTTTTTTTCACTCAAGACGAGCAAACGCTTATCTGCATTACTCCGTGTTTTTTTTTTTGACGCCTTCTTCAGATGGCGACTCCAGTTCGACAGCACTGAAACCCCCAAAATGAAGAAAAAAAAAAACGCCGCCTTCGCGCCTTGCATCACACACAAAAGCCACCACGACATCCAACAGCGTAGCAGCGCATTCTACCATAGAAGCGCCTTTGCTTTCTTTTTACTGACTTTACTCAACTTAAACAGTTTCAGCGCTAATTGACATCCCAGGAACATCTAGCAATTCATGTAGGAGGAGAACAGAAAAGGAAAACAAAAGAGAGAAAGCGGGCATCCTCATTTGTTTTATTAAATTCCAAGAGGGCAGAAAGGAGAAGAAATAGGAAAAGTTTCCACATGAGATGGATAAAGGAAAAAATAAAAGGAGGCTGCTGCATGCAGCGGACGACTTCTACTGCATTCGCGGCATACGCGCACTCTCACTGTATGTTCCGTGCATGGATGTACATTAAAGTAGAAGGCGGAAAAGTAGAATGAACGGAGAAGGGATGAATATAAATTGAAAGTGAGGAGGGGAAGACACACTTCAAAAGAAAACTTATTACTACTCTTTTCTTTTTTTGATGTGGTGCTGTGCTTCGTTGAAGAGGAAGACATGGCCTTTCAACAACACCAAAGAAAATATAATACAAAAATCATAACAATGCACACACTTTACCATCGATCTCGTGCACAAAAAAAAAAAAAAGAAAGGAAAAGTACAAAGAAGATACAGAAACTGCCCGACAGCTGTTGAGAGCAAACAAACAAAACCCAAATAAGAGAAAGAGAGTGACGCACGAGTGGAACGACGCGGTTAAGAGAAGAAGACTCAAAGAAAAAAAAGAGAATCAGGAAAGAACAAAGCTGCAAAGGGGAACGCGAAGGGGTGGACAAAAGGCAGACGCACGTACGCTGTACCATCACGAGGTCAATACAAATGACACCCACAACTATAATGCAAGCAATAACAATAACAACAGAGCATCGGCTGAAACACGTAGGCACGGGGGAAAAAAAAACAAGTGTGGTGAATGGAAAGTAACAAAGAAACCTACGAAATTAAAAAAAGGAGTCGCACACGGACACACACACCAAAAAAAAAAAAAAAAGATGACCCGCGAGATCGTAAGGGCGGAAGAGAGAGAGGTCGTCAGACTTTATCCTGGTAGTCGTGTGTGGGCTTGTGTGGCGATGTGAGGACAGATGCGTGAAGAGGGGAGCGGGGAGCAGACGGTGCATCGTGCGGGGGTCACCAGCCGCTCTGGGAAAAGCGCAGCGACGAGGTCGAGCGGTTCTTGTTCTGCGCGTGGCTCACGAAGGGGTGCGTGGCGAGCTCCATCGCGGTGATGCGGCGCTGCGGGTCACGCTCGAAGCAGCGGCGACAGAAGTCCTGCGCGTCGCGTGAGAGCCGCGTCGTGTGCATCGGAAACTCGTGTGACTGCACGTGGAGCATCAGAGCGTAGGGACTGAGCAGCCGCACGCTACTCCACGGCGCTTCAGCGGTGAGGAGGTGGTGCACGACGCAGCCGACGGCCCACACGTCCTGCGCCTTTCCCTGAGAAGTCCAGCTGCTCGACGTCTGACCAAAGGTGAGGGACTCCGGCGGCATGTAGGCCGGCGTGCCCGCGATGCTGTGCCGCTTGCTCCCCGCAAAGCCGCCCACTCCGCGCACCGCACAGCCGAAGTCGGACAGGCGAATGGTGCCGTCGGAGGCGAGGAGGATGTTGTCCGGCTTGATGTCGCGGTGACTTAGCTCGCAGGAGTGGACGTAGCGCACCGCATCGACAAGCTGGGCCACAAAACGCCGCACCGCCTGCTCCGGCATCCCGCGCGGGAACTCATGAAGCAGGTGCGTCAGCGTCCCGCACTCAACCCGCTCCATCAGCATCAACACACGTATCGACGACGACATGGTCACCGACCTCCGCCGGTGCGTCGGCGAGGCGGCAACCGAACAGCTGTATATCTTCGTCGCCCCCTCGTCGTCTTCCGGCAGGTCCAGCATCACCACCGCCGCTGCCCCCGCGTCGAGGCCCAGCGCGCTCTCGTCGCACATCGACGCAGACCGCGAGTCCTTGGCGGCGCGCGGAGACGCCACGCTGTTGCGCCGGCTGGTTCGCCGCGATTCGACAGCGCTCGCGTGGGAGGAGATGAGAGAGCTCTGGAAGTACGACACGTGGACGTCCTCCACCGCCTCGACTCGGCAGCCGAGGTACTCGATGATGTAGGGGTGGCGCAGCTCGGCCAGCTGCCGCAGCTCGTTGCGCACCGCCGCGAGCTCCTCCGGAGCGTTCTGGTTAATGAGGGACTCCTTCACCGCCAGCTGCTGCCCGCTGCGGGTGTCGATGGCGCGGTAGACGGTGCCGCTCGTGCCGGCACCAAGGATTTCGCGCGAGCGCAGCACCTTCACGTAGCGCACATAGGCGTGCCCACGCTGCAGGGTGAAAACGTTGCTCTCCTGCAGCCGCGACTCGACGGTGTGGCCCAGCCGCGGTGTGTTGGCCGCAGTTGAGGGGCTCGAGTGGTGGGTGGGGTAGTGGGACGAGCGGCCGTTCGGCGACGCCACCAGCGACGACACGAGGGGAGAGCTGGCGTGGCTCGTGCCGGCGCTCGTGTACTGGCTGTCCGTCACCGGCGAGTTGCACGACGCCTCCGCCTGCGTGCCGCACTCGGGGCAGTAGTTCGCGTTAAAAGGGAGGTCGGTGGCGCAGATGCGGCACACCGCAAAGCCGGCGCGGCGCAGCGTCACGAAGGCGAGGGTCTCGTCCACCTCGGAGAGGGTGTAGAGGTGCGGGTAGGCGGTGCCCGAATCAGGAGCGGCGGCCGTGTTCGTTGTCGCGCTGTTGCCGCTGTGGCTCAGGAGGGCTGCGGCGCCGTTCCGCAAGGCGGCCTGCCGCAGCGGTCGGATGTACTGCACCGCAGCGAAGGACTCTGCGGCGGCGGCTGACAAGTTGCCGTCCTGCACGCCGCGCGAGTAGGCGAGCTCGAAGTCGTCAAGGTCGAGCTGCAACCCGTCCAGCAGCGGCGTAGCGCTCTCGATCTGCACCACGTCGACCCCATACACCGTCGTGGGGGTGGTGACCAGCGACCGCGACGCTCGTCGAGAGTGCAGAGGCACCGAGAAGGACGCGTTGCCCTCCGCCGCGTCGCTGGGAACAAGGTGAAGGGCGTAGTGGCCAGTGCGAGAAGGCGTCTGCGTCGCCGTCTTTCTCCGCTCCTCGTCGCTCTCGCTATCGTCGTTGTCGTCGTCGTCGTCGCTCATGTAGGGCGGAACGTCGCTGCACGACGAGGCGGTTGGCACCTCGTTCATGAGGGCAGAGGCGATGGTGGCCGCCGTCCCGAGACCCGAGGCGGTGCGGGAGAGGGCACAGTGCGCGCTGGCGTTGTCTTCTCCTTTGCGGGCGGTGTGAGAGAGCGTCTTGAGTTCGAGGGACTCACCCACGTGCCCGAGTGGAGGCACAGCCTTCCAGCTGAGAGAGGAGGTGGGTAGCGCGGCGACTTCCGAGGCTGGCGAATCCACCACCGGGCTCGCACGCTTGCCACGAGAGGCGGAGCAAGAGCTGAGAGAGACACCCATCCCTGTATGTGAAAAAAAGGTACTTTGGCAAAAAGCAGAATTTTCTTTTACGATTTCGTACGTCTCCACTGTAAATGATTATATACGTTTTTGTTTTACTCGCTTCTCTTGCGCACAGAGGCACACCCTCAAAAGCCAATATCTAACTGTTTATTGTGTTGTTCTCTTATTCAAGCGAGGCGATACACGACGGAGCGTAGCCCGTGAACGTACTTCTAAGTGTTATAACGGGAAGCGGAGGGCAATAACGCTCCAGGACTCACACACACACACAACAAAAAAAAGAAAAGCAAACGAAGAAACTAACAGAAGGCGTTGGGCCGACGCTCACGAGTCTTTGCGCACGAGCAGCAGAAAAAGAAAATGATTATTAGAAATATGATAAAAAAATTGGTGTTCCAAGTACAAGTGTAAAAAAGAAAAAGAAAAGATGATACTTCCAAGCTCACACGGTCAAGAAGGAAAATACACAAAGAAAAAGAGAGATAAAAGAAAAGGAGGTTTAGGATCACCTGCGAGCAGCGACGCCGAACCGCTGGCCAAGAATACAGAGACTTCTGTTGCCCTACTTGCGCAGTGACTGCGTGTGAAGTTTTTAATTATAATTTTTTTTTGTTGTGGTGAGAGTGCACACGCAGAGGTAGAGTGCGAGGTCGGGAGTGGGGACGGAGAAGCAGAGAAAGAGAGTGAGGCAAAAATAAATGCTCTACGGAGAAGATCATTGTAGTCGCGTGCGGTCCTGACTTTCCGCAGTGCGGGCTGTCGGTAATTGATGCCGGGGACGCGTGAGAACACACTTGTGCGCATGCCTCTTGGCCAATACGCGGCGACTTCCGACTTTTTATTTAATTATGTTCTACTAAGGAGCTGCCAGCAAAGGAGAGTACCGTGAGCGCTACTTTGCTTCTTTTCTCGGTATTGTTTTCTTCTGTGCTTGTTCCTCTACTCTTTAACGAGTACAGTGGGAGAAAGAAAGAGTTAGCCGAGCCGATTAAGAAAAAAAAAAAGAAGAGAATAAAAGGAGTGTCGTTAAAGTAGTTGAGGTGCGTGTAGAGGAGACTAGAGCAGCTTGCAAAGGCAGGCAGTGTGGGTTCAGGCCTTCACACCCACACCCACACGCACACATAGGCCGAGCAGAAGAGAGACAAGGGAGACTCCGGAGCTGAGGCAAAACAACAACAGCAACAACGAAAAATACAATGACAGTCAGCCAAAGCACGCGAACGTGCGTGTTTGAGACGCGGTAACTGTTACCCGTACACCGCGCCACAACGCACGTCAGGGCTCAGCGTGAGCGCCAGTGCTGGAAAAGAAAAAAAAGAAAAAAAAGAGAAAAGAAACAACACCGTCGGCTCGAGCATACTCTTGGAAACAAGTAACAAGAAAGAAAAAAAACACTAAAAAACACTCAGAAAAAAAAGAAGAGATAATGTATTTACAAGAGTGAGCGTACAATTGTTAACTGTGGAAGCCACACACTGCGCGCCACCAGGGCGAATAGAGAAAGAGGGACGGGTGGAAGGTGCGGGGAAGGGGAGACAGGTAAAAGGTAGAGCGAACCTGCAAAAGAGAAAAAAAAGAGAGCAGCTTTGCCACCGGAAGCCTTCTCCAAGATTACCATAGGAGAGAGGGCAGGATAGACGAGAGGGCGCTCAAGGAGGGGGAAAAAAAAAGGAAACTTTGGCATCACACAACAAGTAGGAAACACAAGGTGGACCTATCATCTGGTAAGGCAAGGCATACGACGACTTGCTTCACTCCACATGGATACCGAGACCCTGCAGCACCTTGAAGGTCTGCGCGGGGTTGTTAAGCGTGTAAAAGTGGAGGTGGTTGAAGGTGATGCCCGACTCGCGGATGTAGTGGATCATCGACAGGCACTGCTCCACGCCGTAGGCCTTCAGCGCCTCCGGGTTCTCCTTGAGCGCCTCCACCTTCTGCCGCACCTCAGCAGGGACGCGCGTCTTGCACAGCTTCACGATGCGCTGAAAGCCGCTGTAGGTGGTGATGGGCAGCAGGCCAGCGAGGATCGGCACGTTAATGCCCATCTCGCGACACCGCTTCACGAAGGTGACGTACACGGCGGGGTCGTAGAAGAGCTGAGTGATGATGATGGCGGCGCCGGCGTCCACCTTCGCCTTGAGGTACTCCAGCTCCTCCTGGTAATCGGCCTCCGAGATGATGCCCTCGTCGGAGATGCGGCTTGGGTGTCCCTCCGGGTAGCCGGCCACCGTCACGCAGAACGAGTCTCCAAAGCTGCTGTGGATGTACTCGACGAGGTCCTTGGCGCAGGCAAAGCCGTCGGGGTTCGCCTTGAAGTCCTCCCCAGCCGGGGCATCACCGCGGAGGGCGAGGATGTTGCGGATGCCGCTCGCCTTGGCGAACTCAAGTCCCTCCTTGATGAGCCCGGCGGGCATGTTGGTGCACGTGATGTGCATGTTGACAGGGATGTCCGGGTAGGTCTCCTGCATCTGCTTCGACAGGCGCATCGTCGTGTCGCTCGTGCGGCCGCCAGCACCCCAGGTGAGGTCGAGGAAGACGGGCGACTGCCGCGCAAAGGCGGGGATGAAGACGTTCATCAGCTCCTCCTCGCTCTTGTCGGAGCGGGGCGGGTAGAACTCGAAGGACGTGTACCACTTGTTCGGGTCCTCGTCGGCGAGGATCTTGTTGATGTACTCGGCCATTACGTTCTAGGTGGTGGTTATAGTGTGTGGTTTTTAGTTTGTGGGTATATACGTGGTTGGCGTAGGTGCACTGAGGTGCAATCTCTCCTGGACAAAGAGGAGCAAAAAAAAAAAAAAGAGCAGGAAACAGGAGCAACGGCAGGGAAAGAGAGAGAGAGAGAGAGAGAGAGGAGCGGAACAAACAAACAAACAAAAAAGGAAGATGATATGTAGGGATAAATTAAGGCTCACGAGAACGAGGTTCTGAGTGGATGGCGACGAGTGGGAGCTGGTTAAGCGTAAAGGCGACCACTTGGATCACCACAGTCAAAATGCAGTGCAATAAATAAAAATGAAAAAAAAAACCAAGCAAACACACATTAAGAGATAGGAGAGGCAGGAGGCAAGAAAACGGCACAGCGGTGTAAGAAGGAGGGGAGATAGAGAGAGAATAGCAACAAGATCAACAGATGAAAGCAGCACACCTGTGCGCTGGCAGCAATTTGCTTTGCTGCTCGCTCTTTATCCTCTACACAGGGGACAGTTTTTCCCATGTTCACACATGCGCAGACAACCGCACCGAACGCTGCTTTTCTATGCCGTCAACGCACGAAGAGGGGTTGAGTGGCGATGGCAGGGACGGGCAGCAGGTCAATGCGACCTATTCTCGAACCGAGGAAACGGCAACATCAATTTAAGAAAGTACACGGAACAGAACAGCCAAACTTGAAAGAGGAAAAAAGAGAAAATTTTTATAAGGGTAAAATAAAAGCACTTACACGAAATTTATAAAAGACAAACCATCTGCGGGGAAAAAAAAGCGCATTTTCTTAATTAACCCGTTTCTCTTTTCCACTTCTCTGTGGCCTCTCAAGCCACACAATTAAAAGAGGAAGAAGAAGAAAAAAGAACGGGGAGGAGAAGAAGCACTGCGGTGCCAGCATGCAGACCATCCCCCACTTCGAGAGTGTGCAACTTTGACAGGTTCCGTGCTTCGTCTCCAATACGCTCACCAGCAACACAACCCAAACGTAGCAAAGAGAAGCAAAACGCGGATACCGCCTCGTTCATCTTTCAATATCACCAGCAACAACAAAGAAATCTTAGTCAACAACAACAGCAAAAAACTCTTCGATCACTCCTATTCGTCTAAGGAAAAGGTACCATTCAAAACAAGACAAGGGAGAGAGAGGTTCCTCGCTGCATCCGCGGCATGTGAGCCTCAAGTGGCGGAGCGGTCGTCGAGCAGATAAAGCAGCAGGCCACTCCTCAGGCCAAGATGATCTGCCCACTCCCAATACAACACAAGAGGAAGAAATCGCAGCAAGTACGCAAGAAAAGACAGTAAAGGCCCATGTGCGCTTCGATGTGGGTCTCTAGATAATAAAAAAAGGAATAACGGAAGCAGCTTGGAGGAACGCGTGCAGCCAGGCGGAGCCGACACCTGACAACGTTTAAACGAGCAGCACGGCGTTGATGCAGCCGTCGTTCTCTGGGTTGTTTGTCACCTGCGCGTACTTGCCCCACACCACTTTACCCGACGGCGTCACCAGCCCTAACTCCGACACGTTCACCTCGATCACCGACCCCTTCGTGATGACGCCGAGACCCGTGTACATCTTTCCCTGCGGGTTCTTCTTGACTGAGATGATGGGGAGGTAGAAGGTCGCCTTCAGCTCGGGGTGGGTGACGTGCGCCTTCTTAAAGCGCAGCGCCATCGGGCGGATAAAGCGCTCCATCTTGGGCATGCGGCGGGTGAAGGTCTCGCCAACAAAGGTGACCTTGTTCACCAGGCGCTTCCACGACTTCTTGCCGCGCTTGCCGGACGTGACGGCCTTCAGCATCTCGTCTTCCGACACCGTCTTCACCTTCTCGATCGGCACGGCCCACTTGCCCGCCTTCTCCTTCCGCTTCTGCTTTAGCGAGTTCGACAGCACCTTGGCGCGGTCCGCCTCGCTACGGTCCATCAGGAAGCCCGGCAGCGCATTCTTCGGCCCCTTCTCCTTCACCCGCTCGGTCGTCTGCTTCTCCTCGTGCTCGCGGATCTTCTTGCGGATCTCTGCCTTTTCGGCGTAGCGGGCCTTCTGGGCCAGCTTGGCCTTCATACCACGCACACGCTTCAGAAAGGTGGCGTCGGTGTGCGCCTTGCGGGCCTCGCGCTTGCGGGTGCGCTCGACGTGGTCGAGACGGCGCCCGTAGCGCTTCTGCGCCTGCTCAATGTACTCGTTCTGCGGCATGGTGAAGAGCACTACAAGGAAAAATAGAGAGAAAGAGAAGCTGTGTGTGTGAGTTTTTGCTTGTGTGTACGAGCAGAGTGCGAAGTGAGAATAGTGAACAGTCGAAGTCACAAAGTACAGTTTAGGTTCAAAAGAAGGAGAAAAAAAAAAAAGAAGTAGACGCACGGCGCGAGAGTCCTACGGGCTTCGCGATGCGTGGGGTTGTGAGTGGGGAAGAAACTACACGGTTTCTGTGCCAGTGTGCAGCCGCATTGGAGGGGTAGTGTGTGAGAGAGAGAGAGAGGAAAGAAAGAGTGTGGTAAAGTAGAGGTGCACAGACGATAGTGCTCCACGTGGTGATGCGTGTAGAACGAAAGAGACAGCATGGCGAAAAGAAAAAAAAAGAAGCTCTGAGTTAACGGTAGAACGCCGCCAGAGAATGGAGGATGACACCGACATAATTATTTTTCTCGATTTGCCACAGTTTTCTTTAGGTGCATTTCAGGTCATTCGTAAAAGCAGCTGAAGACGAGAGCGCGTGGGAGAAGCAAACTAATACGCAGATGCAAACATACACGCACGCCAACAACAACAACAACAACAGCAACGAGAGCAGTGATGTACCTTGTCAGCTTCATTCTGGTTGAGGCGCGAAGACCGCGCGACAGAAAAGAGGAGAGTGAGAGGGAGCGTGAGTGCGAGGAGCTGAAATAGGGAGTGTCGCATACCTCTACAAGCTTTTTTTTGTTGTTGTGGCGAACGTGCTCCTTTCGCCGCTGCAGCTCTATAGACACTCTGGGGTAAAAAAACAAAAAAAAAGACGTGCCGTCAGGTAGAGAATCGTTTGTGTGCGTGGCCGTGAGCCTGCTGCGGTTGTTGCGGCTGCCCCAGCCCCGGCGATTTTCCTTTGTTCGACAAACACCGCCTGCAGCGTTACTGGGACTCGCTCTTGGCGAAGAAGAGCACCTCGGTAAACTCCCTCATCAGCGCGTCCATGACGTGCTGTTCGTGCTTCGGCAGCTTCGCCGTGCTAAAGGTTGGGTAGGCGCTGCAAGGCGGCTTCACCCCGGTGTTGGGCAACGCCACGGCGGCCCAGTCCGAACTTTCAACAGGGGAGAGACCGGCTGTGACGATGGGGCTGGAGTCTGGCGAAAGCAGCGCAGGGGCGGCACCGGCAGACTCGCGTGTGGTGTGCGGCTTTCCTGCCCCCGCTGACGAGGAGGCGGTGCGGCTGCGCTTCACAATACTCAGCCGGTCCTCCACGCTGTGGGCATCATCAGGCTTGGCGCTAGCGGTGGTGGTGGGGCTGCCCATGCTGCTGCCCGCGCCACCGCCGCCGGGCTGCTGCGGCACCAAACCTGCAACCGGTGCGGAGCTCGGCCGCTCAAAGCCGCCTGCTGACGCTGCAGGGGAAAAGTTGTTGACGGTGGCGGCGTAGGTGGGCGACTGGCGCGGACTGACCGCACCGCTGCTGCTGCGTCGCGATCGGAAGATCATTCTGCGCGCTCAGGCGAACTATCAAAACGGAGAGAGGGCGGAACACACACACTACTAGTTAATTGACAGGAGGTCTAGCAACAAGACTCAAACAAAGGGGTGGACTCGCAGGCTGAGCTGGAGTGCGCTATAGTACATAGAGGAACGCGAGGCGCTAAGAATTGAGGTGTTTGTATGTGTGTGTGAGTGTGTGTGTGGAGAAGAGAACGAGAGGAAGGGATTAAAGGTGCAGTATTGGTGCCTGCTTTGTCTTCAGAGACACGCACTCGTCATCCGTTTTTTTCCTGCTGCGCTGCTGCGACACGACGTGCAAGTCAGACGATCACGCCGTAGGAAAGAAGAGAAAAGAAAAGAATCTGATCGTTCCTGTGTGGGCGTGGAAGAAATGCGTTTCGTTACGAGAAAGAGAGAGAAGTAGAGAGAACATAGAGAGTAAGGGGAGAGGAGAAAGTAGAAATCAGTAGCGGTCGCTCTCACTGGTCAACGTGCTACGTCTATCGAGAAGTGCAGAGAAGGGAGGCGGCAGCAGTACACCACTCTTCTTTAAGTAAGGGGGACATTTCAAGGTTCAGTTCTATTTTCTTGTTCTATTCGCACACACCCACATACACACAGAAAAAAAAAAGAACGAGTGGAACACTCGCGTGTAACTCATCAGAACAGTCCGCAACAACAGAGCAAAACAGACCACTTAAAAAAGAAAGAAAAAAGGTACACCTTCTCGCCCAATGTAGAAGAAAAAAAAATGCTCTCGGTCATCTAGATCTATGGAGCGGCGCCGAAAGAAGCCTGGACGGCGCACCGGCCCAAACATACGGTCGGATCCCCAGAAGAGGACCAATGACCACGTGCTTAGAGAGAAAAAAAAACGTCGGACGGCGCACGCTTTCACCGCACAGCGCAGGATGCAGACGCCAGAGGGTGGTACCGGACAGCGTCTATGAGGGGTAGTGGAGAAGCTTACCCACGTGGTCGCCATCGCGGTCGCTGCCGTCGAAGCGCTTCCTACCGTAGCGAAAGACATCCTCCTGATGCTGTCCATGTGTGTTGACCTGCTGCTGCGTGGGCGGCCGTGTCGCAGCGCCTCGTGAGCCGGCAGCCCGCTCCTCCTCGACGTTGCGAGAGGGGTGGTGAGCCGGCGATGGCCCGGCTGCCGACGCCTTCCGCTCTGGTGCCTCGTAGGGCTGTGAATAGATGAGGTCGCGTGCCGCGCAGTTTTCGTGGTATGTGCGGCGCGAAATGGGCCGCGTGAAGGGCTCCTCCTCGCGCAGCACACGCTCGAGTTCCGCATCCTTCCGCTCCAGCGGCCGCCGCTCCACTTCATGTGCGCCTTCGTCCTCCGGAGCGCTCACGTCGCCGTCCTCGTCGGCCATCTCGATCACCTCCACATCGGGTTCCCCTGCGCGGTGATGGGGATCAGCACGACTGTGCGGCACACGCCGCCCGTACTGGTGGGACGGCGCCGATGATCGCCTCTCTCCGCTGTCGAGGATGTGGTAGACGGACTCGCCTGACACGCTGGAGGGGCGGAGGCTCGTGCGTGGGCGGCCGTTGTCCGTCACCAGCACGTCATCGCCTTCGTAGGAGAAGCCTGTGTCGTTTGCCATCGGGTCGGCGTGGCGGGCATCACCCGTGTCATCGTCCCCGTAGCGGTAGTAGTGCTCGATACGGCGGTTCAGCTCCTCCTGACGGCGGCGCAGCTCACGGGACGCGTGCGTGGCCGCCTGCGCCGCCTGCCTGCGCTGCTCCTCCTGCTGGGCGATCTCCTCGAACGTGCGGCCCGACGGTGCGGCGGAGATGAAGACGGCCCTCTTGGCGTCCACACCTTCATTCGGGCCTGCAGCTGCAGCGGGGACAGAGCGCCAGCTGGCACGCGACACGCGCGATGTGGAGGGCCGCGAGGACTGCGCGGAAACGAAGCCAGAGGCCGGGATGGCCGCGAGGTCCTCCAGCACCTTTCGCCCCTCCACCTTCAGCTCCGTCGCCCACTTTCTGCTGTCGATGTGGTAGAGGTCGTGCCGCAGCTCCTCGTTCATCGTGAGCACCGCCTTCTGCTGCTTAATCCCGATGGTCGCGATGCCCGGGAGGGAGAGGTGAAAGATGCGGCCGCGCGAGAGCCCCTCGCCAAGGTACATGAAGAACTCCTTCAGCGCCGCCGACACCGTCTGTGCGGGTACGCCGCAGACCGCCACGATGTCCGCCGTGCTCACGCGCACATGGCACCCCACCGCGCTGCGCTTCTCGATCGGGACTCTGCTCGTGTCCACGCCGTAGCGGTTGGCGTAGTTTTGGTTGATGCCAAAGCAGAGCTTGCGCGTCGTGTAGGGGCGCTGCTGGCGGTCGCGGAGCAGCACGTAGTCCTCCAGCCACAGCGTGCCGAATGGGACAATCTGCACCGCATTTCCGTCGAGCAGCAGACGGCGAGCGACGACGGCGACGGAGACCCACACCTTCTCCAGCTCACTGAGCAGGAAGACGCTCCTGTCGGATTTGTTCTGCCCCGCAGCGCACTCAACGAGCGCCACGTTGGTGGTGATGGCACCACGTGTGCTTAACATGGCTCTATTATTGACACGCAGTTTGCGCTTCTCTTTATTTTTTTTAGACGGACTCTTACAATAGGAAAGAGTGAGGAGCTGCTGTGGCTCTTGTCTTGTGTTCTTCTATGTGGTTCGTGTGCGTGTCTGTAGTGTATGAGAGAGAGAAAAACGGAGGCTATGGCCCACGGAGATTGCGCACGGCGGGCTGTTGTGAGAGGTGGATGTGTGCGGAGGAGGAGAAGATCGGATATGGAGGAACAACAAAAACAAGAAAGTGCACTCACGCCACAGCCTCTCTCCAGCGACTTGCCTCAACCAGCTGTATGACTGAATTTTACTGGTCTCTAACCTTTTTATTTTGTGTGTGCTTGTCTGCGTCTCGGTCAAACGCAGGGAGGAAGAGAGAGCACAAGCAGGAGAACGAAAAGCCAACGCTAGAGTCACAGTCGACTCACCATGGAAAGGGTTTGTTGTGAACAGCACATGGGAGAAAGCGAGCAAGAGAAGTGCACCAGCATAGAGCATAAACCTAGTAAGGGCAGAGAGAGAGAGGGAAAAGAAGCGCTGCAGGCGCAGCATAAAGGCTTCACATAAAAAAAAAAAAGAATGCTTCAATCATCGAAAGGGCTCGAGAACGGTTGTCTGGCGCGTGCGCGGTTCACCATCGTCTCCGGCTCACGGTACGGGCGATTTGGCACGCCACGCCCCAGCGGCGGCTCGCTGCTTTCGTCCGCGCTGCTCCAGGCGTCCGCGTTGAAGACACGCACTTCCTGCGCGACAAGCTGGACCGCAGGTGGGGGCGAAGTAGAATACTCCTCAGTACCCTCATCTTCGTCCTCATCGTCGTAGAGCGACGGTGGCTGCACCGGGCGGTACCGTGTAGACTGCATTGCGGCACTGACAGGGGGCGGAGACGCTCGCAGCGGCGCACTCGCGTACTGCTCTGATGGCTCGTTCTCGGTAAGGCGGTCGTCGCGTGCCTGCGACATGCGACGTGGAAGCGCCGCGGCCGGGACGTTGGTGGTGACGGACGCCTCCATGAGAGTCTTGGCAATGCCAGCCACCGCCGCCATCCCCCGCAGCAGCCCCGTCGAGAGAACAGCACCGTACTGCATGAGGCCCGAGTCGCCGATCGTCTGGACGTGGCGCATCACCACGGAGTCGATCACGGGCGAGTAGGTGTCCACGAGCGAGGCGAAGAGTTTGCGGTAGATGCGGACGGCCCCGAGGAAGCGGGGATGCGCAAAGTAGAGGGCGAGCACGATCCGGGCAGCAAGGTAGAGCCATCGCATCGCGATGAAGGAGGAGAGGAAGACGACATCGGCCACTTCAAGCAGCCAGGCAAAGATGAGGGTGAGGGTGACGTTGGTAACCTGCACGGGGTCGGGGCTGGTGCTCCGGCAGAGCTGCGCGCCGTAGACCACCGGCTGAATGAAGGAGAGGTAGACGAGGTAGCCCCGCAGCAGCGTCTCTAGCATTTTTTTCTTGCTTTCCAAAATAATAAAAAAGCTTGGATCTGTATGTGTGTGACTGCGCAGTCTATTTATAGGAGCGAAGGAGGAAAATGCTTAAAAAAAAAGGTATTCAGCAGCGGTCGCAGAGTCGCGGCTGCTTGTCCAGTTGTTGGGAGAGTGTAGGCACCTAATGCACAGGGAGAAAAAGCAAAACCCCGGCGTGTTTGCGTATTAAGATGAGGCAGAGCAGAGCGAAGGCGGAAAAAATATATGACAGTAAGAACGGCATAACTAACGTTCACTGCTTCCCAGAAGAAGGGGAGGAGACGCCACGTACTTCGCCACTTCTGTGGTCTCCGCCTATTAAGCAAAGGAAGTTCCCGAGCATCGACGAGCAGATGGCACGCCTTGCGGTGAAGGAAAGGCGACTTTCATTGACAAAGATCAACGAGAAGTTAGCAGCGGTGTACGGCAGCCGGAGCATTAGCGAAGAGGAATGGGAAAAATTCTCGAAAGTCATCACGGCAGGCTCGAGCTCGTCGAATAGGGAAGAGAAACCGCGCAGCTGCGCAGTATTCCGAATTCATTTTCTAAGAGGTTAAAGGGAGTGTAAACGCCTTGGGTCTTTTTTGTTGTTGTTGGATACAGCCTAGCAAAACGGAAACAATGGAGAGCTGATCTGATGATTAAAACAAAAAAAAACCCAAACCATACAAAAGCAACGAAGAGGGCGAAAGACGAGTTAAAAGGAACAACGATAACAATCACTGGTGTGCGCGGATCAACATTAGCCCAGGTGCCTCCTCGCTCACGTCCTCACCGTGCGAGTGTGTGTGTGTGTGTACGCAGGCCCTTCGTTTAAGTCGGCAAAAAAAAAAAAGAAGAAAAAAGAAATACGTACAACAGCCACACACTAGACCTCCCTTTTTTTCTCTCACCTGCACTGCGACAGGTATACGAGCGAAATTGCGGTGGGGGACCCGGTTTGTTTCACAAAAACGGTAACAGTGTCGACAACAGCAAAGCGACACAGAAAGCCATCGGCGTGTGGCTGAGCTGCGTCACCCCCTTCAACACAAGTTCGCGGGCTCGTCGAGGCAAAGTCAGAAAAAAGTGGACAAAGCAAAGGCTTTCTACCACCTGCCTCTTTCCGTATCCGCCAGTCATCCCTTCCTTGAGGAGCACTGTCACATCTTTGAAGAGCGGCACAGCAGCAGCTCTGCCACGCAGCTTGTCTCCTTCCTCCACCTCTCGCCCCCTCACTGCGCAACAGCAAGCTTCTTGAGGTGCTGCATAAAGACCTGCAAGGAGGCGTCGTCCGTGTAGACGAGCTCGCCTTCGTGCGATCCGTACGCGCCGCCCTCGGCCGACGCGTAGGAGCGGCTTGGGTTGATGCGGTTGTACAGGATACGTGCATCTGGATCGTCCTGGCAGACGTTAATGAGCCGCGGCGTGGGATAGCGTGAGCTAATCAGCACCTGCGCGTCCGCCATCGGCACCTCGAGAAACTCCTTGAAGTAGGCGTAGTCCTCCTGCTCCGCGTAGCCGGCGTTCTTCCACGCTGCGATGGTGGCGCCGTAGTGCACGAGCACCTCGAAGAAGGTGTCAAGCAGCAGTACGTTGTCTGGCTGGATCGCCGTGCTGTCGAGCGGGACGGGCTGCGGGTTGCCGTCCATGCGGTAGCTGTAGAGAGTGGGCTGGATCTGCACGATGGAGTCCTCCACATTCGACTTGAGCAGCTGCAGGCGCAGGAAGGCCGTCTCGTCAGGGCTGGAGTTGAAAATCTGCAAGTAGCCGGAGCGCCGTAGGTGATACATAAAGGCGGGGAAGTAGACAAACTCGTTGGGCAGCCGCAGCGTGTCGGGCTGGTCCTTCGTGAAGGTGCCGAAGCGCGCGACGAGGCGCACCACCGTGCGGTCGAGCCACCGCAGGACGTCGAAGAGGGGCATGCTGTCTGTCTTGTGCACCGCCTCGCGGGCCAGCAGCACCGCCGCCGTCTCCTGGTCAAAGGCGGCGACGAGGTCCTGCATGGGCGGGTTCTGTGCCTGCCGCAGCGTCAGCGTCGTGACGCGGGTGTGCGTCTCCTGGCCCATCTCGTAGCGGGTGATGATTTGCGTGTAGCGCAGCGGGTTCTTGGCTGCCTCTCCGGACGGCGCGCTGGCGGTGTCGAAGTAGATGGCGAAGGTCGCAGTCGAGTCGAGCTGGCAGGTGGTCCACTGGCACGTCCCGCCGAGGCCGATCTCGTACTCGGCAACCGACGTGGACTTCTTGCCGGTGCCGACGCAGGGGCCGATGACGCCCTGCACCTTCCACGTCGGCGACGTGATGACGTCGAAGGTGGCGTTGAGGCCCATCAGCAGCGCTCCGTCCTCGCGACGGGCGAAGAACTGGTGCAGCGAGATGCGGAACGGGTCCTCCAGCCACGACTCGGCGTTCAGCACGACGCCGCCGGAGGACTGCACGCACGTCTTCATCTCCGCCAAGCCGAATTGGTCGAGCGAGGCGACGAAGCAGTTCAGCGAGTGTCCCTGCGCCACGATGCGGTGCATCAGCTTCTCGTAAAACGTGCACGAGGTGCCCCAGTACGCCGCGGCGGCCGTCTCGTCGCGAATGTCAGCGTGCACGCGGATCATCTTCTCGCGGCTGACGTCGACGACGATTCCCGGGCCAGAGGTGCAGACCCCCGACATGAAGGTCAGGATGCAGGAGCCGGTGTTGGGCGAGACGACCTGCAGGAGGCTCGCGGCGACAGAGAGGGCGGCGCCGGTGCAGCGCAGCGGGCGGTGGTCCTTCATCACTGGCCACGGGTCTCGCGCCATCGACGAGATGAGTTGTGTGACGTGCGCCTCGCAGCTCGCCAGCGGTGCGACGAAGCGCTCCGGCGCGGGCAGTATTGTCTTGAGCTGCTCCGCCGTCATCTCCTGCGTCCCGCGCAGCACCATCGAGCGGGGGTACTGCGCGTAGCCGGCGATCTCGTGCACGCTGACGGTGGTACCGTAGGTGATGAGGGCCACCTTGGCGTGTGGCGGGACCATGCGCAGCGCCTCGAGCAGAAAGTCGCGCAGGCCCTGCAACTCTTCCTCGGTGTCGAGGCAGGTGTCCACCACAAGCACAAAGGTGGGCGGGTTGCGGGCCGGCATGTGCGCCACGTACTCGATCGTGCTGCACGACGCCTGCATCTCCGGCGGCAGGTTGTACTCATTCGCCTGCTGGTGCTGCGGGGGGAGGCTATTCTTGGAGAGGCAGAGGGGGCAGCTCCAGGTGCGACTGCGGGGGTCGAGGGTAGCGTGGGGGTTCAGCACGCCGCCGCACACGGTGCACTGCGTCGGCGCGTAGTTGAGCTGCCGGCACGGGGCGGCGAGCGGCGCGTAGAGGCAGCCAAGCGGGGCCACCATGCGAGCGCCGTCGATGCGGTTCATCGGGTAAAGCGACCACGACCACCGCGCCGGTACCTCCATCGCGGCCTGCGCGTCGTAGTCGCCGTTCTCCACCACTCCAGCAGCCGGTTGCTGCTGGTGCTGGATTGTGTCTTGCTGGTAGGCCTGCTGCGGTGCAGCTGCGTGGTTGGGGTCTGCGTAGGCGTTGTACTGCTGCTGCTGCTGGGGTGCGTAGGTGTTTGCCTGCTGCGCTTCGTACTGCTGGTAGGCCTCGTTTTGCCCGGCATACCCACCGTAGGCATTAGGGGCGCCGGCGCTGTAGGCCTGCTGGGTCTGCGGCTGCTGGCCGTTCTGACCCCCGTAGCCACCGTAGCCGTACCCGCCGCTCATGACTTCTGCGCAGCGTGCAAGTCGATGGGGGTACACTAAGTGAAAAGAAGAGCGAAGGGGTAGAGATGGGACAGAGAAGAAAGAAAGAACGAAAAAAAAAAAGACAACAGTGCAAACCTCTTTGTGCTCTGTCTTCTTGATGTTGTCAAGTGGGTGTCGTCGTGGGCTGTGGTGATATGCCGAGGAGAGAGCCCGTAGCTGTAACCTCCCCTTGTTCAAAGTTGCCGCTATCGGTGCTTGCACAAATGTTTTCCTTTTTTTTTTGCTTTGCAAAGAAGAGAAAACGAGAAAGAAGATTTATGTAGAGGGAGAGTGAAGGGTGCGAAGTGGGGACAACGAAGCAGTTCAGAAAGCGACACGGAAGGGGGCAGCAACAGACAATAAACCTTGCTGATGCTTAAAACGAGCAGACATTGTACATTCCCTCTCAACTTCCCGCTGGCGTGCGGTAAACTCGTCTGGCACACACACATACACACGCTGCGGCACTTCGAAAATACGCTTCTTTTTTTTTCTCTTACCCCAATCGGATCTTTTATTTCAGAAGAACACGGCGTTGTTCAACAACTGCACAGACACACAGGCACCAACTCATAATAATAACGCACAATGCACAAGTGCGGGACCGTGACGCTCGACATACACATCCGCCCCTCTATCTCTCTTCCCTCCCACAAATTCAATCTACGAGAAGAAGGAGCCCAGCACGTCGTCGTCCTCGTTTCCGTCGCCGGCCTCGCGGCTCATCATCGCACCGACTTCCTCCTTCACCGAAACCGGCGCACCACCAACGCTGCCGCTGTTGCCGCTGTGCGACGGCGTGTGCGCCGACATCCCGGGCTCCGCCTTGACCATCCCCAGAGCACCAGCGGACGGCACAACAGCTCTCCCCTCCAGCTCCGCCCGCTCGGCCTCGCACCACGCCAGCAGCGCGGCGTTGCGCTCAAAGCGACTCTCCACCGCCTTGCGCAGCGCCGTCAGACAGCGATGGGCCGCGTCGTCGACGATGGCGGTGCTGGCACCTGCAGTGGCGCTACTCGCATCCTGGCCACTGCCAGTGCTGCTGCCATTGGGTGCCGCCGTGCCCTCCTCCACCTTTGCGTGTTTGTTCTGCACCCACAGCTCTTTGGCGTGCTGGTAACGCTGCATGAGCGTTGCCACCTGCAGCAGCGCGGAGGGGACGGCGGTGCTCAGCCCGGATGTCTCCTGCGCCGCCTGCGTTGTCCGCTGCAGCTGTGCGAGCCACGCGGTGGGGAAGAGGTTCAGCATCGCCCACCACTCCGCCGCCTTCTGCAGCGCCGCGAGAAAGGCGGTGTGGTCGGCTGACGCGTGCCGCAGCGTGTCCTGCACCGCGCGGGGCAGCGAGCGGCTCACGGCGATGAGGATGGAGCGCTTGGCGCTGTCCGAGACTCCGCGCGTCGCGCAGGTGAGGAGGACCTCGTGGATCAGGTACACCAGCGACGCCCGCTGTGCATCTGGGGTGTCCCTCTGCTTCATCTTTTCCACGATGTAGGCGATAATGGCGTCCGCCTCGGCGCCGTGGAGGGCACACCAGGTGGCGACGCTCACGATGGCGCCGGTGGAGGGGCCGATGAGGTCCACCCGCCGTGCAATCTGCTCGCGGTTCATTTGGAGTACACTGCAGTTGTCTCTCAGCCAAAAAAAAAGAATGCGGAATGGACGCCGCCGAGTTTTGGATCCACAAGTGATGCGCCACGCGGGAAGTGGTCCACCAGTATTCCTTTTTTAAGGCGGTGAAAGGAATGAACCAAAGCCAAGAAGGAAAAATGGAGGATGAAAGATGGATAACAGTAAAAAAAAAAAAAAAGACAAAGAGGGAAGGAAAAGGGAGCTCAAGCGAGAAGAAGATGCACCAGGACGCTAACCACTGGAGATGTACGAAAACAGCATTTCAAGTCAAGCGACAGCACGTGCGAGACACACTCAAGAGTGAAGGATGTACGGCACAGCTTTTCTGACAGAGGCCTCCGCTAAAGTCCTTGGCCGATGGTGGCGGCGCCGATCCTGTACAAGAGCGAGCCAAAAGAAAAGCGGGAGCAGACTCTGCTACACCACAGCCTAGATGGCAAGGTTTCTCTGCCTATTTTGAAGAATTCATTTTGGTGTGAAAAGGTGCGATGGGTGGCCAGCGGAGATGAAGAGAGAGAGAGAGAGAGAACACTGCAGCAGTGCATCTTTCCCTCTCCAGCCCTTTAAGCTGCACCACCGCACACGGCACGGAGAGAGAACAGAACAACTATACAAACAACACCATCTCAGCAATAAAAGGAAATGTGGGGAGCCGAGATGCACATGCCCACCTTCTCACCAAGTCGTCCAACTTTTACTTTTCTCCTCTGCCTCTAGAAGTCGTTGAGGGCGTAGCGGGCACGCGTGGTAAAGTGGCGGCTGTTCTCCGTCGAGAAGGACCACCGCGGGTCCTCCTTGCGCAGCCACGCAATCATGTAAGCCACCTGCACATCATTCGGGATGTCAAACTCCATATCCGTGCGGTGCTGACGTATCTCGCCAGTTTGCGTGGGCCGCCCCGCCGCCACCAGGCCCAAGTCGTTCGCGGCTCGCAGCGAATTGCGCACATCAATCACCACATTGCCCGATGCGGGGCACTTCTGCACCGTGTAGAACTTCCGATTCTCCGATTCCAGCACCAGCCACTCGTGCTTCTGGTAGAATAGCTTTGCCATCTTGTTGGACTCGCAAGGGGCGTAGAAGGTGTAGACGTGCCGCAGCGTGTCCTTGGCGTTGAGCACGACCTCGCGGTGGATGAAAACCTGTCCTTCTTTGGCGAGAGAGTCGCTGGTGAAGTCAAGCGCTAAGCCGAGGCCGGCCCCGGTGGCAACAATAAAGAGGTGGTTGGCGAGCGTCGTGCGGGCCGGCACGGTGGCCATGGAGAGCGCCGTGCCGAGAAGTGCACCGCCGCCCAGACCCTGGCCCATGTCCGCGCGCAAGGTGAAGGTCCGGAAAGGCGGTGGAGCCGGATGGAGTGTAGAGTCACCGCCCTCTTTGTGGGAAGATGAGAAGGAGTTAGGAGGAAGGATAAACAGAAGAAGCAGACTACCTTAGTTTTCTTTCCCATTCTTTGGCCAGTCCGCACGCATAGCATCTGAGCCGCTTCCAGATTCATGGTGAGAACGCTACACGAAAAGCACCTGTCCACAACTTTGCTTTTACAGTCCATCATCGGCACTTTGATCTGATGATCTTCTCTCAAGAGTGTGTATGTCTTTCATTTGTCGAAGTGTGTTTTTGCACAGCCGAGCACACGGAGACGCAGCGCAGAGCAGCGGGAAGTTGAGAAGATAACTAACAGAGAAGTGCAGAACAACTGCAGTGTGAAAAAAGCATAAAGAAAAGCAAACCGGGGAGAAACTGAAAAAAAAAGAGAGGTAGCAGCAACAGCAGCGTGAGAGAGAAACAAGACGAGAAAATATTCTACGTTTTTTTTTTCGATGGAGAAAAAATAAAGAAAAAAGAGAACGAAAGGAAGAGAAACATCACTCTGCCACGTCTTAGATAACGGCTGGGTAAGGTCCACCCTTCTCCTCCCCACCGTCAGAGCGGACATCATCGTCGAGGGCGAACCGCACATGCACGCCACCTCCCTGCAGCACAAAGGCGTCGTTGTACTCCGCCACGACGTTGTTGTTCACTGCCGGCGCCATCAAAGGCTCGTGTGACACCTCTCCCCCACTACCTCCGCTCTGGCCTGCATAGATGCCGCGGACTGGCGAGCGGCGCGGCGGGTGCGTGGGGCTGCACTGCATCTCGCGCAGCGGCAGCGGGGGCTGCAGCGGCACCGCAGCCGCCAACTGAGCCGCCAACTCCGGTGGCACGCGCCGCGGGCCCTCGTCCTTTTCTTGCATCGACACGGCCATCGCATCGCCAAACTGGCGCTCGAGGAAACCCGACGCGTACCACGAGATGGTGGCCGAGGTGGCGAGCGCAGAAGGCACGAAGAAGACGATTTGCACGATGAAAGCGGCGTCCATGAAGTTGCCTTGCTGCCACCCCACCTGCTGGTAGGCTTCCGTCTCGATGACGGTGAGAGGTAGGTCCTTTAAAAAGCACATCGCCCACAGCCCGACGCAGAGGCGCCACATGCGCTCGGCGTGGGTGTAGGCGTACTTGGCGGACCAGAGCCAGAGCACGGAGCTGATGCAGAAGAAGGCGACGGTGCCGAGGACGCAGAAGGCGAGGTGGGCCGCAATGAGAGCGGAGGGGAGGACATCCTTCTTCCTCTGGAAGCAGTAGGCGGTGTTCACGATGGAGACGACGATGCTGCCGAGGTAGAGAAGGAGGAGCACGACGGGCAGCAGCAGAGTGTTGGGGTCGACGACACCCTCGCAGAGTGCCATTGCACACCGAGATATCCACAGTGGTTCGGCACTTAGTGATAGAGGAAGAAATAGGGACAAGGAAAAGCGGAAAAGGACGGGAAAAACACAAAAAACAAAAAAGAAACTATTTAATGACGATTGGTAAGAAAAAAAAGAAAGACTGTCGATGCGCTGCTCCAAAAAGCAGGAGCGGATCGCGGGAAGCGAGCAAGAAATAATAAAAAAAGAAAAGTGGCAACAAATCGAGAGAAACAGAAGAGAAGAGATTTTTGCGATCCAGCAAAAAGAGAAGAAGATTCGTGGCGACGATCCGAGCAACGGTTTAGCAAACACCGAAGTCGACCTCCTTGACTGCAGGTTTCGGTCGACAGGCGGCGAACTAGGGGCTGTGGTTCCTGTCCTGTGATTTGTGTTTTGCGCAGTTGTAGCGGCGGCACGTCGTTTGAGACGGGAAAAGAGAAAAGAGAGGAGTAGAGCAGAGAAACACGAGAGTTCGGTTGACAAAGTGAAAGGGGGAACGCTGCAGTTGACGCATCGGCTGATGTGCGAGCGAGCGGGCGGGCTCTGCGCCAAAGTTCTCACTGACGACGCAAATCACATTCTGTTGTTTCGGTGGTTTCTCCAAGGCGAGATAGGATCTAAGCAGCAGCAAAAGAAAACCGAAGAAAAGGAAGAAAAAAAAAAACAAGAGCAAATAAGGCAATCTAGTCAATGAGAAAAAAAGGGAAAAGAAAGGCAGTGAGCGAAACGCGCTCTACCTCACACAGGAAAACGCAATCGGTGGCGCACCGCGGCGCTAAACTAGACGGGAGGCTTTACGTCTACTTCAGCATCCCTCTTCACCGTTGTCAGCCCCCGATCGCAGGTACGAGCCCGCAGAGGATATCGAGGATAAGTTGTCCACTCGCGGAGTTGGGCGAATCGGCGACGTTACGTTCGCCGTCACGTCTCCCGCGCTGGGGCGGCCTCGCTGCGGTGTCGCGTAGTTCGCCGCCGTCTCCTGCGAGCGGGACCGAGAGGCAAAGATGGCGGTGACCTCGTCCTCCTCGCACGGCAGCGACGGGTCCACGAGTGAGAGGGACGTGTTCGTGTCGCCTGCAGCGTTCTTGGAGGAGGAGCG
This sequence comes from Crithidia sp. LVH-60A, assembly GCA_030078075.1. Lineage (NCBI taxonomy): Eukaryota > Euglenozoa > Kinetoplastea > Trypanosomatida > Trypanosomatidae > Crithidia > Crithidia sp. LVH-60A. The sequence continues at coordinate 2,028,401 of CP119668.1, forward strand.
GCGGCGGCGAGGGAGGGGGAGCAGCGCCAAAGGAGCTTTGCGTGGTGACGGGGAAGACGTCACGCGCGCAGCGGCGGCCACCGCAACAGCAGCAGCAGCTGTACTCTCGGTAGGTGACGCTTGGGCCACTTTGACCGGGCTGTGATGCAGGATGTTGTGGCGCAGAGCCCTGGTGGAGTGCACGCGTGCCGTGAGCATCCGCCGGACGACGAAGGTGCCGGAGAACGTCTCCCCAAGTGAGGGGGCATCGGCGGTGGGAGAGAGCGGTGCCTCGTCATCGGAGGGCAGCGAGAGCGTGCTGCTGTCCTCTCCACTGCTGCTGCTGCTGCTGCTATTGTTTTGTGTGTTGTGTGCAGTGGCTTGTGTGGGGGCAGCGGCTGCGTTGCTAGTCCCGCCTCCGGCTGATGCACGGCCTGTCTGCCGCGGAGTGGTTGGCGGAGTCGCCTGATGAAAGCGCAACGTAGTGTCTGCGGGCTTCCGTGGACGGTCGACCGCTGCTGCGGCGGTGTTCCCCACCACGCTAGACCTGCGTCGTACCTCGCGTGTGGGCAGAGGAGGGGCAGCGCTACTTGTTGCTTTACCCCTCTTTTCATCCTCCACGCGCTGCTGCAGACGTTGGGCCGCCTTTACCTTGGCCTCGCACCGCATCTGTGCCTCGGCAGCGAGGCGATCGCGGTGGCGCCGCCGTGCCGCCTCCTGCGCGTCCTGCCGCACTCTTGTCACCGTCTCCGCTTTCCGCCGCTCCTTCTCCTTCCGTGCCTCTTGCAGCGTTGTGTGCGCCTTGTGCAGCTGCGACTGGTAGTCCGGTGAGCACATGTCTCCTACCTGGCCCCATGTGCAGATGACTTCGGCGGCCTCCACGTCCCAGTTGTCTAAGCGCTCCTTCAGGAAAGCCTCGAGCTGCGCGGTGGCGGCTTCACCGTTGGCTGAGAGGCTGTGGTGGCTGCCCACCGTCCATAGCTGGCCAGAGAGACGCGGTGAGAGAGCGGAGCGCATTGGGAAATGTTTGACAGTAGTAAAAAGGCAAGAAAGAAATTGCGCTTTACGGCTGCAGCGACTCCCTCTCTCTCTCTCTTCCCCGTAGCTTGATGGGGCTGCAAGGCACACGAAGTGAGCAACTGTGTGAAACTGCTAGCTAAAAAAAAAAGAGAGAAAGAGAGAGGGAAAAGAGAAGCAGTTTGTTGTCAAGATGAAGCAGAAGACGCGCAGAAGTGCAGGACAGCATGGCTATTGAAGAATAGAGTCGCATCGCTTTCCTACGGCAGCTTTTTTCTACATTAGAAAACAAAAACTTCATCACCTGGTGCTTTCAATTCTCTTGATAAAACGTGAGTGAGTTCTCAACTCTCTCTCTAATGTAGTGGTAAGACAATGAAGAAGCAAAACAAGAAAGAAACAACAACAACAATACTTTGTGAGACGAGGGGATAGCTGGAAAGAGGTGAAGGGCGTTCATCTCAGCAAAGAGGGAATGAAAGAGGCGTGCGTGGCGTCCGATACTGCTTCCTTTTTTTTTTCCCCTTTGCCACTTCAGCAAACAAGTACACGAAGCCTGCACAATATAGAAAGATACGCGTCCCTCTTAAATCACCTTGGCACCAACTCTATCCGCTGTTCAACTCAAGTCATTCTTCTTCTCATCGTCCAAATTAAACGGCAGCAGCTCAATAGAGGTCGGCAATGTGATGGCGATACTTGCTACCAATCTCACTGTAAAGCGCGGACTTGTACTCGTCATTGGCGTAGATATGCTCGTCCACAAGGGGCAGCACGAGCGGCTCGAGCCGCTGCAGCTTCTCCAGCTCCCCAGGCTTTACAAACGGAGCCACATACGGGTGCTGCAGCGCCTCTACTGCTGTGAGACGCTTTGTTGGGTTGAAGACGATCAGCTTCGTCATGAGATCTGTCGCCTCACTGTCCTTCAAGTCGCGATTCTCCACCAGCGGGGCAAAGGCAAGGGGGATGGGCAGTGCTGCGATCAGCTTTTCAATTTCGGGTGAGTGAAGGCTGCACACGTCCGCCTCGCTCGGGACGCCGATCGCCTCGAGAATGAGCCGCAGCTGGTCCAGTGTGCTGCGTCCCTCAAAGAGCGGGTGTCCCAGCAGCATCTCACCAATCACGCACCCCATCGCCCACATGTCCATCGCGGTGGAGTAGGCTTTCGACTTGACCAGGATCTCCGGCGAGCGATACCACCGTGTCGCGATGTAGTCGGTCAAGTCAAGAAACTCTTGCTCGTTGTCGAAGCCGCTGCGAAAGGTGCGGGCAAGACCAAAGTCCCCAATCTTGATGCTGCAGTCGCTGCTGACGAAGACGTTGGCCGGCTTCAAGTCACGGTGGATAATGTTCTGCGCGTGCAGCTGGGCCACGGTCTTGAGCATCTGGTACGTGAGGTAGCGCTTGTGGTCGCGCTGCAGCAGCTTCTTGCGGATGATTGCGGTAAGGTCCGTCTCGATGAGCTCGAAGACGAGGTAGAGGTCGATGTCGTTGGCGGCGCGAATGACGTTCAGTAAACCCACGACGGATGGATTGCTGTGCAGGCGCTGCAGCAGCATCACCTCGCGGTACGTCCGCTGTGCGTCCTGCACGTTGCCAAAGGCGTCGTACACCTTCTTGAGCGCCACGTAGCGGCCGGTGCGGCGGTCGATGGCGCACCAAACGACGCCGTAGGCACCGCTGCCGATGTGCCGGAGAATGCGATAGCGCTGCTCCACCTCGCCATCGATACCGTACGATGCCATTTCAGCACAATGAACACCTAAAAAAAAAAAACAACAAAGAGAAAGACACTAAGGGACAGGAAAACAGCAGTTGGAATTAGAGAGGCGCAACGCTCTTTTTTTTTTGTTAGTGCTCGCAGCAGTGAACACAGGCTTTTAACGATGCTGAAGGAAAGAGGACGTATTGATGGCGCACGTCACGAGTGCAAAGTTCTGCTGCGAGATATCACACTCACAGTGGTCAAGAAAGAGAGAGAGACTAAGAAGGAGAGACTATGAACGGAGCGGCTGCGAAAAAAAAAAAAGAAGCTCGCCGGATTAGTGTTGACCTCTGCGATGTGGAGGCAACACTTCGTGCACAGGAACAACAGCAGGTAGAGGAGAGGAGGAAGAAAAGGACAGTGAGGTAGTATAATACTGGTGATGTGGCGAGTCTGTAGACGCAATAAAGCGCACACGCTGCCCAGGTTTTAACCTTCTTGACGAAGGTGAGTAGCACAAGCACCCGACGTACGAGAGAGAGAGAGAGAGAGGCTACATCCCAAACTTGGCTGCTTAACACCGGTTTCCTCGTTGGTACTCTCAGCGTCAACGCAAGAGCATAATAGTGGTTCTACGGCGAACGCAACGAGAGGGCATTTAAAGCGGGAGGAAAGAAGCTTCAAAAAATGCGCAGAAAGTCGTGGAAATTCTTCTTCCGTCTCGTTCAGATGTTATTGTTTTCTATCATTTTTTTCCTGTTTCTGATAACGCTCACAAGCTCCTCGTGGCGAAGGAACAAAAAACATATATTAAGACTACGTTCGTGAAATATAAATGGTCTTAGTTCTGGTGCCTTCAAGACGACCAAATGGTTTAGAAGATCAACATTAGGTGAGCGTGAGTTTTTAGTGAAAGAAAACCAAAAGGCTTGCTTCTTCGCTTTCCTACGAGAGGCGAGTAGAAGGAGAAAAAAACAAAGAAGCTCCTTCGCTCTCACTCTGATGTCGTTCCTGGCGACAACAACACTATAACTCAGCCATTTTGTCATGGCGGAGGGTCGTCACGCACGGCAAGAACGACGAAGAAGAGAGGTTGGGTCCTGCTGTATTGCTTTATTGTTTTTTTTTCCTTTTTTCAACGAAATTTAGTGTAAAAAAAAAAAGTCAACCTTCTCTCTTTGCGTTGGCAGAGAAGGAGATGAAAAGCAGAAACACACAGAAAAAAAAAGACGTGCTTTTCTGCCTTCTATCTCTTTTCTCTGGCTGCTGTAGAGTGCCGCAGCGCGGAGAGGATGGAAAGAAAAAAAATAATAAAAGAAAAAAAAATGACAATACTAGACGCACTGCCACCACAAACATGCAGAGACAAACAATGCAATGCATGTGGTGCATCCGCGACTGCTTTTAGAGTGAAGAATCAAATGCACTTTCAACGCTTGTTCTTTTTTCCTCTTCTTTTCGACGTGCACACACCTCTCACGTATTTCACTTGGAGGAAAGGCGTTAGAGGAATAGTTTTTATAAAGGAGAAAAGTGAGCGAAAGAACTGAGCGAGAGAAGGTAGATGACCTTCTGCACCTCTCGTCAATCTTCGACAGGAGAGTGGGTGAGAATCCCATCGATAGCGATTTCTTTCGAATATCTCCTTCTCTCCCTAAGATGCACAAAAAACAGCGCGGAGAAAATAAAAGGAAGGTGAACTTCAAAAAACAAAAGGGACCAAGACACACTTTTAGGCGCAGTGCAAGGGAAAAGGGAGAAGAGAAGCAATGCATCTCGCACTAACCTAAAAAGAGCGATGGCGATTTCACGTGAGAGAAACAAATCGAAAAAGGAAACAGAAAATTAAAAATAAGTCCTCAAATGAGAGTGAACACAATAAAAAAAAGAGATACAAAATAACGTTTTGAAGAGATAATAGAAAAGATGTTGCGGAGGCAGCACGTAGTAGAGGCAGTTACGAAGTGTAAGTCGGTCCAGAAGGGTGAGAGAGAAACAAAAAAACTTCAGAAAAACAAGAAAGAAAGTAATTTTAAAAATGGGCCACGCAAGCACTTTTAGTTTCGAGTCTACGCTGAGGGAAGCAGAATAACAGAACAGGGATACGCCAGCACATTAGCACTCATTCGTTATCGTTAAGGCACGCTAATCACCTGTCCTTCTGCAATCTCCGCAGAGCAGCTAACACACACACAAAACCTAAAGCGCTCTCTTGGCATGACAGCAGACATGACCAAGTTTGCTGGCAAACGCTAGCGAGCTTTAGAAAAGATTCGAAAAAGGAAAAAAAAGGAAAAGAATAATATTAAGCATCGCAGGAATAGAACTGCGCTCTTTTCAGATCAAAAAAAAAAAAAAAACCGCCTCGGCTTCGATGAGGCGCTCTGCAGCGTTTTCATCTTTTTGCATTACCGGGTGAGATTTTTGCCGATGCCCGTACAAGCGCCCGCGGGAGGGCAGCTGCTCCGTCATGAACCCTGAAGCCGACTCCTGCACTCCATATGCATTGCATGGAAAAAAAAAAGAAAGAGAATTAAGTAGATTATTACTAGCTTGCGGCAGAGGTGGTCGAGCTCGCCGCGGCTGCCTCGTTCGGGTAGCACTGGAAATCCAAGAGAGAAACAAAGTAGCCAGCAGGGCAGGCGGACTGCGGGCACACGTAGCGGTAGATCCAGCAGTACTTCGGGACAGGGGCGTTGTCTGCAATCGTTTCGGGGCAGTCCATGTTGTCGTACTGGTTCTGCGCCATCTCGCAGTACCCGTTAACAACAGTGGGGCGGGAGTAGTCCACCATCCGGCGGAAGCTCTCAAGCGGGCAAGTGCCCGAGCTGGCCAGGTACTGGTTGCCCGCGCCGTCCAGGCAGTGCACCTCCAACGCGCTCACCTGGAACTCGTAGCTGCCGTTGGCCATCAGCGTCGGGCTGCCGCGCACCAGCCGCACGTACCAGTCATTCGTGGACTCTGTGTCCTGCAGCAGCTCCACAAAGATGCTGATACCGTACGGCGGACGCATCGTGGCTTCCGTGTGATCGCCGAAGGTGATGGCGAGCGGGGACACTGTTGTGTCATGGGCACTGTACTCGTACAGCTTGAAGGACGGCGAGAGCTTGTAGGCGTTGATGTTGGCCAGCATCGTCTGCGCGAGGTTCTGCGCCGGCGCACCTTGGGTGGCATCCAGAGGAACGGACTTGTTGTAGTCATACACGTAGCGGTACCAGGCGGCCATGTACTCCGCAAGGCCCGGCATGGCGGCCGTGAGGCTCGGCTTCTCAGCGAGGCGGCCGGAGACGGCAAACGAGGTGGCGATGTCGTACAGCGTGTTGACGCACGGCGAGCGCTGCGCGTAATCTTGGCACTCACCCTCAACATACGCATCCCTCGCGGCGGCTTGGATCTGCTGCCACGTGAGGTACTGGTCCACGACTTTGTCGAGTGCGGTGTTCTGCACGTCCATTTCAAGGAAGCGGCGGCCCATGACGGACGGCTGGGTGTCGGTGTAGAGGAGCGTGTCGGTGGTCGTGTTGGACGAGTAGATGACGGGGTAGAAGTAGTCATCTGGGAAGAGGCCACGCAGGAAGGCGGTGGCGCTCTGGATGGTGCGCTGCGTTCCGGTCGACTGGGTGAACACCACCGACGAGTTGTAGCGGGTGGAGGGGAAGAGGGGCGTCTCAACGACGGAAAGATCGTTGTAGCGCGCACGCGCGAAGCGGCCAATGGAGTTAAGCATCTCAATACCGTAGTTCGTCAGCTCAGCGCATGGGTATTCGGTGCCGCACACCTCCGTTTTGTTGTCGTCCACAAAAGGACCACGATGCCCATGTCGGTGAACGAGCTGCACCATGCGCACGACAAGACGCGCATCAGCGGTGATGGCTGCGGCGACGAGCAGCACAGCCAGCAGCAGGCGGGAAATCTTCGACGCCATTTCTGCGCTGTGGGGCTGGGAAGGTCAACGATTGTGTGTGTTAGTTAGGGAATAAAGCTGTTAATAGGAACAGAGTGGTACAGAGGTAAGGTTTACGATGGCTTTAAGGAGAAAGTCGTATTAGGAAGCGGTAAGATATACCGTGTCTTCAAGGTTCGGATGGTAAAGAATGCGTTGCGTAAAAAAGAAGCGAATTGGGTAGCAGCACAATTTGTTTTTGTTGCAGTTGTCGCGTGATGTTCAAGCAGAAGCGGTAAGAGAAAAGAGGAGAAGGAAGTTTCATAAAGCGCCGAAATGCCGCACAGAGCTGTAATGAGGCAGCCGCCGAGAGTAACGAGCTCGTTACATACTTTAAAGATGTGTGTGGTGCCACTAGAGGAAGAGAGCATAATGGCCAGCAGAGCTGTGGATGACGTTTTAGTGAAAAAAGTCCATCCCAGCGGATCCAACGGCAATTCTTTTCAGTTTCTTTTCGATAGCCGACGCACACAGCATGCCGCCCATACGCACGCGACTCGTTGACACGTGCTGTAGGTGTCCCTGTCCGTCACACGCCCTTGGCTCTGCAGGTGCTTGATGGCGAGGAAAGAGAAAGACCGTGTTACTTTTCACAAGAAAAAAAAACCGAAAACAACAACACAAAAAAGAGCGAGGGAAATGTTAGATGAGAAGAATAGAGAAAAAAAAGGGCCGGCGACGGTGTAGAGGCCTTACGCAGCGCTTACGAGTTGCTAGTGGCTTACAAACGGCACAAAAAAGATGTGGATAACGAGTACAGAGAAAATAAGAAGGGTGAAAGGGTTAAGCGAAGCACTCTACTAGAAAAGCGTAGACTGCCGAAAGAGATTACCTTAATGATGAAGGCCAAGAAAGAAAACCTGACAAAGCCAAAAAAAAAAAAATAGATACAGCGAAGGACAAAGAAAAGAGAGAAAAAAAAAAGGCTCAAAGAAGAGTCTTTCGTGCCGTTTCAACAAATTAAGGGAAAGAATTCAACGTGTCTTTTGCGTTTCTGCGCACAACCGTGCTACCTGAAGGCAGACACAGGCGCGCCTTGTTCAACACGAACAAATCCACCGGATGCTGGCGTTGAGGTCTCCATGGAAGACATCTCACCAGGCAACTACAAACGTGGAAAAGGAAAGAAGAAACGCACAGTAGTAGTCCCACTCTCGACAGAAGAGACGAAAAAAAAATTCGTTCCATTATTCCTTTGACACCGCATTCACGCTTTCTCTTTTTTGGCCGTGTTTGACGCAGTGCGGCGTGTCACCAACGATGTGAGAGAGAAAGCGGTTTCGAAAGAAGAAAAGAGATTCAGTTTTACTTGCGACACACGCACATACACACAAGGACAGCACGCACGGCGCCATGCAATGAAGTCATCGCAGCTAGCGCACACACACACATAAAAAAAAAAGAATTTATGCATTTGCGAAACAGCCAATATTTAATGGCAATACACGGCGTCCCCTGACCCCCGACCAACAAAAGATTAATAATTGCAAAAAAAAAAAACGTGAGAGAGCAGGCGGTAGAGGTCGTGTACGGGCGTTTTAAGGCCTCGACGCCTTCCACCTTCACCTCAACTCGTACAACCGCACGCAGTAACGACCCATGCAGCCCCGGTCTTCCTCACGCGCAACACTATAGAACGGCTGCACTTCACAATTTGATTTTTGGCAGTAAAGCGAAACGTCTCTCGACGTTTTTTCCTTCCTCTTTATTCAGCCATGTGACAACACACAGTCTACAGCTGCCATTGTGAGAGATAAGACAACACGGAACAGACAAGAAAACGCGAAACATCACCTGCATGAAGAGGTCGTGAAAGCAGCTCATCTAACGACACACCAAGCTGTACACGCGCCAGATCCGTGGTGCAGTGGGCATAGACAGTGGCAGAGAGACGATTGATGTCGCGGCAGCAGACAAGGCGCCGAGACGACGCGGTGCCGGTGCACAACCCCATGTGCTAGTGCGTGCGCGGGCGTGTGCGCACGGGTGGATGCTGACGACCTCTCGGGCAGCTATTGGAGGGATTCAACCCTCGCTGCTTTTACTCGTTGTGCTTGCGCATGGCAGCGCCGAGCACGACGCCGTCGTTGACGCTGCGCAGGTCTACTCATGGCTGTTCACACCAAAGGCGATGTGTTGGTTGCCGCCACCTCGTTAGTCGGGTAGCACTGGTAGTCCACCGGGCCGAGGACATAGCCAGCAGGGCAGGCCACCTGCGGACACGCGTAGCGGTACTGGAAGCAAACCTCCCCCACCGGCGAGTTGTCCGCAATCGTTGCGGGACAGCCCATTTCCTTGAACTGGTAATCGGACATCTCACAATACCCGTTGACAACAGTGGGGCGGGAGTAGTCCACCATCCGGCGGAAGCTTTCAAGCGGACAAATACCTGTGCTGGCCAGGTACTGGTTGCCCGCGCCATCCAAGCAGTGCACCTCCATCCCACCCACCTGGAACTCGTAGCTGCCGTTGGCCATCAGCGTTGGGTTGCCACGCACCAGCCGCACGTACCAGTCGCTCGTGGACTCCGTGTCCTGCAGCAGCTCCACAAAGATGCTGATACCGTACGGAGTCAACATGGTAGCATCGCTGTGATCCCCAAACGTCACGCTTAAAGGACACACTGTTGTGTCATGGGCACTGTACTCGTACAGCTTGAAGGACGGTGAGAGCTTGTGGGCGTTGATGTTGGCCAGCATCGTCTGCGCGAGGTTCTGCCCCGGCGAGCCCTGCATGGCATCCAGCGGTACGGACTTGTTGTAGTCATAGGTGAAGCGGTACCAGCCCGAGTTGTAAGCTGAAAGGCCCGGCATGATAGCTTCAAGATTCGGCTTGTCGGTGAGACGGCCAGCAGCTGCAAAAGAGACGGCAATGTCGTTTAAGTAATAGGCACAATCAATGCGGTCATCGTAATCCTGGCAGAGGCCTTCGGCAAATGCTTCTTTGGCTGCGGCTTGCATCTGATCCCACGTCATGTAGCTGTCGATGACGGGGTTCAGCAGCTCCATCTGTTTCTCAATCTCGTACCACCCGCGGCCAATAACAGAGGGGACCGTGTCGGAATTGAGCAGCGTGTCGGTGGTGATGTTGTGGGAGTAGATGACGGGGTAGAAGTAGTCATCCGGGAAGAGGCCACGCAGGAAGGCGGTGGCGCTCTGGATGGTGCGCTGGATGCCAGTGGAGCGGGTGTACACCACCGACGAGTTGTAGCGGGTGGAGGGGAAGAGGGGCGTCTCCACGACGGAAACGTCGTTGTAGCGCGCACGCGCGAAGCGGCCGATGGAGTTGAGCATCTCAATGCCCACGCCCGTCAGCTCACCACACGGGTATTCGGTGCCGCAAATTTGCGTGGCGTTGTTGTGGACGAGAGGGCCGCGAGCACCGTGGCGATGCGCCACCTGCACCATGCGCACGACAAGACGCGCATCAGCGGTGATGGCTGCCGCGACGAGCAGCACGGCCAGCAGCAGCTGGGCAGCCTTCGACGCCATTCTTCTTGTGTGGGAAGGTACGGTAAGAGAGATAAGAGAGAGTGAAGTTAGACACAGTTAGATGGTAGTAGCAGGAACAAGAACGAAAAAGAGGTGTTGGGTAGTGTAGCGCTGTACGGGCGTACTGGAGTGGCAGACGTGCTTCTGCGACACGCAAAACAGTCCGCAGAAAAGAGAGAAGAATTCACGGGGGACAAAAAGGAGCAGAAGGTGAAGATAGGGATTGACGAAGCTGAAAGTCGACTGTAGTCCACTCCCGGCCAGGGTTCAAGGTTCCAGCTTCCACCTACACAGGCGATCTTGACAATTCATCCGTAGCCGGAGAAAAATTCAGGACTGAAGCGGAGGAGCTCTGCCAGGGGTTTCGCTGCCAATGGGCCATCATATCTGCACTCAATGCAGCCTCCGCAGCAACCATTCCTAGCAGAATCGCAACGATGCCGTCACAGCCACTCGCTCCATCGCAAGTGAGGCGAGAAACTTTTTAAAAGCAGTTGCACTCTCTTTTAAAGCCAACAAAATCAATTCAGAGACAACGAGGCGTCACGTCATTTCCTTTTTCTTTTAGTTACTTTATCTATTTTTCTTTCCTATTTGCCGTACACAAATAAACGTGGTTGCTCATAACAGCCCTTTCACGCGCCGAAAGAAAACGCCATCCACCAAGGCGATGAAGAGAAGTACTTTTTTTTTTGAAGTTCATTGAGAAAGGAAAAGAAAGTGGTACACCGATTTATCGCGTCGGGCATTATCGGGGAGCATATATATATGAACACCCATTAGAGAACCAGAAAAAAAAACAGAAAATTAACCAAATAAGGAATACAAGAGGACGCGGCGTCCTGTGCGCAGCGCTGGTCATCTCCACCGCCCTCGGTTTCGTGTTGACCGCAGCGTTTACAGCAAGAACAAAAAAAGAACTCGTGGTGCATTGCGGGTGTAAAAGGAGCGTCACTACACCTTCATTTTTTTTCTATTGCTCGTAGCCGCACACGGATACACACACACATTTCGCCTAAAGGACAAGAAAAAAAAAGGAAATCAGCCGCTGGTAACAGCTGTTGTCCCGTAAGAGACGGACACTGCTGCTTGCACAAGGCCACAACCTCAGCACCTAATTTGTGTTTTTTAGCTGTTCTGCATTAGCTTTTTTTTTTTTTTGCCGTTTTTTCCCATCAGTAGCGTTGCTCTTGAAGGAAAGGAAGCAAGAAGCAACAGCTACGGGGGACAAACCAATAGATACACTCGAAAGCCCTACCAACAAGCAGACGAGCGAAAAAAAAAAAACCGTGTTTCTTTTATTACACTCCTTGTATTTTTTTAAAAGTGTGAGAAAGGGAGAAAAAGAGAGACAGAGAAGCAAAAAAAAAATTGATGTCGGTCAACAGTGTAATTAGGAACGTGCCGTTCACAACAGAAAACACTTTCCAATCTGTTTCGCTTGCAATGCAGGAGCTGAATCCTTTCGGTCAGCCCTCATGGTCGACATCTTTTTCTTTCTGTTCTGCTCATCTCTGAAAGCGAGGAAAAAAAAAAAGTCAAAGAAAAATATAAAGAAGAATATAAAGAAGCGTTTTTTTTTCTGTTTTTCTCTTATTCTTCCGCGCTGCTCCTTCGCCACCTCGGTGCACGACCATGTCGCCTTGCATGGACCTTCCGCGGTGTGCCGCAACTACGCACAACGCAGAAGGGCAACGGAGGAGAAAGACAAGCCGAAGTAGAAGACAACAAAGAAACGGTTTTTTTCTCGGATTAGAAAACCGTCACCACCAGAGGAGTTAGAGGGAGGGAAGAGCGAAGGGAACGGAGATAATCCGCTTGTGAGCTGCAGCATTGGGATGCGCAGCAATTGGCTGTGTCTCTTGCCAAGCACATACTGTTTTTTTATTAGTTTTTCTTCGCTACTTGAAACCAGTCCCTTTTCTATTTTCAGCCTCTTCTACCCCATTGCTTAGCTCTTTCTTTCCCTCAACAAAGAAAACCAAATAAACGTCGCATGTCGTACACGGCGGCGTGACTCTTGATCGGTCGCCGAATATGGGAATGGTCGCCCACATTATGCCTCTCTCTTCCACCTCGATCAGTGGCTGCGATCGTGGCTTAGATATTTTTCCGCCTTTTGCGTTACGCAAATGAGTAAAAAAAAGGGAGGAAGTAGAAGGCAAGAAAACTCAAAAGCACACACACAAAAAAATATATCATAAGAAACATACATGAACAGTAGGATCTCAATGATTGCACGTTAAGTAAGCCTGCGTGCGGTCAGGGTTTCGTGAACTTGACAGGGAAGGCGTGCCATGGGGATTTGGAGGAGCGAGCAGGGGTCAGTGCCATATTCAAGAGAGAGAGAGAGAGAGCGAAACTTTAACTTGAAGGAAAGAGGAAAGAAAGAAAAAAAAGACCGGAAACAAGTAGAACAAGGAGTGGACAAGAGTGCGCCACCGCTGTTCACACGCACACAAACCAACCCGCACTCACGCACACGCACACAATTACGCACAAAAAAAAAAAGAGAATGTGTGCGGTGAAAACAAGAATTTTATATCAGAGGTACAATACGCTATCCGGAAAACAAAAAATAGTGATGAAAGGAAAAAAAAAACGTCTTGGGTATCAAAAATCGAACAAAGGGTTTCCTCATCAATGCGGTGGGAACTCCTTTGCGGTGCTGCAATCATACACGCATATAAACAATTTGTTTCGTGTAAAAGTCAATACAACACAAGAAACGCTCCAACAATGTAGTTGCCTGCAGCAAGTGTTGGTACATACACAGGTAGGTATAAAAAATGAAACACTGCCTCTACTGTAGGTCAACATTTGTTTTTTTTTTCTTCCGTTAAGCGTGTCGAACATGCACGGCGGGACCGTCAACGGAAATTACCTGGGAGGAAGGAAGAGTTTGAAAAGAAAGAAAAGACAGAAAAAAATAGACTTTTGTGGAGAGGTTGTGAAAGCAGCTCACCCAACGGCACACCAAGCTGTACGCGCGCCAGATCCGTGGTGCAGTGGGCATAGACAGCGACAGAGAGGCGATTGCCGTCGCGGCAGCAGAGAAGTCGCTGAGACGACGCGGTGCCGGTGCGCAACCCCGTGTGCGTGCGCGGGTGTGTGCGCACGGGTGGATGCTGACGACCTCTCGGGCAGCTGACGGAGGGAATTCAACCCTCGCTGCTTTTACTCGTTGTGCTTCCGCATGGCAGCACCGAGCACCACGCCGTCGTTGACGCCGCGCAGCAGCCCGAGGGCGATGTCCGTCTTCTCTTTGCGCGAGAGGGTGCGCGGCGTCCATGCCATTGGAGTGTTAACCGCGTTCGACTCCGGAGCGCCGGTGGTCGTCGTTGTGGTCGTTGTCGTCGTCGTGGTCGTTACCTCGCCAGTCGGGTAGCACTGGTAGTCCACCGGGCCGAGGACATAGCCAGCAGGGCAGGCCACCTGCGGACACGCGTAGCGGTACTGGAAGCAAACCTCCCCCACCGGCGAGTTGTCCGCAATCGTTGCGGGACAGCCCATTTCCTTGAACTGGTAATCGGACATCTCACAATACCCGTTGACAACAGTGGGGCGGGAGTAGTCCACCATCCGGCGGAAGCTTTCAAGCGGACAAATACCTGTGCTGGCCAGGTACTGGTTGCCCGCGCCATCCAAGCAGTGCACCTCCATCCCACCCACCTGGAACTCGTAGCTGCCGTTGGCCATCAGCGTTGGGTTGCCACGCACCAGCCGCACGTACCAGTCGCTCGTGGACTCCGTGTCCTGCAGCAGCTCCACAAAGATGCTGATACCGTACGGAGTCAACATGGTAGCATCGCTGTGATCCCCAAACGTCACGCTTAAAGGACACACTGTTGTGTCATGGGCACTGTACTCGTACAGCTTGAAGGACGGTGAGAGCTTGTGGGCGTTGATGTTGGCCAGCATCGTCTGCGCGAGGTTCTGCCCCGGCGAGCCCTGCATGGCATCCAGCGGTACGGACTTGTTGTAGTCATAGGTGAAGCGGTACCAGCCCGAGTTGTAAGCTGAAAGGCCCGGCATGATAGCTTCAAGATTCGGCTTGTCGGTGAGACGGCCAGCAGCTGCAAAAGAGACGGCAATGTCGTTTAAGTAATAGGCACAATCAATGCGGTCATCGTAATCCTGGCAGAGGCCTTCGGCAAATGCTTCTTTGGCTGCGGCTTGCATCTGATCCCACGTCATGTAGCTGTCGATGACGGGGTTCAGCAGCTCCATCTGTTTCTCAATCTCGTACCACCCGCGGCCAATAACAGAGGGGACCGTGTCGGAATTGAGCAGCGTGTCGGTGGTGATGTTGTGGGAGTAGATGACGGGGTAGAAGTAGTCATCCGGGAAGAGGCCACGCAGGAAGGCGGTGGCGCTCTGGATGGTGCGCTGGATGCCAGTGGAGCGGGTGTACACCACCGACGAGTTGTAGCGGGTGGAGGGGAAGAGGGGCGTCTCCACGACGGAAACGTCGTTGTAGCGCGCACGCGCGAAGCGGCCGATGGAGTTGAGCATCTCAATGCCCACGCCCGTCAGCTCACCACACGGGTATTCGGTGCCGCAAATTTGCGTGGCGTTGTTGTGGACGAGAGGGCCGCGAGCACCGTGGCGATGCGCCACCTGCACCATGCGCACGACAAGACGCGCATCAGCGGTGATGGCTGCCGCGACGAGCAGCACGGCCAGCAGCAGCTGGGCAGCCTTCGACGCCATTCTTCTTGTGTGGGAAGGTACGGTAAGAGAGATAAGAGAGAGTGAAGTTAGACACAGTTAGATGGTAGTAGCAGGAACAAGAACGAAAAAGAGGTGTTGGGTAGTGTAGCGCTGTACGGGCGTACTGGAGTGGCAGACGTGCTTCTGCGACACGCAAAACAGTCCGCAGAAAAGAGAGAAGAATTCACGGGGGACAAAAAGGAGCAGAAGGTGAAGATAGGGATTGACGAAGCTGAAAGTCGACTGTAGTCCACTCCCGGCCAGGGTTCAAGGTTCCAGCTTCCACCTACACAGGCGATCTTGACAATTCATCCGTAGCCGGAGAAAAATTCAGGACTGAAGCGGAGGAGCTCTGCCAGGGGTTTCGCTGCCAATGGGCCATCATATCTGCACTCAATGCAGCCTCCGCAGCAACCATTCCTAGCAGAATCGCAACGATGCCGTCACAGCCACTCGCTCCATCGCAAGTGAGGCGAGAAACTTTTTAAAAGCAGTTGCACTCTCTTTTAAAGCCAACAAAATCAATTCAGAGACAACGAGGCGTCACGTCATTTCCTTTTTCTTTTAGTTACTTTATCTATTTTTCTTTCCTATTTGCCGTACACAAATAAACGTGGTTGCTCATAACAGCCCTTTCACGCGCCGAAAGAAAACGCCATCCACCAAGGCGATGAAGAGAAGTACTTTTTTTTTTTGAAGTTCATTGAGAAAGGAAAAGAAAGTGGTACACCGATTTATCGCGTCGGGCATTATCGGGGAGCATATATATATGAACACCCATTAGAGAACCAGAAAAAAAAACAGAAAATTAACCAAATAAGGAATACAAGAGGACGCGGCGTCCTGTGCGCAGCGCTGGTCATCTCCACCGCCCTCGGTTTCGTGTTGACCGCAGCGTTTACAGCAAGAACAAAAAAAGAACTCGTGGTGCATTGCGGGTGTAAAAGGAGCGTCACTACACCTTCATTTTTTTTCTATTGCTCGTAGCCGCACACGGATACACACACACATTTCGCCTAAAGGACAAGAAAAAAAAAGGAAATCAGCCGCTGGTAACAGCTGTTGTCCCGTAAGAGACGGACACTGCTGCTTGCACAAGGCCACAACCTCAGCACCTAATTTGTGTTTTTTAGCTGTTCTGCATTAGCTTTTTTTTTTTTTGCCGTTTTTCCCATCAGTAGCGTTGCTCTTGAAGGAAAGGAAGCAAGAAGCAACAGCTACGGGGGACAAACCAATAGATACACTCGAAAGCCCTACCAACAAGCAGACGAGCGAAAAAAAAAAACCGTGTTTCTTTTATTACACTCCTTGTATTTTTTTAAAAGTGTGAGAAAGGGAGAAAAAGAGAGACAGAGAAGCAAAAAAAAAATTGATGTCGGTCAACAGTGTAATTAGGAACGTGCCGTTCACAACAGAAAACACTTTCCAATCTGTTTCGCTTGCAATGCAGGAGCTGAATCCTTTCGGTCAGCCCTCATGGTCGACATCTTTTTCTTTCTGTTCTGCTCATCTCTGAAAGCGAGGAAAAAAAAAAAGTCAAAGAAAAATATAAAGAAGAATATAAAGAAGCGTTTTTTTTTCTGTTTTTCTCTTATTCTTCCGCGCTGCTCCTTCGCCACCTCGGTGCACGACCATGTCGCCTTGCATGGACCTTCCGCGGTGTGCCGCAACTACGCACAACGCAGAAGGGCAACGGAGGAGAAAGACAAGCCGAAGTAGAAGACAACAAAGAAACGGTTTTTTTCTCGGATTAGAAAACCGTCACCACCAGAGGAGTTAGAGGGAGGGAAGAGCGAAGGGAACGGAGATAATCCGCTTGTGAGCTGCAGCATTGGGATGCGCAGCAATTGGCTGTGTCTCTTGCCAAGCACATACTGTTTTTTTATTAGTTTTTCTTCGCTACTTGAAACCAGTCCCTTTTCTATTTTCAGCCTCTTCTACCCCATTGCTTAGCTCTTTCTTTCCCTCAACAAAGAAAACCAAATAAACGTCGCATGTCGTACACGGCGGCGTGACTCTTGATCGGTCGCCGAATATGGGAATGGTCGCCCACATTATGCCTCTCTCTTCCACCTCGATCAGTGGCTGCGATCGTGGCTTAGATATTTTTCCGCCTTTTGCGTTACGCAAATGAGTAAAAAAAGGGAGGAAGTAGAAGGCAAGAAAACTCAAAAGCACACACACAAAAAAATATATCATAAGAAACATACATGAACAGTAGGATCTCAATGATTGCACGTTAAGTAAGCCTGCGTGCGGTCAGGGTTTCGTGAACTTGACAGGGAAGGCGTGCCATGGGGATTTGGAGGAGCGAGCAGGGGTCAGTGCCATATTCAAGAGAGAGAGAGAGAGAGCGAAACTTTAACTTGAAGGAAAGAGGAAAAGAAAAAAGAAAAAAAAAACGAAACAAGTAGACAAAAGCAGCGACAAAGAGGGGTGCGCCAGTTCATACGCTAAGAAAAAATAAAAAATTCGTGGTAAATGTACAGCGACAGATCCGTGGTGCAGTGGGCACGTCACAGGCCATTTGAGTCCGTTAAGCGCGCGTTCGACGCCGGGGCGCCGGTGCGATGCGCCCCGTTGTGCGTGCGCGGGTGTGTGCGCTGCGCGTGGATGCGTTACGACCTCTCGGGCAGCTGACGGAGGGAATTCAACCCTCGCTGCTTTTACTCGTTGTGCTTCCGCATGGCAGCACCGAGCACCACGCCGTCGTTGACGCCGCGCAGCAGCCCGAGGGCGATGTCCGTCTTCTCTTTGCGCGAGAGGGTGCGCGGCGTCCATGCCATTGGAGTGTTAACCGCGTTCGACTCCGGAGCGCCGGTGGTCGTCGTTGTGGTCGTTGTCGTCGTCGTGGTCGTTACCTCGCCAGTCGGGTAGCACTGGTAGTCCGACACCGCGAGGAAGTAGGTTGCAGGGCAGGCCACCTGCGGGCACACGTAGCGGTAGATCCAGCAGTAGCTCGGAACCGGCAAGCCGGCGGCAATGGTCTCTGGGCAGCCCATGTTGTCGCGCTGGACCTGCGCCATCTCGCAGTACCCGTTGACAACAGCAGGGCGGGAGTAGTCCACCATCCGGCGGAAGCTCTCAAGCGGGCAAATGCCCGTGCTGGCCAGATACTGGTTGCCCGCGCCATCCAGGCAGTGCACCTCCATCCCACCCACCTGGAACACGTAGCTGCCGTTGGCCATCAGCGTTGGGTTGCCGCGCACCAGCCGCACGTACCAGTCGCTCGTGGACTCCGTGTCCTGCAGCAGCTCCACAAAGATGGTGATGGCGTACGGCGGACGCATGGTAGCATCTGTGTGGTCACCAAACGTCACGGCGAGCGGGGCCACCATGGTGTCGTGCGTGCTGAACTCGAACATCTTGAAGGACGGCGAGAGCTTGTAGGCGTTGATGTTAGCCAACATCGTCTGCGCGAGGTTCTGCGACGGCGCACCTTGACTGGCGTCCAGAGCGACGGACTTGTTGTAGTCGAAGACGTAGCGGTACCAGGCGGTCGTGTACGCAGCAAGACCAGGGAACGCAGCCGTGAGGGCAGCCTTCTCAGCGAGGCGACCAGAAGCCTGGAAGGACGTGGCGATGTCGTACAGCGTGCTGACGCAGTCGGAGCGCTGCGCGTAATTCTGGCAAGAGCCTTCGGCGTACGCGTCCTTGGATGCGGCCTGGATCTGATCCCACGTGAGGTACTGATCGATGACGGGGTTCATGGCAGCGTTCATCGCATCCGGCGCAAGCCAGCGGCGGCCCATCACGGACGGCACGGGGTCGGTGTTGAGCAGCGTGTCGGTGGTGATGTTGTGGGAGTAGATGACGGGGTAGAAGTAGTCATCCGGGAAGAGGCCGCGCAGGAAGGCGGTGGCGCTCTGGATGGTGCGCTGGATGCCAGTGGAGCGGGTGTACACCACCGACGAGTTGTAGCGGGTGGAGGGGAAGAGGGGCGTCTCCACGACGGAAACGTCGTTGTAGCGCGCACGCGCGAAGCGGCCGATGGAGTTGAGCATCTCAATGCCCACGCCGGTCAGCTCACCACACGGGTATTCGGTGCCGCAAATCTGCGTGACGTTATCAGTCACAAGAGGGCCGCGAGCACCGTGGCGATGCGCCACCTGCACCATGCGCACGACAAGACGCGCATCGGCGGTGATGGCTGCCGCGACGAGCAGCGCGGCCAGCACCAGGCGAGCAATCTTCGACGCCATTTCTGCGCTGCGAAGCACGGAAGAAGGAGGTTGATACGAGGGAGGGACGGTTTGCGATAAAGCACACTTGCGGGACGGCGGGAGGCGAGTAGAGCAGTGCTAGAGTCGTTTCGCGAAGGGGCAGAACTGTGGAGAAAGGTGAAGTGCGAAGGAGGAAGGGTATTTCAAAAAAAAAAAAGGAGGAAAAGAATAGTGGAGAGTGGTAGCAGTGACAGCATCGACGAGTGTGGCAGTGCCGCAAAAGGGAAGGCAATAAGCTTCCGCAAGAGCACTGTAGGCTGAATGTCGGAGAGACAGAGAAAGCGATTCCAGGGAGGAAAGAAAAGAAAAAGCCGGGAGATTACCGTTGTTTTTTGCTCGCAGCAAAAACTTGAAAGCGGTTTTGTCGGTAAAAGAAACTTATGATGAGTAGTTTGAGGTGTCTTTTTAGATTACCCAACCGGCACTCACAGACCAACGGCTAACATATTCTGCCTGGGCTGTTTAAACTACTTTTTTTGCATTCGACAGCACTGCTTCAGAGTACGAGAATAAGAAAGCGAAAGCAAAGGACAACGGATAGAGAACAAACCCAAACATCACTACCAAGAAGGACGCCGTAATTACCCTTCTTTTAGTACGAAGCAATACTGTGTTGAAGGGCGACGTGAGTGCGTTCTCTGATTTTTTTCTTCATCCTCCGCTGTCGCGCCGCAAGAATTCTTACGAGCGCTTCGCACCAGCACCACCGCCGAGAGCACGCAGCCGCATCTCCCGCAGCTGCTCCGGCGTCGGACGCGGCGCTGCGGCCTCCACCGCACCTGCTGAAGCGTCTCCCGTCGGATTCCCCGACGCACGCAGGGAGCGGCCAGTCCCGGTAAACGCAGCGGGCTCCTGCCCTGGTGCTTGTGACGCTGTGGGGGCCTCTCCGGATGCTGCAGCGGTGGCAGAGGGCGTCGCCGGTGGCCCTTGCAATCCATCGCCGGTGCTGCCACCACTGCCATCCGTGAGACTTGGGGGTTTGAAGTTGAAGGGCTTGAACTGCACACCTGTTGGGCTGCTGGCGCCAATCACGTTGGTGCCGGTCGGGGAGGCGACAGCGCTGAGGCTCTCCTCCGGCGGGGAGGGCGGCATGTCAAGCGGACGCTCAAAGTCCACCTTCAACTCCACCGGCGCGCCGTCGGCACGCACCGTCAAGATACCATTCACCGTGTTCTGCTTCATGTCGATGATGTCTGTCAGGTTCAGTTGGAACTCGCGGTCTAGGTAACTGATGACAATAGTAGCCCCTTTGGTCAGCACCGGGTACTGCGACAGCTGCCGCTCCAGCAGCTGGCGTGGGTTGCCGAACATGACGAGCGCCTTCTGGTGCGGCTGCAGCTTGATCAGCGAGCCTGGTGGGAGGCTGCAGCTCTGCACCTTGACGATCATCGTCCCCTTGAGTCCGAGGTGCTGGAACATCCAGTCCGGCAGCACGACGGAGCCGGCTTGGGCATTGAACTCGAGCACCGCCGCGTAGACGCGCTTGCGCGTTGGGGTGATGATCTCGAACTGGAGGGGGTAGACCATGGTGATCTTGCAAAGGTCGTCGAGGACGCTGGAGGGGAGCAGGACGCGGCTGCCGTAGTTGATGCGCTCCTGATGGGCACTGGAGGCCGAGACAGCCACGAGACGCGTCTCGTAGCTCTCCAAGAGGGCAGCCATCGTTGCGGCCACCACGAAATAAAAAGCAAAGGTTTTTTTTTTCTCACTGCAGCGCAGAGAACGGCACGAGTTCGACCAGATAACGCTCTGGTGGTTGGCCGCGTACAGCTCCACCTGTCACGACTGGATACTGCGCAAAGCCAGCTTCTCTTTTCGCTTTCCACTCCTACGGAGGTTTTCCGCGAGGCGGATGAGTTGTATAGAGGCTGTGAAGGGATGCAAAACTGAGGTGAGAGGAAAGAGGAGGAGCGAGGTCGAAGAGCGAGGAACACAAAGAAGTAGTACGATGGAGTGCAGCTCACGGCGAAGAGACTGTGAGGAAGAGCAGAGCGGATCTCACATTATATATACCTTGCGCCTCAAGCGAAGAGGCAGAGGTCAGGTGGACGCGACTTGCGTGTACGGCGAGCCGTGCAGCACCGTTGACGATGTAGTAATTGACGAGTTGATGTGCACACGATAGGTGGAAATGAGTGCTAAAAAAAGAAGTTGAAGTAAGACACTCAGTGGAGAAAAAAAAGTTTTGTGATACGTAACGCGTCATTGCTCCTTGCAAAAAAGGGTGAAATAAAGGGGGCTCAAAGAACGGTACCGTATATGCTTTATGCCACGTTAAATTCCTCCTATCCATCACGCCACGCAAACGACTTCATCTGTTAAAGCACGGCGGTACTGTTCCAGCTCGCGAGGGAACACGGTGCTGTCAGCGTAAAGCCACCGCATCACCAACCAGCTGCCCTCCGCCACCTCCACGCCATACACCCGCAGACTCGTTTCTGCCGGCGAGACGGCAAGGCCCTCCATGGCAAACACCTTCTGCCCTGCAGCGTTCACCGTGTGCTGCGGGTGGCTGGGGGTGATGAAGAGAGCACGAAGAAACGCGAAGAAGGCGTCGAGGTCGTCGGGGCGGAGGCCGTTCACACACCGCAGCTCCATTTCAACGGGATCGGCTGCGGGTGACGTCGCAGGGGCGATGAAAAGTGTCACGAAGACGTCATGTGGGTGTTCGCAGACGGTGGTGCAGAAAAGCTCCGGCAGAGGCAACGGCAGCGTAAAGAAGGCGGAATGAAATGCGTGAGAAGAGAGATCGGTGGCGGCAGCCCCATCGTCAGCAGATGCGCACCACGCCGTGACTTGATGAAGCGATGTGCTCCACGTGCCGGCCACCTCGCACTGCGCCGTGGTGAGCGTGATGACCACGTGTGCGTCGCCAAAGAGCGTCCGTGCGCCGCGAGGAGGAATGTCAGACGAGGTGCGCGGATGTACCTCCACTACGGCACTCGGGCAGACCATCCCGTCCCCTCCGCTGCTCGGCGTCAGTGTGAGGCGGCTGCGTGCGTGTCCATCAACAGGTGCCGCCACGTGGCACACAAGGCACACCGGCAACTCCACCGCGTAGAGAGCCGCAACGCCGTCCAGCTGCAGCACACACACGTTGTG
Source organism: Crithidia sp. LVH-60A (assembly GCA_030078075.1). Lineage (NCBI taxonomy): Eukaryota > Euglenozoa > Kinetoplastea > Trypanosomatida > Trypanosomatidae > Crithidia > Crithidia sp. LVH-60A. The sequence goes on from CP119668.1 coordinate 2,050,574, forward strand.
CCCGCTGGGAATGCCACGACGCTGCGCAGCGCTGTCCACAGAAACCAGGCGGGCACTCTGGGCGGTGTAGAGAAGGTCAGCGAGTCGCTCCTCATAAGCGCCGGTGTGCGTCTGGAGCTGGATCGTGTAGGCCACGTCGTGCGCGACGAGGTAGAAGGCGGCGAGAATGACGGGCGATGGCCCCACGTGCACATTCACGTAGCGCTCCATCACCGTCGTTGCGATGTTGCGTGCCGCAGTAGAGAGCTTCACCTTGAAGTACGTCTTTGCATCGTCAGCAGCAGCCTGGGCCCGCGACAGAGATCGCTGCACGTACGTCTCGGTTCTAAATGCACAGCCGCCGTCGTCACGCGCCACCGCGGCGCAGCTCTCCGCCATGAGGCTGAGGCGTGAGCCGTCCTCGTGCAAGAAGCGCAGCACCTCCAGCGGGTAGCGGTGCGTGGCAGACTCCTCGGTGTAGCCGCGGGTGACGGCAGCGGAGAGGGCGGCGAGGTGCACCTGTGTGGCACCACCAGGCGTGCGAGAGCGTGCCCGCTCCGGTGACGTTGTGGTCGACGACATAGCGGCAGCTGCAGCCGGCGCCTCGCCACGCAATTTCATTAGAGATGCGGCAAGGCGAATAGAGGTGAAGTGAGCAGCGCGGCTGCATACCGCTTTCGCAGGCGGGGAAGGAGAAGGTGGCGCTGCTTTTGTCAAGTAGTCCCCCATTGCCGGCTCCGCAGGGCCAGTCTTGGTGTCGGCAAAGCTAGTGCTCCTGCTGCGGCCACGAAGTCCACTGACTAGAGCATCCGACGCGGCGCAGACAGTCTGAGAGACGTGGGCGAGGGAGCCGCAGAGGTACGCAAAGACGCCGTCATCTGGGCTCGCGGAGAAGATGTCGCTCTGGCCGCTGCGGGAGGCATCAGACGGCGAAGCAGGGCTGCGAGGGGAGAGGGAGGATGACGGCACACCCGCCTCTAGCAGCTCAGCGCGCGTGTAGCCCTCCTGCAGCAGCGTGCGGGGCGATGCGCCGTCGTATAATCTGCGGTGTATGGCTTGGCGGCGGTGCTGCGGGTCGGGGGAGACGCGCAGGGTGGTGCAATAGTAGGCCAAGACACCAACGGCGACGAGGATGGGCAGGCCCCACCCGCTCTTGCCCTTCACATCCATTGTCTGCGCTCGTTTCACAAAGGTGGCGGAAGTGGTGAAGACTCTTCTAGAACAGTTTTTTTTTCCTTTCTTCGCGCTGGAAGGGGAGATGGGAAAAAAGAATAGGTGAATTAGCGAGCGCTGTGCTTTGTGTTCTAGCACTGGCCCGTTGAGTGTGACGATGAGTCGGCCCGCTGAGGGAACAATAAAAACAACACGAAAGGTGTTGTGCTTTAACGTAAGCGCGTATCAAGACGCTGAACCAGCCGAACAGGTAGAAAGCAACTTTTTGGCCTAATCGCACGCCTTTTTGTTTTCGTTTTATGCAAGGTCAGTGTGCATGACCAGAGAGAGAAGAAAAAAAGAAAAAGCGCGTGTAAAACTGAAAATTAGAAAGGGTTTCATGTGAAATTGACGCAGCGCTTTTCAAATTAAGCAATAATTGATTCCTCTTCTCTCTTCACCCGCCAATATCACCAGAAAAGGTAAGCTGTGTGCCTTTCAAGGTGAGACAACGAAACGCAGAGGGCTCCTCGCTGGTGTTTCCTCTCAACGCACACGCGAGCACCAGAAAGAGCGGTATTCTGCTCAGGTGCGGCTTTTTTATTATTCTTCTTAGCACTTTAATAGTACGACAGGAATAGGTGATTTCAAACGCGGCCACACATGAACAATTAAAAGCTCACTTTGACAAACGTGCCTGCACTATCGCGCAATAAAGAGGGGTAAAGCAAACATGGCAGCTTCGCGAGCAGCTGCAGCACCACCATCAGCGGGAACATCCACACCACGAAAAAAAAAAAAGCAGTAGAACACTTGTTCGGTCAACCTAACTCGACGCAACGGAGCAGGATGGCGCGAGCCACTTCACTAAAGAGGACATACACAAGATTCCTCAATCCTTCTACGCCAGCAGCGCGGGATGCGACGTGGCGACAGCGGCTGCCGTGTGCGCAATGCGCTCAAACACGTCGGCGTCGGTGATCGTCTGCTGACCACCGCCGTCGCCGCCAAATTCAATAAAGCCTGTGTCTTGATGAATGGTGACGGCGAGCCGCTGCGCACGCACCATCGCCACAAGCAGGTCATAAAGCTCACCCTCCGTGATCTCCTCGTCGTCCATGTGCGTGCGCAGCGAGCGCCAGTGCACGCAGTCGAACGCGTTGGCGAGGAGAAGCACGTTGTGCTCTCGCAAGGCATCGCGCAGGACCTTCTGAGGCAGCAGCCCACCCATCGCCGACAGCGCCTTGGCTGTGTCCGCGGCACGGAATAGCTGTTGGTGGTAGGCCTGATGCACAAAGGTGTACAGAGAAGGCAGGCTGGAGGGGCTGCTGACGGACAGGACGTCGTGCAGCGCAGCCTGGCGCACTTCATTGCTCGAGCGGATGCACAATGCCGCGAGTGCGGCCCGCTGCAGCGCCTCCGCCTGCCCACTGCTCTCGTACAAGGCAGAAAAAGAGTGGAAGGCGCGCAGGTAGTCGCACCGCTCCTGTCGGTAGCGGCCCAGCTCGTCAAGGTAGGCCTGCACGACGGCATCACGCTGCTGCTGTGCCGCCGCGTCAGCCGGCACACGTGCCTTGGCCAGTCCGTGGTAGAGCGACACGCCTTTCTGCACCGCCGAGTCGACGGAGCGGGTGCTGCTCGTCAGCCGCGACGCCGTCATGAAGCGCGCCACACAGGCCAGCCGCTCCACTACTGTGAATCCGTCGTAGGTGAAGAAGGTCGGTGACTGCAGCAGCTCGCGATCAAACGCGAGCGCTTTCGTGTAGTTTTCCAGCGCCATGTAGGCGATCGCGATGGCTGCGGCGAGGAGAAGCGTTTCGCCTGACACCGTTGCGGCGGCAGAGGTGTTGACGCGGAACTCTGGCATCATCCAGAGCTGCTCGCCCACCTCGGCGACACACGAGGCGCCGTCCGAGGTGCTTCCATGGCGCCGCAGAGTAGCACAGAGCTGCGTGAAGAAGGCTTTGCGCTCGTCATAGGCGATGGCGCGGAGGCCCTCCTGCGCCGCCGTTGCGGCCGCCTTCGCGTCGTTGCACTCAAGGGCTCTGTCGACGCTCTCCCAGCAGGAAGAAGTCACCGCCGTCATCTTTGCCGAGTTTCTAATGGCGCGTTTTGCGGATTTCGGTAGTGGTGTCGGTACCGCTGTCGCTCGAAGTTTCTCTCTCTCGTTGTGCTAAATTAATCAAGAAAGAAAGAATGAAAAGAGAAAAGGGACATAGAGAGAGGGGAGAGAAGCGACGAAATTAATAAAAACCAAAAAAAAAAAGCCCCGAAGGGGTTGGGGGGAAAAAAAAAAAAAAAAAAAAAAAAAAAAAAAGGGTTTGGGGGGGGGGGTGGGGGTGTTTTTGTGTTTTGGGGCACCCAAAAAAAAAAAAAAAAAAAAAAAAAAAAAAAAAAAAAAATCAACGCGCCGAGCACACGACACCTGCAATACCCCAGTAGATTTAGGACTCGTCTCTGCCTCGCACACGATCCCGACATCTTTACTTCTCTTATCTTCATGCTGTTCTTTTCTTTCGGCGGAGTGGAAAAGACACGCCAACTGAAACATAAAGTAGCCACATTATGTTATACGTCCGTTTAGTCGCTTAATACACCCTCACACACACACAAACATTCATACCTGCTTCCTTCACAGCAAGCACGTTGAAGCATTACCTGCGAGCCTTCTTCCTCTTAGTCAAGAAAAAGTCCACCGTGTCCTTCATCGAGTCCTGTGCACCGGCGCGGCTTGCGTCATCGCCACGTTCGCGCTTGCCCTGGCGCGCCTTGGCCACCGTCGAGGCAAACTGCGCCACGTCGTCGGCGACACGCTTGTCTTTCTGCGCCACCTCGAGGTGGAAGCGGGGGTCGGAGAGCAGCTTTGACTTGAAACGGTCATCGATCTGCTCCACCGCCTTCTGCGCCTCCGCCTCGCGCCGCACGTGCTGCACCTGCTGCGTCACGCCAAGCCGATTCGCCGCCCGCATCTTCTTCTTGGCGACGCGCTCCTCGGCGAGACGCTCCTTCACCTGCTTCGCGTGCGCCTTTCGTCGCTCCTTCCCGCTGGCCCGCACGGCGCCGTCGTCGTCGGTGCCCATCAACTCCCTCAGCCGCTGCCGGCTCTCGGCCTGGTGATCCGCCTGCGCTGCCCGCCCCGCCTCGCGCTCCTGCATCACCATCTCCTTCTTGGACTTCTTCATCTCCTTGCGGCGCTGCTTGTACTTCACCTCGGCTTGGGTCGCGAGGTCGCCGGACTTGAGCTTCTGCTTCAGGCGGGCGTCGCGCTGCAGACCGGCAGCCTTGGTGTCCGCGTC